>PVIU01000264.1:0-371991 GCA_004026605.1 Ondatra zibethicus
TGTGTGTGTGTGTGTGTGTGTGTGTGTGTGTGTGTGTGTGTGTGTGTGTGTGTGTATGAGTGTGGAGACCAAATGTCACACTGCTACTGAACAATCCACATTCCCCTTAAGATGTGGCCTCTCCCTGTCCTGAATTCATCGAAGTAGGCTAGGCTGGCTGCCCAGTGAACCCCAGAGACCCACCTGTTTCCACAGGCTGTGTTCCAGTCACTGGCATGGGGTTTATGTTTCCTGAGATGTTGGCAGAGTGGTGCAGCTAAGCATCCTGGCCGCCATGTGGCCCCGCCCACCACCCTCCTCTCAGTTCCTCTCTCCAGCAAGGTAGTCTGACAGGTTGTCAGACTGTGTAAAATCCTTTCCGAGGAGACTAGCGTCCTCTCTGGCCTGCACCAGCTGTGAGGCTTTCCCTTCTGTAAACATGAGATGAGTCCTGGGGAATTTTCAGTTTCTGGAAGTCCACAGTGTCAATGGTGTGACAGCCACGACGGGTAGGGACAGACATCTCTTTAGAATATCTTCATTCGTGCCAGGACAGTTACAGAGGAGGGGCCAAAAGATTAGAGGCACTGTGATCCCAAATCTGAGAAGCCGGTAGGGCTTCAAGACCAAAAAAATAGTGTCCATGGGATTTACAGACAGCAAACACCAATGGCAGGGCTGACAGCACTGTGTAGGGAAAAAATATTTCCACTTCTTGATTTCTCCAGGAAAATGAGAACCAGGCCATCAAGATGGGTCAGCAGGTAAAGGCACTTGCTGCCAAGCCTGACCACCCAAGTTCAGTCCCCAAGACTCACGCAGTAGAAGAGACGACTGACCCCAAGTGTCTTTGGATCCACACACATGCACACACACATACACACTCACACGAGCACACACACACACACTCACATGAGCACACAAACATTCACATGAGCACACGCACATCCATGCACACACACACATGTAAGTGAATAATTGCAAAATACCCCATTATTTCCTTAAAATAAATTTTAATGCTTGAATTACAGGCACAGCATAGCACCTACTATCAAGTAGGTTCAGAGGGGAAAGATTCTGCCCGCCCTTTCTCACTTGCCGAAAGCCAGTGAGTGCTTGAAGGTGCGAGGCACCTCTGGAGATGCTTGAGGATGCAGGAGATGTCAGCCACTCTGCTTCTTTCTCAAAATAAGATTGACAGAATACACACCTGTATAGTTAGCCCAAGGTACAGACTCCGGGGTGCTAGGACCCATGGTAGGCCTTTACCTAAACCACTCTTCTGATTGGCCAGTTTTCTCTTGGGGAAACCCAACTGTACCCCTGCTTTGAAGAGCTAGAGAACAGGTGAACCAACGCCTTCTCTCTTTTCCCCTTGGCTGCGAGGAAGCTCAGCATCCAATGTTATGATCAACAGCGTAGCTCAATGGAGCTTTTTATTTGCACATATCTACGTGTGTGCTTACTCCCAGGTACCTCCCAGAGCCTCGACTTTTTCCTAAGCTTATTTATATTTTCTCTGCTCGTGGCACATTATACTTAAATTTTATACTTGGAGAAAATTTCTACCAAGCTACTTCAAATCCCATATGAAATAAGAGATTACAAATAGTGTACATTAAATGTTGCCAAAAAGCATCTCACGAACAGACAATGGCTACCGCAAACACAGCATCTCTTAGTAATAATAACCAGGAGCTGGAGAGATGGCTCAGACTTTAACAGTACCGGCTCATCTTCCAGAGGATCTGGGCTCAATTCCCACACCCACATGGCAGCTCACAACTGGCTGTTAACTCCAGTCCCAGGGGAGCCAATGCTATGTTCTGGCCTCCAAAGGCACCAGGCATGCACGTGGTACACAGACATGTACACGGGAAAAAACACCCACACAAATAAAATAAATAATGATGATAATAAATAAAATTTGTAAGCAAGAATAATTTATGCCACCAGATTAGGTATTCAGTTCCAGTCTCCCAGAGCATAAACTAATTTTCCCCCTAAAAGATATGATACAGTGGGCCCCAAACCACATTTAAAATTCATAGAGCTTCTAAACAAAGGCGCTTTTCCATGAACA
This sequence comes from Ondatra zibethicus, assembly GCA_004026605.1. Classification (NCBI taxonomy): domain Eukaryota; kingdom Metazoa; phylum Chordata; class Mammalia; order Rodentia; family Cricetidae; genus Ondatra; species Ondatra zibethicus. The sequence continues at coordinate 2,063 of PVIU01000264.1, forward strand.
AAGACATTGCATTCATATGTGCATAAAGCAGAGATTCTTTTTGCTCCTCAACACTCTGGCTACACGGATGAGGTATTCCGAGCCAGGCAGAGCCACACCACAGAACCGATATGCGTTCTGTATGACGTCCAATCATGGCTCATGCACAGGGTGACAAAAAGCACTTTGTGTGGCCAAAAAGGAAAGAGAAACCCTGCGACTCTCCTCTGACACTCTCTTCTGTTCCCCCAGAATACAAGGCATTGATGGCAGCGCATACATTAATATATTCATTCTGAACCCAGCCCCGTGCATGTCCCACACAGATGCTCAGTGTCAGGGGTGGGGGGGTGGAGACAGGACCAAGTAAAGGAGATGCAAAACCCCACACCAAGAGAATCATCTGAGCAGAGGTTTTGGGTTAAAGTTTTTCCAAAACAGTGAAACTTTAATTAGGTCTTGTCTTCGAAGTTAATGGGGTCAGGGGATCTCCAGGAAGTAACCGAAACCCCATCGAGGCCCCAAAAGATACTGGAACTACTCTGAGGCCAGCTTCCCGAATTATTCCTATTTGTGGGTAGCTACAGAAAGAGTACAACACAGCATCTTTGCTGAGCTTCGCTCTCTTGCCCTTCTCGCTTTTGTTTCTGCTTTGATGTTTTAAACAGGGTCTCACTTTGTAGCCCAGGCTGGCCTGGGCCTTACTATGTAGCCCAGGCTGACCCAAAACTCAAAGCTATCCTCCTGCCTCAAGACTTCTGAAGAGCTGGGCACTGGTGGCACATACCTTTAATCCCAGCACTCAAGAGGCAGAGGCAGGTGGATCTCTGAGTTTGAGGCCAGCCTGGTCTACAGAGTGAGTTCCAGGACAGCCAGGGCTACACAGAGAAACCCTCTCTCAAAAGAACACAACCCTGAACAAACAGAAGGACTGTGAGGATCACGGGAAGGAACCAGCACACCTGGCTCCCTCTTCCCTTTAAGTAGCAAGTGTTTTATCTTCACATTTATACCACAGCTCTGGACTGGAAATATGACATTTTTAATTCAAGGGCTTTCATTCCCCCCTCTGTTGAGTGGCACCATTCTGAGAAGTCCTGACTCCCTCCCACAACAGAGAGCTAGTCGAGGAGAATCATAGAAAATGTAGGTCAGAGTTTACAGTTGAAAGCCACAGTGACAGCCAAAGATGGAGTCCCTCCTCGACAGAGCTCGGCACCCCAGGCCCTCTAAGGTGCAAAGATGTGGTGTATTCTTTTATGTTACATTTGTTTAACTCGGTGAAAGCTGTTACTTTGCCTGTCTAAAACTCCTGATTGGCCTAATAAAGAGCTGGACGGTCAATAGTGAGGCCCAAGAAAGGACAGGTAGGGCTAGTAGGCAGAGGATAAATGGGAAAAGACTGAGAAGCAAAAAAAAAAAAAAAAAAAAAAAGAGGAGGAGAGGAACACCAACACCAGGGACCAGCCACCCAGCTACACAGCAAGCCACGGAATAAGAAATAAAGAAAGGTGTATAGAATAGAGAAAGATAAAAGCCCAGAGGCAAAAGGTACATGGGATAATTAAGTTAAGAAAAGCTGGCTAAGGTGGTGGCGCATGCCTTCAATCCCAGCACTGGGGAGGTAGAGGCAGGCACATCTCTGTGACTTCGGGCCTAGCCTGGTCTACAGTGCTAGTTCCAGGGAAGCCAGGGCTAAACAGAGAAACCCTATCTCAGACCCCTTCCCCCCCCAAAAAAAATAAATTGGCTAGAAATAAGCCAAGCTAAGGCCAGGCACTTATTAGTAAGAATAAGCCTCCGTGTGATTTGGGAGCTGGGTGGTGATGAGCCCCCAAAAGAATAAAAAGTAAAAACCAACAAACCACAGAGAGTAACTAAGGAAGGCATCCAAAGTCAACCTCTGGCCCCCGCAGACACGCTTACACATGCACACGTACCTGCATGCACACGTCCTCTCACCTGCATTTAAATCACACTCAAATTTTCAATGGTAGAGTGTTTCCCTAGCATAGACAAACCTCTAGGTTCAATCCCCAGCACAGAAAATAACAGAGTCAATGTCTTAAAGCATTCCTTCCCCAGGCCTTGATACTCATTTGACCCACAGCAAGCCCCGAGAGATGCTTTTGTACCAGCCTAACCACACCCTCTTCTGCCTCTGTGCATCCCAAGTTCTTTCGCAGCAGAGCAACAACAAGGATCTTTTCAAAATGTGAGCCCATCTTGCTCCTCCTGCAATGGCCCCTCTTATTTACTCACTCTCAAAGTTCCCCTGGGAGCAGTTTGGACCCTTCTTGGACACCATCCTTCACCCCGTGGCCCATGGTGCTGCAGCGACTCTCACAGGGTACAAGCTGCTCCCTCTCCCCCTCAGGTACTTCCAGCTGATGTCCCTGCAACCAGCTCCTTCCTTGCGAGTCTCAGCTCAACGCTGTCTCCAGCAAGGCCTACACAGTTGCCCCCACCCAGCACCCTGAAGCTCCCCTTAGCTCTACTCTTTCTTACGCCAACAGAGTTTATCATTTAACTGACATATCATACACACATCAGAGTTCCTGACACATCTACTCTAGGAGTCCAGAAACGTGAAAACCAGAGCAGGCAAATCACTGGGGCTACGATGAGGCCTGCTGCCAAATCTGTAGCTGCACCTATGGTTGGGAGGCCCCAGCATCAGGAAGGACCCCACACACAGTTCTAGGGAGGGTCTGTGGCTCGAACCTGTGATTACACAGCTAACGTCCAAACATTTGGTAAACTGGACATTCATGAGAACAGTCCCGAACATCCAGCACGCCCACGGCAGCAATGCGAAAAGGGAAACTACATTTTCGAGTGATCATCTGGGGACAACCATTTGCAACAATGTGACACCCGTCTGGAAAGATATGGTTCTTGGAAAGCGGAGACAAGTGACACAGATGGAGTCAACAAACAACGCAGAAAATAACTAAAATTGCTATGGTGTCAGGAAACATCTGCAGCCTTTTCTCTGATGTCAAGAAAGATTGGGGAAATGGGATTTCTCTCTTACAGGGAAAAATATGCTACATTTATGTTCCTGGGAGAGACGTTCTAGAACCCTCTAAATGAAGCCATTTTACCACAGCCCGCTTCTCAAAGAGCCCCAGGGACACCCTCCCCTCCTCTTCATGTCCATCTACAGTGTCCATTTCTGGTGCTGACTCAGCAACCACACTTCCAGTTCATTCTCTCCCCTAGAAATTAGCCAAAGACTCGCTCACTGCTGCTCAGGATTCTAATTAGGAATGTATACTGCGAATCCCAGGTCCCGCCACTGCCTGTCACTTGGAGCACATCATTGTGTGTCTTGGTCCCTGCTGGTGAAATTTGATTGTTATCATTATTACTGGCAAATTAATTGGAAATGGCTTTAAGATCCAAAAATAAATCATTGAAATAAATTACAGTTTGCCCATATTATATACTCAACAAAAATTCTGTTGTGGGTCTATGTATACTGATGAGGGCACATGGTCACGGCACACTGCTGAGTGAGAAACGAGTGCGGGGGTCTCAACCTGTGGGGCGCAACCCCTATGGGGGTCAAACAACCCTTTCACAGAGGTCACATATCAGATATCCTGGATATGAGATATTTACATTATGACTCATAACTAGCAAAATGCAGTTATGAGGTACTAATGAAAATAATTTTATGGCTGGAGTCACCACAACTGGAAGAACTATATTAAAGGGTCACAGCATTAGGAAGGTTGAGAACTGCTGAGCTAGTGTGTATTATTTTTACACTTTGTGAAAATATGCAATATGATAATGAATACACACCCAATATTCAGAGTAATCAATATGATAATGGGATGTTGGTGACTTTTTTCTTTGAATCTTTTAATAATGTCTCTTCTGTGAATAAGTTAGGACCTGAAATATGTGATTCATTTTCAAAAGAAGCAATTCAAACCAAGTACAATTCAGTGCCCTGTCACATTTTATAAAGGCTTGTACCTGTGTGTGTGCGCCTGTGTATGTGCAGATGTGTATACATGTGTGTGCACATGGCAACCAGAAGTTACTATCAAGTGTCTTCTTCAATTTGTTCTCCACCCTTTCTTTTCTTTCCTTTTTTTGACACAAGGTCTCTCACTGACCTTGAATCACCCATTCATCTAGACTTTCTAGTAAGCAGGTCCAGGGCTCTTCCTGTCTCTGCTTCCCAAGAGCTGGGATTACAGGCATGGGCACTGAAGGATAACACACCCTGCCCCTAACCAACTCAGGAATTGAAATTCAACCAATCACTGAGCACAAAAAACAGCTAACCCCAGAGCATGAAACCTACCAATTTCTGAGCACAAAAATCCAACCAATCTCTCAGCTTGTCCCAAACTCAGGAATTAAGATCCTACCAATCCCCACCCTGAAATACTCTACCTTGGAAGGCTCTGCTCCTTTAGAAATCCTATATAAAGTCTGTACCTGCTCAATTTGGGGCTCCCCCTTTCCACCCAAGCAGAGTCAGTCACTCTCTTGGATTCCTCCCTCCCAATAAATCTCTTGAGTGAAGTTTGTGGTAATGACTTTCTTTCCCTGGAGCAAAGATGTCTGTGTTGACCAGACCAGAACTGTTACATTTCTGTGGGGCAGCTCCCTTAGCACAGCAGGGCGCTAACATCTTTCACTGGGAGAAGAGCAGAACTGTAACCCTTTGGGCAAACTTTCCTTTGCTGGAGAATTGTTATACTCTGGGGCAACTGAGGAGAGCTATAACATTTCTCTGGAGCAGAGCAGAACAGCGCTATGACAGCCTCACTGGGAAAATCCTTCCCTGCCTGAGCAGAATTGTTACTTACATTAAGAAAACCTTTCCCAGACAAGCACTGTAACATTTTGTTGGGGGAAACTGTCCCCCACAGGGACAGAGCTGTACTTAATTCTTGGCTTCCAACTGCCAGGATACCATTCCCTTTCCAGATGGAGGTATTCCTTGGCTTCTCACTGCCAGGATACCTTTCCCTTCAGAGCTGTAACACAGGCACTATGTGACACGTTTCTACATGAGTAAGGAGACTTGAACTCAGATCTCCATGCCCAAGCATCAGGCATTTTACCGACTGAGCCATCTCTCCAGCACAGGGGTTGCATTTTTAAAAGAATACAATTATTGAGCTCCATATATACAGTGGTTGTGTCTCACACAACATCGGCTACCTCACACTGTCGGACATAGAATACAGTGGACCCTTACAAGTCACTGCGGTCATGTTCTATAGAATTGTCACAATCTAAATTAGCACATAGCAAACAATCATCCTTGGAGGAAATATACCCTCAAAGTCGCTGATCCCATAAACGTGTGTGTGAGTCTGGGCCTGTGTATATCTTGGATGATCCCCCAAGTTCTTAAGAAAAATACTAATGCCCAGTAGTTAGGCAAAGGTTGTACACAGGTCTTAACCCAAGACAGGCAGCAAACAAAGCCTCCCCCATTCTCTCACGCCCACCTGCCCATTCATTCACTCATGCAGGAATGAACGTGTCACCAATGTGCAGAAGCCAAGTTCTGCAAGCAAGGCATGGACATAAGCTTTAGGCCCCTCTCAACTGGGTGATGTGGGAGACATCTACATCTACATTTGGGAGCAAGGCCAACCCAAAATGAACTCAGGATGTGTGAGCAATTAGGTGTGGAGGTGGTGACCTTGCTATGCCTACACTCAGTACTCCACCCAGGGTAGCCACAGGGATAGATCCTTACCTCAGGGCACCTCAGACACCACAGGTAACCCTGAGACAGGTGCGGCTGGTTATGATGACCTTGCTCAGTTCATTCCTGGACAGGTCATTACACCCTCTGTGAGAAGACTATCATGTAGACACACAGTGGTCCCTGGTTAAAACATAACCATACCTTCCAAGGACTTGAAATCATTCCTGGAGAGAAGCAAAGTCTCCCTGTGTATCTGCATGGGAACTAATAGGATTAACATTATTTATTCTAATAAATCATCAGGCTTTTAGATAAAGTATATGACCACATTAACCACCTCCAAAGATACCAGACTAGCAGGATGCCCAGGAAGAGCTGCAAGAACAAACTTGACCTCAGAGAAGACCATGGAAGTGATTGAGGAAGGGAAGTAGATATGCCCAGGTGCTCCTACGGCTCAGCAGACGGAGCCAGCCCTGGCTTTCCCCATGCAGCCCTCAAGAAGCCAGGCCACGCTTGACATTTCCTTCAAGACCAGAAATGGAGAGAGACTTGACACTTGAGAGTGCTTAGCCTATGGGGCCCAAAGACCTCCTTTACCCAAGACTGAATCTATGACCTTCAGCCTACAGAGAGCCAAGCAGGGGGCAGCAAGGGTGCATGGTCATGAATGAGAGGCTCACACAGATGCAGCAGAGAAGAGAATCTCAGGAAATACCCCAATTGTTCATCACTACAAGACCTGAAAGAAAGAAAAACCCTGTTCACCTGTTTGACACACTTGGCCTTCACTACTAGCAATTTTTGTCTTGCTCATTCATTTACAAACATACACAGAGTTGGTAGCTGCAGTGACCTAGGACAATTCTGTCCAACAGTATAATTCCAGTCCTCTCAGAGATCCAGATCTACTCCAGGAAACAGAGCACTAAACCAATGCTCCTGGGTGTTGCATGAATGGAGACTCTATGATTAATAGTCCATAACATGGGCACAGAATACTAAACCATGAGAATACCAGCAGCTGTAAACCTGAAGCAATGAAAACTATGTGTAGCTAGGTAAAGCATGTGATAGTCCATCAGTACACAGAACATTAGAAAAAGCTAGACATGTATAATACATACAAAAACCAGACACAGCATGGGAAAACTGAATTCTGGAAACTAAACATAGACTCTGAGAGGTCAGCATGTCCTGATAGTTAAGAGACACCATCCCATTGGTATATGTCTCAATCCTAGGGTTCAGGAGGCAGAACCAGGAGGGTTATGAGTTCCAGACTAGCCTGGGATACATATGGAGTTCCAGGTCAATCTGGCAGAATCTCAAAACAATCACACACACACACATACACACACACACACACACACAATTTTATTCATAAAACTTTCTTCAACAGAGTATTGAGGAGAAAGTCAAACACCAGGCAAGAAGACCCTACTAAAAGGAAAGGGCTCCAGAAGTCCTGTCAATCACTGATGTGGTCACTATTTGATAATAATCCTAACAAAAGTGGCTCCAAATCTTCTGAAAGAAGCGTGGATGAATGGTACTATTTATAATGCAATAATAAAAAATTAAATGTGGAGAAAAAAAAAAGAAGCGTGGACATTCTGAGTCTGGGTCTAACCCCTAACCAGATTCTCAGCATTTCGAAACATAACCATTACCAGCGGGAGATGGCAACAGTGCTCCTTAGTTAGCTGAGCCATCTGGGGCTGTGGGCTAAGGTCATTCATTAGATTGCTGGTGCTGATGTTGCTGTCTGGGTATAATGACCACAGTAAAGCGTGGTGCTAAGAGTAAGCTCTCCAGTCATGTGCATATGTGCAACTTTTGGCTGCTTTTTAAAAATGTTCACATCTTCACACACAATGGACTTCTGAGACTTTCAGTGATGAACAAACTATAAAGGCACTGATGGGAGAGGGGTTTAAAGTCATGAACAGGAAAGGACAAGTGAAATGGGCACTTCCTCGTTTGCTTTAAAAAACACACTCGTGTGTGTTTACGCACACTTGCACACCCTTGTCAGTCCTCCCCTTCTACTTTGAGACAAGGAAGATCTCTCACTGGCTGCTGTATATGCTAGGCTGGCAGGGCTTTTCATCTTAACACTACTAGATTTACAAGTGAGCATACAAGACTCATAAGTTGTTTATATAGGTTTAAGGCAGAATCTGTTTTTATATTTATGGCTTCAGTGAATTAAATATTGAATAAAATACTGGTAGTCACCAATCTTACCAAGGGGCAAAAGAATGGGTTGGAGAGATGGCTCAGAGGTTAAGAATTCTTGCTGATCTCACGGAAGACCCACACCCACAACTGCCTCTAACTCCAGATCCACTGGATCAGACACTCTTTACTGACCTTCTAGAGTATCTACGTACATATATGTTCACACACATGGACACACACAAAACACATAAAAAATAAAACAGCAAGCACGAGTAAATCAGGGCCCTTAACCACTAACAGTCAAATGTGCAATAAACAAGGAACGGGGCCAACTAACTTCACCCTCCTTAGAAGGGCAGCAAGGAAACCAAGCAGACGTGTCTAAAGCAACGAGTGACATTTCAGCCAAGAAAAGTACACCACACACGGCATGACCCAGCTGGGCACAGTCTGGAACGTGCAGGCCCAGGTGATCCTGGCAACGGCGGCTTAGGTCGGCAGTCACGTGTGAGATGAGCGGACAGCCATCGGAAGCAGTCGGGGTTTATCCGGAAGGCAGAGAAATTTTAGTGGTGACATGAGGAGATTCCTGTTCTAGGAAGCCTCCTCTAGCAGCAGTGGAAGACAACCTGAGGGAAGGGGGCAGGGAGCACTGGTAAAGAGGTGGCAAGAGAGGGGACAAGCACTGAGACCTTGCAGGACACAGTGGGTTTAGCCAGCTCAGAGCAGTTAGGAGGCAAGGTCTCAGAGTGTGACCCTAGTGTCTAGCACAATGTTAAGGAAGCAACTGGTCACTGGGTGACCTGAAGGAATGATGAACGGGACCGTGGCATCCACAACAGAGCTCCATGTTTGGCAGAAGCTACAATGCGTGGAGCCCTTTGCCAAGAGCTCAGCGGTTATTTTGTTTTCTGCCTGCCCTTAGTCTGCTCTCACCTCCACGTCGATCCTTCAAGGCAGGGATGTTTATTTCTGGAACCTGAGAGACAGAGAGGTTAGACCATTTGCCTAAGTTCACCCAGCGTCTCAGAAGAAAAGCCTGGATTCAATCAAACCCGGGGAATCCAGGCCTGGGTTCCTGGCCCAACAACAGCAGCAATGGTTCTTCTGGTTTTAATCATCAGAGTGAGGAAAGGATTTGGATAAATGAAAAATTAAGTGCAAGTTTTGGGGTTGGGGCGACAGCAATACAGGGAAGGCATGCGCACCAGAGTCAAAAGCCTACTTTAAAAAGTGGTGGGGGTAGTGGAAGGAAGCATGCCTATAATTCCATCACTGTGAAGGCAGAGATTAAGTTGTGGGGTGCACTGGCCAGCCAGTCTAGACCACTTGTTGAGTCCAGACCAGAAAAAGAAGACAAAACCTGTCTAAAAAATAGAGGAAAAAACAAAGGTGGACAGCACTTAAACAACAAGAACCAAGATGGTGCTCTACACACACACACACACACACAGTGAAACATTGATCATCCAACTTGAAGTAGGGGGAAGGCTGTCAAGAGCTGAGAAGACATGCTGGGAAACAGAAATATAGCTTTGGGGATTTTGACAGGTGACATACATCCCCATGAAAGATGACAGGCATCCCCATGACAGATGACAGGCATCCCCGTGACAGATGACATGCATCCCCGTGACAGATGATGACAGGCATCCCCGTGACAGATGACATGCATCCCCGTGACAGATGATGACAGGCATCCCCGTGACAGATGACATGCATCCACATGACAGATGACATGCATCCCTGTGACAGATGACAGGCATCCCCGTGACGGATGACATGCATCCACATGACAGATAACATGCATCCACATGACAGATGACAGGCATCCCTGAGTATGGGTCATGTGAAAGGACAAAGACTGTGAACCAACACCAGGTGGTCATGATTTGAAAAATCATGTGACACAGAGAGGACAGACAGACAGACAAACACGACAGACAGTAGACAGAGTTCAGAGCTTCCCCAGCAGAGTGGAGGGGTGGGAACCACATCAGATGTTTCAAGGAGATGATCACATGCGATAAAGCTACAAATGCCTATGGGTTCATCTTGTAGGGAGACACTGGTGACCCTGACTGAGTTCCTCAAGGGATGAAGAAGACAAGTGACAATGAGCTGGTGGAGGCTGGATGATGTGTCAGTCAAAAAAGTACTTGCCGTTGCAAGTTTGAGGACTTGAATTAATCCCCAGAATCTACACTTAAACAGCCAGGCACAGTGGTGTGTACATAATTTCAGTGCTGGGGAGGCAAGGACAGGAGACTCTGTAAGGACCTAGAGCCAACCTTGCCTACTTGGGGAGCCCCAGGTCCCAGTAAGAGACCCTGACTCAATAAATAAATTAAATAATAAGGAAAATGACTCCTAAGAAATGACAGCCAAAGTTGACCTCTGGCCCCTAAGTACATGTACAGCTGTTCATGCATGCATACACGTGAGCACTTACATGCAGAGGACAATAAAGTAATATGAGCTAGGCTTTGTGGCAATCATGGTCCAGGACAGAGAGAGACCCGGAAGATTGAGGGAAGCATCAAAGAAGGAGTCCAAGTGGAGTCAAAGGATTGTAGACAAAGAGGCAGAGGGAGAAGACAGGGCAGCCGCTGTGCAGATGGGGAAGAACCTCCCTGAAGAAAGAGTGGAAGCAGAAGCCATCCTGAGACACAGACGACCTATCCTCCCCCAAAGACTGCTGAGCAGCAGGTTTTCCCTGGGTTGGAAAAAAAAAAAAAAGACAGGTGTCAGACTGTTCCAGAGTATATAACATGCACAAGAAACACCAAAAAGATGAGGAAGATGGCTTGGTGGAGAGATATAGGTGGTCAGTGATGTGGGATTCCCCTCTGTGCTGTGAATACCATTGGTTAATAAAGAAACTGCTTTGAGCCTATAGCAGAGCAGGGCAAAACAGTGCTAGGCGGGAAAAACTACACTGAATGCTGGGAGAAAGGAGGCAGAGTCAGTGAGAAGCCAGAGACAGACGCTGGAACTCTGCCTGGTAAGCCACAGCCTCATGGCGATACACAGATTAATAGAAATGGGTTAAATTAATATGTAAGAGCTAGCTGATAAGAAGCTAGAGCTAATAGGCCAAGCAGTGATTTAATTAATACAGTTTCTGTGTGGTTATTTTGGGGCTGAGCTCAGGTCAGGAACACATGGTGCTCTTCCTGGGGACCTGAGCTCACAACCACTTGTCACTTCAGCTCCAGGAGATTCAACATCTTTTGGACTCTTCATGCACTCACACACACACACACACACACACACTTTAAAACCAAAATAGAAAGATAAGGAGTGGGCTTTGTGAGGGCGAGATGAGCAGGCAGGAAGGGATGGGGAGCCCTAAAATGCCCTAAGATAAGCAGCTTTGGGAAGGGAAGGGAGGCTGTCAGGAAATGAACCCAGTCTCTCAACAGAGCTGAGCTAACAAACAAGTTGAATGGAACCTTACTGCTCACCACAAAGCCCAGCAAATGTCCAAAGCAGAGAGCCAAAGCTTGCAATCTCCCCGTCCCGCCCCCCCCCATCAGAGTCACCCAGCTCCCACTGTGACACCAGCTGCTGCCACACCCACAGGACCTCATTTATCAGGAAATGTCAAAACTGTTCTCGCCCCTATTGACCGCACTGCCTCCCATGTCAAGAGAGGACAGAGCAGAGGAAGAGGAAGGCCCTTGGTGGGTGGGAGGAGCAACACATAAGACCCAAAGCCAGAGGGCAGAGTAGAAACCCCAGATCTATGGCTTGCAGGCTATGTGACCTAGGACAATACATACTGGTCTTTGGATTCTCTGCAACCAACCTTATGCTACCTGAGCGGGACCTAGCGCCCCTGGAGGCTGCACTCTGCCTGTTGTCCTGCTAACAGCAGCCCAGGACACCTGTGCTGGGCCTGAGCCGCTGACCCAGCCAGATGCAGACTCAGTATGTAAGCAGGACTGGCTGCCTTTCTGTTTTCTGGCTGCATCCCGTTCCCCCTGGGAAGGTGCAGACCTTTTGGCCAGTACTTCGATAGTTCATGCTCCCAAATCTCCCCCAGGACTAAAGACCTGTCTTGCATCTCCTCCCCCCCCATAAGTGTTTCCATTCTTCCTCTTGTTAAATCCCTTCTATTACATCCCTGGCGCGTTTTTCCCACGTCAAGGTCACACTGGAGTGGTGGGCTGTGTGCTAAGGGAAAAACCCCATAACCTTACTGTTATCGTTCAGAAGGGGGAGGGGAGAAGAGAAAGAAGCAGAAGCTGCCTTTCCAGAAGAAGGGTAGAAATAGTTTGGGGTGGGAGGGGAGTGAGGAGGGAAGTCCACTCACAGTGCATTGTCATCAGTGGGAGGGCTCTGGGCAATGCAGGAGGCACCTCCCAGTTTTTTCAAGCCCAGGGGAATTTTCTTACTAGCTCCCTGTCCATCACAGCTGGGGAATCAATATAAGGCCAGGAACTCCCTGACAGCCTCCTCTGCTGGCCAAGAATAATGGAAAGAACAGAACAAATGTCCTCAAACAAAAGGCAGGGGTCACAGGTGTCCCCAGTGCACAGCCTTCATCCAGCAAGCCACAGAATTAGAAGTGGTAAGACAAAAATAATAGAACTACCACACAATCCAGCCACTCCATTATCGGGTACCATCTGGCCCAGAGAAAGGACATTGATGACAGCTAGAGACACGGCTGCACTGCCAACATCATTTCAGCCCACGTCACAACAGCCAGGAAAGGGAAACAATCCGGGTGTGCATCTGCTGATAAACGAATAAAGGAAACGGGGCACAATGGAATACCACTCATCCATAAAAAGGAATGAACATCCATTCACACGTGACCCCATCCATGGTGTTAAGTGAGATAAGCCATACAGAAACACAACTGTCCCATGGCCTCTTTCATGTGGATTCCAAGTAGAAGGGTGGTTAGGAGAGGCTGGGAGAGTGGGGACAAGGTGAGGAGGAAAGCTAGCGGCCGGGCTCCCAGACAGGAGAACATTGTGGTACACAGTGACCAAGGACAACAATGCACTATGTGGTGCTTTAAGCTGGAACAGAAGACTTTGAATGTTTTCATCATAAACAAGGAAGAGAAACAGTGGATAGAGGCCCTCACCCTGGAGGGGCTACACAGTGTGAACACCGCACAAAAACCCACTGAGTCTCATACGTCTCATACTGGGGTTTTGTGCCCCAGTAGGAAAGTGTGTGAGTGTGTGTGTGTGTGAGAGTATGTGTGAGTGAGAGTGTGTGAGTGTGTATGTGTGGGTGTGTGTGTTTGTGTGAGTGTGTGTGAGTGGTCTCCAGTGATGAAAAAAGGGCAAGAAGAAAGTGGAGTGGGCAGGAAGATAGTGCCACCTGCAGACTTCCTAGAAGTCCTCTCTCTCAAACTTCTCTTTTTCTTGGTGACTTATTTATTAAGAAATTTGTCTGTCCTCCCTTCAGCAGCACATACACTAAAACTGGAAGAAATTTATCATTTGTCAGAATTTCTATATTAATCATGGTAGAATACATTATCATGGTGTTAATGTGTTCCACTAGCATCTATATGTGTTTGTATGTGCTCATGTGTGGACATACTGTGCAGATGTACGTGCTGTGTGTAGAGGTCAAAGGTCAATATTAACCGTTTTCTATTCCTCTACAATATCTTTTAAAACAGAGTCTCCCACTGAATCTAGAGTTCACAGTTTGACTATACCAGCTGGCCAATGAATGCCAAGATCTTCTTGTCTCCCCACTGGGCTTTTTACATGGGTATAGAAATGCAAACTCAGATCCTCATGCTTGTGTGGCATGCATCTTACCCACTGAGCCATCTTCCCAGACCCTATCCTCTGGGCTTTATATAAACTAAATAAAAGATTGACTGGACCACGAGTCTACTGTGTAGTAACACCACTTCTTTCCTCCTGCACCTCATCAGGAAAATGGGCTTAAGGGCCTCGAACCAAGCTTTTCTCCCCTCCCCCAGTCGTTCGAGGTAGTTCAGTATATTCTCCATCAGACCAAGGGCCTCAGAGGCCAGATACATATGAGGTGGAAAAGCCAGACTTCCTGTCAGTCCTTACCGATACATTTCCAGCCGGGTTTGTGTGCATCCTAGAACACACGCCTGAGGATGTCATAGATCGCCTGCCCCTCCACCCACACATATACACTCCTTAGACCTCATCTCAAACTTGAAGCTTGGGGAACCAATTAAAGAGCGAAAGTGCCACACAGACCTCCGGCTTTGAGTCTGGCCTATGTGACTAGAGTCACGCTTAGCTCCAACAAAGCCCACGGCAGCCCACTCAGCTTTCTAAATCCACAGCGCCTCCCTGGAGAGGCGGCCTTGCTACACTGCAGTGCACAGACAACGCTCACCCAGCAGGGCTCTTGATGGGATGATAAAATTAACTCCCAAACGACACCATCTAACATTGCTTCCTATGGGGCTGATGAGGTGTGGACCTTAACCAAGGTCCTTCTCGCTTGTTCCCATTAAGTCGCCACACTAGGCCCACAGTGTCCAAACCCCATTCAGTAAATGCTTGCTGACCTTCTGGGCCCGTGTAGGGCCTGTGCTGGCCATTGTGGGAAGGGCTTCCTCTTCATCTCCATGGTGCCAATTTCTAAAAATCACCCCGGAATCGCAGCTTTCAAGAGCTCAGACCCGCTGTGACTAGCAGTTGCCTCCTGAGCAGCTGCACTAAGCCACAAAGAAGCCTTGAGAAGCGGCACAGCTCAGCTATTCTAAATGTAAACAAATTCCCAAGGACTTTGGGGTTGCTCTGACTGGGTTTCCAGGGGCCATCCCACTCAGACAGAAAGCCAGGAGTGGCGTCCTGTCCGTGCTTGGCTACGAGGGGCTGGACCAGGTTACAGGTGAAGCTGATTGTGAGGTCACAGAGGCGGTGAGCGCGCGCGCACGCGCATTTCTTGTTTGCGCCCCACCCCCTACTTTCTTGCTTCTGCCCAGAATAGACATTTTCAGGCCACAAACAGCAGTTTCTACCCACTGTGCTGATCAGAAAAAGCAAATGGTGATCCCTCACACTTACCAGTGAGCAACACAGACGCTACCTGGGAAAGTGAGCGTGAAAAGCATTCTGTTAAAGGGCATCGCTGCCATAAAAACAAGCAAAAGACAGTAAAGCAAAGGCAGCAGAAACCCATGAGGAGACAGCCCACATGGCCAGGGGTGAAGACCCCTCCCTCTGGGGCTTCCGCCTCACTGACCATTCCTGAGGTCAGTTTCTGTGCGAGGTATGAGCCTTTCCCAAGGTCTTAGCAGACCTCTGTCACCTACGTGATTTGGTCCTCAATGACCCTCCTCTCCCTGCCTGATTAAATACATTTGTTCAAAATGGTACAGAGACAGGGTTATGGTTCTCTGCTGTCTGTCCATCTGTCTCCCTCTGAGCACACCCACTGGTCACCATCGCCCTCATGCTGACCTAGGTGTCTGCTTCCCAGGCAGGCCTAACTCCCTCGCCTTGTTCAGCTGGAAAGGACAGACCGATTTAGCCACTATGCTTTAAATGGCACTGGGTTCTGACGAGGACATGGTTGACTTTCTCAAGATCACACAGCAGTCTCAACTGAAGCCTTCGGACTGCCACGCGCACCACCACCCCCACTGTCTGAGGACAGGTGACGTGAACTAGTGGAGAGGTGTTTGCCTCAGCAGCGGAAGCGGTAAGCACCCTGGAGAAGTAAACTGACTGACGGGTGGGGAGTGATGGAGGGGATAGCTGTTATAATAATGGAAATTTGAGGCAGCTATTTCCCTTTTCCCTTTGACTTGACTGTGCACCTTCACTAGTGGGTAGATCCTCAAGGAATGGGGAAACAGATGGTTGGGTCTGAACAGGAGTCACAGGTGACAAACAGTTTGGTAATTTTATCCTTAAAAAAGTAGTTTGACTATGCCAAATATGATGATTTGACTAATAAAATACAAGATTTATAAATGCATACTACTACTGATAAGATACAGGCCTTAGAAAGACTTACTATCGAAAATAAGAAAGTTTTGGCTGATACAATACAAGCCTTAGAAGGACTTACTATTGATAAGGATCAGGCTTTCAAAAGACCTACTAATGAAAATCAAAAAAAAAAAAAAAACCTCAGACACAGACAGAGGAATTTAGAGCAGAACCTATTACACCATTGCATTATGAAACTGAAAGGAAGCCCTAAGGTTATTAGAACACCACCGACTTTAATTTATCCACTTACCGTACAAGAATGACCACCAGATAGATGATAGGCACCTTCAGGGCTATGCAGAAGTTAATGGGAATCCTGTAGACATGTTAGAGTTGGAGAGATTTAAGGAAGAAGTCATCTCATATGGCATGCATCCACCCTTTGTAAAACAGATGTTAAATTCATGGACCACTAGGAACATGATTACTCCACAGGACTGGAAAGATTTGGCTACAGCAGTGTTGGAAGCTGGTCCTCGGTTACAATGGAAAACATGGTGGAGAGAGGAAGCTAGGGTCATAGAACGACAAGGTCAGGCTAGAGGTCATGAGATTTCCCAAGAACAGCTTCTCCATGAGGGCCAGTATGTCAATTTGCAAAGACAGTCTATGTTTGATGATAATACCTGTGCCATAGAGCTGCTTTGAATGTGTGGGACAGGGTTGAAGAATCAGGAAAGAGGGCTGAATCATTTACTAAAACTATACAAGGCCCCAAAGAAGCCTTCACTGATTATTTACAAGGATTGACTTCAATTGTAAATAAAATGATATCAGATCCAGCCAGCTGTTAGAATATTAATTGAAACTTTGGCTTTTAAAAATGCTAATTCAGAATGCAAAAGGGTGATTAGACCTTTAAAGGCAAGATCAGCACCCAAAAATGAATGGATGTGAAATATACCTGATATTAGATCTCACATTTATGATGATACTTTGATATAGTACAATTGATTTCTAATAATTATAAGAAAAATCAAAAGGTTAGATGTTTACTTGTGGTAAATCAGGTCATCTGAAAATGGACTGTAAGCAAGGTGTTCCTAGAAACAATGTTTTTTCTAGGGATAATCCAAATAGAAGGCCCCAGCCTTCTGGAGTATGCAGAAGGTATGGCAAAGGCCAGCACTGGACTAATGAATACAAATCAACAAGGGACAGGCAAGCTTTGCCACTGGGAAATGCTTTAGGAGGCCTCTCACAGACTCCAATGTCAATTTTTTTTTCAATCATTCCCTGTCAGCATTGAGGAAACTCCACCGCAGAGCAATTAAAAGACTTAATGCCTATTGTTAAAAACCATACTGCTTTGGATAACAGAACAAATCAGTAGAGAAAACTAAATTTTCAGGAGAGGCAATAAAACAAGTATTTTGGCAAACTTCTATAAATGATCAAAGACCAAAGCTAAAAATACAAATAAATGACATTATGATCGAGGATTTGGTAGACACAGGTACAGATATAACAATAATCTCACCAAAATCTTGGCATCAGATTGAGCTCTTCGGGAAGTAAATGCTCAGCTTCTAGGGATTGTAACTTTATCTCAAGTAAAACAAAGTGAAAGATGGGTCAAGTATATCGGGTCAGAAAATACAGGAAAATTAAAGTCATATATGGCTAATATAACAATAAATTTATGGGTACGTAATTGGATACAGCTATGGAAAACACATCCCTCCAATCTCAGTTTAATATTCCTCCAATCTCAGAAACAAACCTTAAATTAACATATGCTTCTAAGAAAAATATTAAAGGTATTATCAAGGACAATCACCAAATGTTCAGGTTGTGCACAAGCAAGGAAAAACAGCTGCTGATCTTTAAAAGGTACCAACAGTGCTTTCTTTAAAATAGTTAACTGATAAATTTGTGTGGGTGGAACAATGGCCTTTGACAACAGAAGACTGACAGGCCTTAGAACAGCTGGTAGTCAAGCATTTAAATGCTCAATATATTGAAGAATCAACCATTCCTTGGAACTCTCCTATATTTGTTATTAAAAAGAAAACTGGAAAATGGAGAATGTTAACAGATTTGAGAGCTATAAATAATGTGATTCAGCCAATGAGTTCTTTACAGTCTGAAATTCCACGGCCTTCTTTATTACCTAAGGGATGGTCTATTATAGTGATTGTTTTAAAAAACTGCCTTTTTACTATACCTTTACAAGATCAGGATAGAGAAAAATTTGCCTTCATAATGACTACTTATAATAATTCCTAACCCGTTAAAAGGTACCACAGGAAAACTATTCAACAAGGAATATTGAACAGCCCTAAACTTGTGTCATTATTTTGTACAAGAGGCATTAGAACTAATTCATAGTTTCCTCAATCTATAATTTACCATTATATGGATGATATCTTACTGGCTGATTCAGACACAGATACTTTAGAAAAAAATGTTTGATGAGGTAAAGAGAATTTTGCCTTGCTGGAGATTACAAATTGCTCCTGAAAAAATATAAAGAGGTGTTACTATTAATTATTTAGTATATACAAAAGGTTTACAGAAAACTCAAACACAGAAAGTACAAATCAGGAAAGATCAATTACAAACTCTTAATGATATTCAAAAATTGCTGGGAGATATTAACTGTTCCACAATTGGATTAACAACTCAAGAACTAAGTAATTTATTTCAAACCTTATAAGGTGATGAGGACTTATAGCCCAAGGAAACTATCAGCTGAGGCTGAGAGAGAATTGGCTCCAGTAGAAAAGAAATTACAGGATATACATATAGATTGGATCCAGAGCTTAAACTGTATTCTGGGTTATTTTACTTCTGCTCATTCTCCTACAGTAATTTTTTTTAACATTTATTTATTTATTTATTTATGTTCTGCCTGTGTATATATTCCTGCATGTCAGAAGAGTGCACCAGATCTCATTATAGATGGTTGTAAGCCATCATGTGGATGCTGGGAATTAAACTCAGAACCTTTGGAAGAGCAGTCAGTGATCTTAACCTCTGAGCCATCTCTCCAGCCCTCCTACAGGAATTCTTATGCAGAACGAATATAATATCATTGAATGGATATTTTTATCACATAAACAAAGTAAAAATTAAATACCTATGTAGGAAAGTTTTTCTTATTTGATTCTGAATGAAAAATTGAGAGTTCATCAATTAATAGCAATAGAGGTACCCAGTAGAAATTGTGTACCTTTTTACCAATGTGGAAATTCTCCCATTATAGGCAGAAAATAAACATTGGCATGGAAAAGAGCTTACAGTAATTTCTTGGGAGAGATTATCAACAAAAAACCAAAAGCAATAGACTTCAGTTTTTCAAAAGAACTAATTGGATTCTCCCTCATATAATAAAGGTACCACCAATTTCTGGAGCTCCAACAATGGTGTAGGAGAATGGTCTGTATTCTATCAATTATATTTTAAATAAATGCTCATTGGCCAGTAGCCAGGCAGGAAGTATAGGCAGGACAACCAGAAAGGAAGTAGAGGTAGGTCAATAAGAACAGGAGAATTCTGGGAAGGAGGAAGCCCATTCCTGTGCAGTTGTGACTCCGCCACAGAAGAAGCAAGATGTGACTGCCTCGCTGAATAAGGTACTGAACCACGTGCCTAGCATAGACAAGAATAATGGGCCAATATAAGTTATAAGAATTAATAAGAAGCCTGAGCTAATGGGCCAATCGGTTTATAGTTAATGTAGACCTCTGTATGATTTCTTTGGGACTTAACAATTGTGGGGAACAGGTGGGACAGAAAACCTCTGACAATGCTACATTCCATACTGATGCAAACAAATCAGGAAAGGCAGGTTCTGAGTCAAGAAAATTAAGTAGAATGGCTCAAAGCCCTTTTGAATCAGTTCAGAAATCAGAATTCTATACTATTCTCATGGTATTGTTAGATTTTCCAGAATCTCAATACAGGTACTGACTCTCAATATGCAGAAAGAGTTGTTTTACATATTGGAACTGCTGAACTTATTCCAGATGATTCAGAATTAACTTTGCTATTTATTCAACTACAACAAGTAATAGAAATCATCCTTTGTATATAACAATATTAGATCCCATCGAGTCTATCAGGACCTCTAGCACAAGGTAATAATGAAATGTATCAGCTATTGGTAGGAAATGTGCTAAAAACCTCAGAATTTCATAAGAAACACCATGTCAACAATCTTTTTAAAAAATATTTTGCTATCACTTGGCAATAAGTCTAAGAAATTATAAGGAAATGTCCTACTTGTTCTTTGTTGTAGTGGCATTTCATTTGTCTTTTAATAAATAAAACTTGCCTGAATATTAGAGAGTAAAACAGTCCTACTGATCAGCCTTACAGACCAGGCAGTGGAAACACACATCTTTAATCCCAATAGCCACACTAGTTACCATAGAAACTGGGGGTGCATGCGTTTAATCCCAGCCCTAGAGAAGATTATTAGATAGGAGGAGACAGCGCTCAGACACAGTCTCATTCTGAGGTTTCCTGGAGGCAGGATCTCCATTTTCAGGATTGAATTCAAGGTAAGAGCCAGTGACTGGCTTTTTTTTCTTTTCTGGTCTTCAGGTTGAACCCCAATTTCTGTCTCTGAGTTTTTATTAATCATGCTTCACTTTTATAATCAAACTATTACCAGCAGGAAGTAACCCAAAAGGTACTCAAAGAAATAAAATTTGGCAAAAGGATGTGATTCATTTTGCGGAGTTTGGAAAATTAAAATATGTGCAACATATCAAAGATATATATTCAGGATTTTAATGGACAACTGCTTTAAGCTTTGAAAAGGCTGATTCTGTAATTACACATTTATTAGAAGTCATGACCATTATGGGCATACCTATACAAATTAAGACTGACAATGTTCCACATATGTCTCTAGTAAAATAAAACAGCTTTTTGCATATTACAACATGAAGCATATTACAGCTATACCACACACAGTCCTACAGGACAAGATCTAATCACACTTTTAAAAATACATTTAATAAACAGAAAGGTAATAAAGATCCCATAGATAGATTAAACAATGCTTTATTAACTTTAAATTTTTAAATGGTAATGAGAAAGGAACAACAGTTGCAGATAGACATTGAATAATAAAAAAAAACTGTTGAATAAAATCAGCCTATATATTTTAAACATGAGTTGACCTCAGAATGGAAACCAGAATATGTGTTTCATTGGGGAAGAGGTTTTGCTTTTGTTTCTTCAAGAAAAGAAAAGCTATGGATCCCATCAAGATTGATAAAAAGATTAGATTCAAACAGGAAAGACTTCTTGATTAGGAGAGGCTATGATTCATCAAACAGCTTGGTCATTCAATCCAAACTAACTTACAGGACTAATAAATATCTTTTATTTGATCAGAAAGAAAAAAACTAATAAATTTTTATTATTAAAGATAATACTTTTTCTGTTGTTCAAAAACATTTTGCCTTAACAAAAATATAACCTTATAAAAAAGAAACTCTCCAAAGTTAGGACTGTGCAGGGTTTTGTTTTGTCTTTCCAGGAGAATACAAGCATTCAACTAAAGAATCTGAAGACCACCGAACACACCTTTAATTCCAGAACTCCAGAAGCAGAGGCAGACAAATCTCTTTGAGTTTGAGAACACCCTGATCTACAGAGCAAGTTCCAGGACAGCAAGGGCTACACAGAGAAATCCTGTCTTGACCCCCCCCAACCGCAAAAAAAAAAAAAAAAAGGTCAGGAGCAAAGATGTCAGATTGCTAACACCTGCTTCTTCCTTTCTTCTTTCTTTCATTCTTTTTTCAAGACAGGGTTTCTCTGTAGTTTTGGAGCCTGTCCTGGAACTCGCTCTTGTATATCAGGCTGGCCTCCACTCACAGAGATCTGCCTGCCTCTGCCTCCTGAGTGCTGGGATTAAAGGTGTGTGCCACCACCGCCCGGCACTTCTTTTCTATACATCTTTTCATTTAATAAGATGAAGAAAAAACAATTTATAAAAAACTAGGCCTGTAGTTCACTGTGGAGCTCTTGTCTCCTACACAGGAAGCTCTAGGTTTCAAGACCCTGTGCTGAAAAAAAAAATTTACTGGGTAGGCAGTAAAAATCAAATTCCAGACTGCACAATGCTAAAATTAGAGTCAATAGAAAGGAAGAAAGATACCTCCAAAATGAGAGGAAAAAAGACTTAAAAGCAAAAGGATAATGAAGGTGATTTTTTTTTCCTGTGACCTATATGCTTCCCCAAAGCTTTTGTGGCAGTTAACAGATGAAGGATGAACATCACTTCAGGACCCTCAAGAAAGAGACAACGGCACTGACAGCAAGCAGCGCTCGGTGCAGGAACTTCCAGGATGAAAGCAGAGCAGTCTGGCTTGGCAAACTAAGGAGGGAAATTCGGCCAGACACACTCTGGTGGCCTATTTTATGCCAAGAATAAGTAAGGAAGGCATCACGTGAGAATGCAGAGAAGATGACGCCAGGTGTGGTGGCACGCCACGGCAATTCCCAACCCTGGGAACCGAGGCAGGAGAATGAAGAAATACAGGGCCAGCCAGCTTTGGCTGCAAAGTGAAACCTAAAACCAAAAAATTCAGGAGAAAGGTTTTGACAAAGAGAGATGGCGGATACAGGGGAGGGAAAAGGAGGGGTACAGGGGAGAGGAGAGGGGATATAGGTGAGGAGAGTGGAGGATGGGGGGAGAGAAAGGTATAGAGGGGGAGAATATTTTAAAGACGATGAAAGCAAGAATGGCCTCAGTATTCAATTTTTGTCCCAAAAAAGAGATGTCACAGAGGGCAGAGGTAGTATGGGGGCAGCCATGAAAGCTAAGTCTAGGCAGGTCACCCAAGGAAGTTCTTTACTTCCAACCATTATCACCTGGGACTCTGGCCATGGATAAATTTAAATAAGAGGCCTGAGTCTCAGCAGTTTACCCTGAAGCAACACCTGGTAGCAGGAAAGAACCACAAGCTGAGATTACCCAACCCCCACCCAAGAGCAGAGCATTCAAAGAAAACCTCTGTAGACAGGATCACCTGCCAGCACACTCACCAGGACACCCCTAGACAAATGTCAGCCAATCAGGGGTCCTGAACCTCAGAAACCCCTCACCCCCACCTTTACTACTATAAAAACCCAATTCTAATTGAGCTCAGGGCTCTCTGGATATTCCAATACAGTGGACATGCGGAGAGACCAAGTTTGCAAACTTGATTAAAATAAAGGCTCTTTGCTTTTACATATGGGACTCGGCCTCCTTTGTTGGCTTTTGTGGGGACCCACGGGTTTGGGCATAACAAGAGCATTCACCTAGCATGCATTTGGCCCTGGGTTCAAATCCTGCACCATACATAAGGAAGGTCTCAGAAGGCAGCTTGGCAGGAACTACTATATTCAGACACATGGTTGTTCATGAAGAAGGCAACTGAAGAGATGTTTCAAATATGCGAAGTCTCAGAAAACACATGGCAGACCCTTCAAGAAACAGACACTTGAAGGTGGGCTTTGTGTCTGAGAAGAAAAATCAACTCAAAAAGCAAAGCAAGCTTAATGGAAATGTAAGGATAATTTTAGGAGGGTTGCAGAGAGAGGAGGGGAAGCCACTTATCAAAGCACAAACTGAATGACACCATATTAAATGGCCATGTTGGAGGAAAGGAGTTACCAGGAAAACAAGCAAACCAACCAAAAATCCTAAAAGCAAAACAGGAAATTTGAGACTGTGTATCCAAGAGACTGAAAAAGCTATTTCTTTCCTTGATTTCAGTAAATGTCATAAATATTTATTAAAGATTTGAAAAAAAACTAATAAGGATCCACTACTCAAATCAGAAATGGTATTAACTGTGATCCAATAAAGTGGCTGATAACGGGGTTGGGAGGAGACAACGGGAGGAAGTAGGGCCGGAAGACAGCTACACTGGCAATAGCTTCTTCAGTAGAGAACAGACAAGGGCCATCCAAACCAGCCCACCACAAAGGACCCACTTCTCTAAAATGGCACCATAGCTTCGCACAAAGAACTAAGGCCAACTTTGGGGAAAATAGTAAGCCAGGAGGCAACATTACCACGAGCCTGGAAATTAGGCAGAAAGGGAATGAGAGAGGTGAACTCACAATGCTGAAGGTGGGGGGGAGGTCAGGAGCAAAGACTTGGGGGAAGTGGAGGTTTTGCATTCAGATCTCCTAAGCCCTTGAAAGGGACACAATGTGACAACAGGGTCTTTTCAGTATTCTGAGTCCTGTTTCCCTGATGAGGGCCAACCCTCCCCAAGAATGACAAGATGGCTATAAAATTCAAGTATCTAGATCAGATTTGAAAGTGGGGCAGCTCACAACTGCTTGGCAGCAGCTCTGACAAAGTTCTAGAAGAGATAGGGCAGGCGAGAATTCCTAAGGGACAGATGGATGTCACTGGTCAGAATGGTGCAAAGTCAGATAATAATAAGAAAACTGAAAGAGAGGTTGTGTGAGACCCACAGACACCCTGGCAAACACCACTGGGTAGGTTCAGGGAGGACTGGTGCCTGCTCCAACTCAGCAGACACACAGAAAATGACCCCATAGCCCAGCAACATGGGGAGCCCCTGAGAGACACTCCCTCCCTCTGCTTCCACTGTATAAAGTGCCTATAAGGTGTCAGGTGCTGGGGATGGGAACACAGTAAACCAGATGCATTTGACCCCTGAAATCACAGTGACTGTGTGACCTGGCACAGCCAGTGGCCACAAGTGGTCATTTAAATTTTAATTCCAACTTTTTTTGTTTGTTTGTTTTTACACCCCAACCAAAGTTTCCTTTCTCCTCTCTTTCCAGTTCCTCCAAAAAATACTGTTATAAATATTTTTAATTTATTTTTTGTTTTCAATATATCCCGACCTCGGTTTCCCCTCCTTCCACTCCTCCTAGCCACCCCTTTCCACTTTCCCTCTCCCCTAGATCCACTCCTCCATTTCCTTTCCAGCAGACCTTCTAGAGATAGCAACAGAACACAGCAGTAAGTTACAATAAGGCTAGGCACATCCCCCCCCCCATGACAAGGCTGGATGAGGCAACCCAGTAGGAAGAAAAGGGTCCCAAGAGCAGACAAAGGAGTCAGAGACACCACCCCACACTGCTGTAAGCCACAAAAAGACACCATGCCACACAACCACAACGTACATGCAGAAGACCTAGTGCAGACCCATGCAGGCTCCGTGCCATTAAAACTTTTAAAGCTAAGAATGGTTTCTCAGCTGCACGAGCCACGTTTTCAAAGACCCAGAACAGCTATGACTGGTGAGTGGGAACGTGGTGGTTTGACTGAGAATGCCCCCCACAGACTCATATATTTGAATGTTTGGTCATCAGGGAGTGGCACTATTTGAGAAGGATTAGGGAAATGTCCTTGCAGGAGGAAGGGTTCAATGGCCCACACCACGCCCTGTCCTCCCCCTCAGCCTACAGATCAAAGCACCTGCTCCAGCACCTGCCTGCACGCTGCCACACTCTCCATCATGATGATAATGGACTAAACCTCCAAGTCCCCAATGAAACACTTTCTCTACTAAGAGCTGCCTTGGTCACGGTGTCTCTTCACAGCAACAGAACACGGACTAAGACAGGAGCCTCCAGGGTGCGCCCAGCGTCACAGAAGCAGCCTTGGGCAACGCTGATGAGAACAAGGCCTTCCCTGCTCCCCTAGGGCACCAGGAGCCCTCCTCTGAGAAAATTAAGACATTAGTCTAAACCTCTGCCTGCCCAGGCTGTCCTGGCTGATGGGGAGCTAACCAATCAGTCTAAACCTCTGCCTGCCCACGCCATCCAGACTGAGAGGGCAGAGAGGAAAGATGCAAAGGTTGCTTTCTTCCAAGCGCAGGCGAGAAAACCACCTGACATTGGAATAAAGTTGGTATATTCAAGTAAGAGAAGCACTCCACCAGGCCAAAACATGCGTGCCGGAGGAGCAGGCACACAGAAAGCGAGAAGGGAATAAGCAAAGACTTCCAATTACTCTCTGAGTCAGAGGGTGGCTTTACCATGACATTGTACTTCTAGAAAGGGACCAGACTGAGATCAAGAACTCTATGTAGAGAGCATACTTGTTTAGATTAAAAACAAGGAAGCATTATGGGGAAAAAACGAAAGCTTAGGCCACTTATGGTGGCACATGCATTTAATCCCAGCACTCAAGAGGCAGAGGGATCTCTGTGAGTTCAAGGCCAATCTGAGTTATACCATTAAGACCTGGCTTCAGACAAGCACATGGCCGGCGAGACAGGTTAGGCATTAAAAGCATTGTAGAAATAACATCCACCAACAGGAATCCAGACAACACAGAAATGGGCTAAGACCACAGAGCATCAACCAATGACTCAATCTGACTGATGAAGGGTTGATAAACTCAACCTATGAAGGCAAGTCATTAGATGTCATTAAATGACAACCGGAGGCTGGAGAGATGCTCGGCAGTTAAGAGCACTGGCTGCTCTTGCAAAGGACCTGGGTTTGAGTCCCACCACTCACATGGCAGCTCACAATCACCTGTGACTCCAGTTCCAGGGGACCCAACACCATCTTCTGACCTCTAAGGGAATGAGGTGTGTACATGGTGCACAGACATGCATGCAGGCAAAACACCCATATACATAAAATAAAATAATAATCCTTGAAAATATTTTAATGAGAATCAAACTTAATAACTGGGAAATTTCCAAAGACAAGGTACCAAAGAAACATATATGGTCTACACCAGGAAGCTGCATGACCAAAGTAGGTTTGTGGCATCCAACCTTACCAAACAACAGAGGTAGGAGGAAGGGATCTCAGGCACACGTGCCTTACAGGCAGGGCCATCACAGAGGACCCTGCCGGAGCCACAGCCCTAGTACCGAAGCCACTGCAGCCGCACACCAGGGTGCTTCAAGATCGCCCATCTGCTGAGCACCCTCTGTCCGACCTTGACTGACATCACAGTTATGCTGCTCCTTGTGACCTCGGGCTGACGTCACAGTTGCTGCTGATCCTTATAATCTCGGGTGTTGTCACGTTTATGCTGGTCCTTGTAACCATGGAGAGGAGTTTCCAGGTAGCTTCTTGCCTCAGTTGCCTCCTCAAGTACACGGTTTACTGGCATGTTTTTACACTGCAATTGTATTGTCCAACAGATTTATTCTCTGTGAAGAACCTCATTTGGTTTTTTGTTTGGGCTGGTGGTACCTATGTGACGTCATCGCACACAAATCAGATATGTTTTTCAAGCTTCAGCTACAGCGCAGACTTAAAAAGACTAATACCAGGGTTACCAAGGAAATGGGAACAAGTGAGGATATAATATAAATAATCCTCCGGGGGGTTAAAATGGGAACTTAGTAAGTAGACAACCCCCAACAGGAAGCAGCAATGCTCTGCCAGCTTTTCCCAGTATTTTTGTCTCTCAAGAACACTTTTCTGGTAGGAAATAGGAAATTCAAGATTGTTCCTTTAACTGCAACCAAAATCACACAAACCAGAGAAGATTTATATTTTCAAAAAGAAAGAAGTCTTTTAATCCCAGCACTCAGGAGGCAGAGGCAGGTGGATCTCTGAGTTTCTGACCAGCCTGGTTTACAGAGTGAGTTCCAGGACAGCCAGAGCTACACAGAGAAACCTTGTCTCGGGGTGGGGGTGGGGGAACAACAACAAAAACAAAAAAACCAAAACAAAACAAACAAAAAGTGCAGCCTTTTTATCCCTAAAGGCCGCCACACAGTCCTGGGACAGGTGTGTCCGCTGAGAACCAGGACTAGACTCCAGGCTGGCAATTACTTCCCCTGCCAGCCTGAAATCTCAGGTCTTGAGAGTTTCTTCTGTCTTAATGTGACTCAAGGCAAATACAAAAGAAGTCATTTCTGACTTCAGAGCCCTGTATGAAATCAAATAGTAAAAGTGAGAAAGTCGTTTACCAAAGGTGCCACCTCAACAAAGCAAAACTGGCAAATGGATGAGATCCGGAGTCACCTGTCCTCCAGTTAACCCCCCGCCTCAACTTATCCCTAGGCCTAAGCCATCTCAGCCACAGTGAGACACCAGCAGAGAGAAGGCCCGAGCTCAGCCAACATCCCCATCCATGTGGGAGCCTCAGAGTGCCACCTGTGCCATTTTAAAGTTACACAGTGTCTATACGCCTCAGTTTCCCCATCTTCAAAGTGAAGAGAGCAGTATCTTTAATGTGGAGTTGGGAGGGATAAACCAGGCATAGGGTCTCCATCCTCTTTGCAGTAGAAATGGAGTTTGTCACTACTTGTCAACACAGAAACACCTATTTGCATCAACAGACATCAAAGGAACAAAAAGAAAAGGCAATAGCTACCTTAAGGGTAAAAGGATTATAGGGAATTTTCAAAAAAATGAAAGGCAAATGCTGGCAAAGATGTGGAGAAAGAGGCTCCTAAGGTCTTTGGTGGGAATGGACCAGTTCCGTCACAGCACACCCAAAGGAAGAGAAGCTGGCATGTCAAGGAGTCAACAGAATACCTATATTTATGAAACTCTACTCACAAAAACCAGATAGGGAATCAAGCTAAGTGTCCGGCCAGAGTGGTACCAACACCCCATGGAACACTATGCCACCCTAAGATGCAAGACATGCTGTCATTTGTGACAACATGCCTGGCTCTCAAGGACATTATGTTAAGAGAAAGAAGCCAGGCACTGAAGACAAACACTGTATAGCGTCCCTTGTGAGATGGATCATTTATCTCCTGCTATGAGAATAGAATAATAGTTACCAGACACTTAGCAGAAGGGGGTTGGGCAGAAGTGGATCAATGGATGCAAAGTTGTTTAATAGGAAGAATATGGTTTTTGTTCTGTGGCCCGCGGGGTGAACATAATTAGAACCAATACTTTATCTCAAAAACTTAGAAGACAGGAATTTGAATGAGTTCACCTGGAAGAAACGATGAAAGAATAAGATGATGGATGGATGTGTTAATTCCCTGTGCTGATTCCCTACCCAGGGGATACAAACATCAAAGAAAGCATCAAAGAGCCTCCTTAGATGCACAAATGTGTCAATTAAAAATTAAAAACTCTTATTTTCTATTAGAGCATTAATGATATATATGATAGTTTTAAATACATAAATAAAATAACTTGGGAAAATAATTTTTTGCTCAAAGAAATAACAATTTTCATCTTTTAAAGTCAAACACATCCCTCCTGCTATTTTGATACAGTTCACAACACTTAATAACTCTGGTAAATTTAATCACAATGATAAAAATCTGAAGAAACTTGGTAATTATATAATATAAATTCAGATTTGGTGATAGAACAGAGCAGGGCCATAGAGTACCTCATCACACACGCTAACACAGCGAACCCATATTAGACACGGCAAGAGAGGGACTTACTATCTCCATTTCAAAAATGAGGAAAAACGGTGCGCTCAAGGTCACCAAGCAGAGAGGTAACCAAGGAGCATCCCCTTACTAAGGGAAGGTGATGGCACCAACACCCCCAGCAGCTGCCTGGTCCCACGGTGTGACCAACACCCCCAGCAGCTGCCCGGTCCCACGGTGTGACCGACATCCCTAGCAGCTGTCCCGTCCCACAGTGTGACGGACATCCCCAGCGCCTGCCCGCCCGTTCCCACGGGGTGAATCTCTACAAGCTCGGGACTATTTACTGCCAACACTTACCACTCTCAGCCTTCAGGCTTTTTCCTCCCAAACCAAAGCAACAGTTTGAGCCCACATGCCATGGCTGTCAACGCCACTAACTCAGCAATGACAGTTAGGGCAGCTGGAAGATCCATGACTGGCTTCTACCTGCCTGTAACCCTCTCAGGGTCCCAGCAGTCTGTCTACCCCTGCTCCCTATAGGGAACAGTGCCAGTCACCATGAGAGGTAACTAAGTAGAGCACCTGTGTGTGCCCTCCCCCCTGAATCTCTTCCTTACCTGCCTTCTACACTGGGATCACCTTTGAAAATAATACAAACAAACAAACAAAGCCCTAATCCACACAACTCCTTGGTTCAAAGTCTGTTTACTGTGAAACTCAACCAAGAAAGCAATTGACACACTCAGCTCTATACCACACCTCCAGGGATAGAGCAGGAAGAAAACACCAGGGGGTCTCCTTCATGTCAAACTTGCACCCCTGTTAGGATCCTTTGGAGTCCTGGCCTCCAGCTGCTCCTCTCTGCTAGAGATCTTTCCTTCTGATCTGAGTTACTGAAAGCTGTGTCATAATTGTTTACCAGCTCTGCTTCACGAGCACGAGCACGTGTTGCCTTGAGGACCAGAGGATAAGGTTTTCACCTGTTGGCCCACCTGACTGTTGGGTATATAAGCCTCCATGGTGCTATTGAATAAAGGGCTTCTTACCAGTGACTAGAGGTCCGTGTCTCTGTCTGTCTGTCTGTCTGTCTGTCTCTCAACCTCCAGCCCCTTGCCCGAAGCTCACGAACTGTATGGTAGCGCATAGAGCTCAGACAGGCGGTGTGCGCAGCGCATCCCTGTCAACCCTTTGAAGGGGCTGAAGAAAATGTACCTTGCCTTTAACCCACATATTAAGCAGAGATTCTCAAATGTGCCATATGAAATGCTATCCTGTCGTAGAGGGTGGACAAGAGCTGAGAGACAAAGCCACCATTCTACCAGTGTGCTCACTCTGAATTCTCCCCTCGAAACTCATTCCTCTACCTCACTGCCTCCCTCCCATCTGCTCTCACCACCCAAAATGTCCCCAAAGAGTCCTAAGTGAGCAAATCAGAGTCTCATCAAAGAAAAACTCTGTATTATAAGCTAGGCCTTATTTGACCAAGACTGTGAATTTTTTTTTTTCTGGGAAAGATATTACATACATCCACTAACATCTGATTCTGAAACATCTAACCCCTGGGCTGGAGAGACTGCCCGACAAGCCCGAGGAGCTGAGTGAGGAGCTGGCAGCTGGACACAGTAGCACATCTGGAACCTGGCACTAGGGAGCCAACAGGTCAGTCCCTGGAGCTGGCCACCCAGCCTAGCTGAGTGGATGGGCCCTGGTATAGTGAGACCCTCTCTCAAAAACTAAAGTCGATACGGTAGTCTGAATGAAATATTCCCCAAGGCTCATGTTTTTGAACAATTGGACCTCAGTTATTGGTTTTGTCTTGGGGAGGTTTAGGAAGCTCGGCCTAGCAAGCTTCGAAAGGTTAAAGAGTCTCCCCACTTCCGGTTCACTCTACTTCCTGCTCAAGGGTTAAAGATGTGAACTCAGGTGCCACATCTCCGCTCTGCCATCATGGACTGACCCCCTGGAGTTGTATGTCGAAATAAACTCCTCCTTAGGCCGCCTTCGTAGTGGGATTTCACCACCGTAGCAGAAAGGTAATGACAGAGTGGAGGATCTGGGCCGACAGCTCAGTGGTTAGGAGTACTTATCTGTCCTGTTTGGGACATAGGATCTGCTTGGAAGCTCATGACCAATGATAACTCCAGCTCCAGGGATTCCCACGCCCTCCTCTGGCCTCCACAGGTGCTGTACACAAGCGATGCACATGCAGGCTTGCAAGCAAAACACTCTTACACAAAATAAACATAGCTCTACAGCAATTGAGAAAGACACCAACATCAACCCCTAACTTCCACACCTGTGCACATACATGAGCCTGTAGCTATCACACACACACACACACGTCTATGCTGGTCTTTCAATATTACGCTATTTTTGATGACAACCCTAAAGAATTTCTCACTTTAATATTAGTTGATTCCACTCCGAAAGACACCCTCCACTTGACTTCCCCAAGAGGATAAACGCACCTTATTTCTTTGAGTATGTGTGCTTGAAAACGGACAAGGGTGAAACTGATTCATGCAGTTTCAGCATGACTTTTCTGGAAAGGCTGTAGAACCCATGGGATCCATACCTGTAGAACCCACGGGATCCACACTTGTAGAACCCACGGGATCCACACCTGTAGAACCCATGGTATCCACACCTGCAGAAACCACGGGATCCACACCTGTAGAACCCATGGGATCCACACCTGTAGAACCTACGGGATCCACACCTGCGCTAACAGAAACCAGAACCTTCCCTGCTCTTGTATAAACTGACTCAGGTCAACCGAGACTAAAACTGGTCATTTTCTTTTCTAGGGGATATGATCTCCCTTGGAACACGGCACACAAATAAAAATGCACGTACTTAAGAGTCATGCCGGAGAAGAAAGACAGACACAGGGATGATGTCGCCCCTGAGAAATACTTTAGAGCATAGGGAAAAAATAAGAAGGAAACTGACAGGAAAAGCAAATCAAAACTCCTTCGAAATGAGGCAAAGGAGAGGGTAAGATTCATGAGGAATGCAAGAACTACCCAGCAAGACTCCAACCAGCCTGCAAGTGCCATGCAAGCAGACACACATATTCTGGAAGTCTTTCTTCATGATAATGCTGGGACTCCAACAGTTCAGGGTGTGGCAGTCAGGTATGGTACAAGCAGAAGTGACTTTGGGGGAATCCAAGCAGCCTGAACTACAAGGAAGAAAGCATGTTCCAGCCCCAAGGCCTTCCTGGGTCACCCGGGGGAATCAAATTAGGTAAATCAGACCTCTGAGCGAAGCACACAAGTGACCAGGGTGGCTCATATACATAATCAAGTGGTAGAGACACTCCTGGGCAAAGATGCTCCTGAAGCCTAATTTCATCCAGCATCCTGCAAAGCACCAGGAGAAAGACAGTTACAGAGAATCGTCCCCTGAGCTCTTAACGGAGGGACCTATGCATGTGGACACACACAAATTCAATAAAAAACCAAAAAACCTGCAACTGAGCATTTAAACAAAACATGTAGTGTTCTGTTCAGGCCTCTAGAAATGTGCATACCACAATACACGGACACTGACCCCCAAATGCATAACAGGGGTGGGCCAACCTTTTCTGTGAAGAACCTGGCAGTAACCGAGCTCAACCATCCCACTAAGTACAATGCACATCTGTCACAGTATTCAGCTACCTATGTACAAAACAAGCAGTGGAACATTGTGTATCCCAATAAAACTTTATCGATGGACACAACAAATTGAATTTCATGGACCTGTCATAGGTTGCACAATTTTGTTACCCATTCTGAGTTGAATAGGCAACGGGAATTATTTTAATCTGTTCGGCAGCATCCAGAGAATGGGAAGGTGGCATCTGGCTCAGATGACCTTACATTTACACAAGGGCTCAGCTTTGTAGCGAAGAGGCCAGAGTAGAGCCACCCTGACAAGTGCTCTCTTATACTGTGTTGTCCCCAAGTCCTGGAATGATGCTTCCAGCTGTGTGACCTTGACTGAGTTCTATTTAACCCTGCCATGATGTCACTCCCTCTTCTGGGGGGGGGGGTCCCACAGCGCCTTTCTGATACAGCTACTGTGAGGACGCAAGGAGACCCCTTCAGTCTCCAGAACATTCTGCATGGCACTTCTGCAAAATAAGATGAATTAGTGTAACCATCAAAACCCACGCAATGGTTGAGCCACTAAAAACCATTTTTCCTGAATAATGTTTTTTTTTTAGTTTTAGAAATCACGACTCCTAATTCTTCACTTATACAAAAGGAATCTCAAAAGAAAGCAGATGTCTGAATTATACACAAAACTAAAAATAGTGAAAATGTTCATTCTGGTGTAACACCCCAAGGTTTGGCTATCAGGAATCTGGAACCCGCTGGTTTCTCTAGAAGGTGTAAGTTCAGGTGTGAAGAACAAGCACACACAGAAACAGTCACCAGTCACATAGCAAGCGTGACTAAAGGCCTCTGTGTGAGTGGCAGCTTGCAAGGTCTAGAAGGAAAGCCCAAGACAAAGTCTGTGTAACAAATATTGTCATTATCCATATGTGTGCCAGGCTGGGGTAACAGGGATGGAGGCGAGCCACACATTTGGGACCCAAAAGAGAGCAAGTACAAAATAATGGTTAAGCTAAGCAAGCACTCCTCTGCCCAGCTTTGAAAACAGGCGGGAGGTTTCCAAGCAGAAGTAACTGAACAGGCAAAGGCATGAATGGGCACAGGGCTTCTAGAGGATGGAGTAGGGGTGGGATGGGTGGGTATTAGCCGAGGGAGAGGGTGGCTACCAGCAGCTCTCCATTAGAAATGTCCCCATATGTGAAATTATAGTGTCTACCCCAGCCATTGAGGTGAGTCCAGGGGCAGGGGTTACGGGAGTCACAGGTCAAATGTATTCTGATAGCAACAGAGCACTGTATTCTGTTAGACAGGAGCCACCTCGGTTGTGAAGCTGGGGCATTCAGTGGGAATGGGCAGGAGGGGTATGGGAGGGCTATTTAGTTAGGCAGCACCCAATGGGACTCAGCGAGGGGATAGTGAGACACTGAAACGAGAAGTTATAAAAGCAGCCAAAAAGGAAGGAACCCTGAAGATTCTAGACAGCATTGATAGTGTGGTCTGCAGGTCTCTAATGACGGCTCAGGAAAAGGCTGCCAATCTCAAAGTCAAGAACAGTCAAGAACCAGGGAAGAAAGAAGGCGAAGAAAGCCTGAACTACCTCACACGCTGTCTCCCAAGGATGCAGAGGAGAGAATGGCTACATCCACTGTGGTATCGAACACCCACTGAGCATCTCCCTGTGCCCTGTGGGTCACCGGCAAACTTGGGACAAGCGGTGAAGAGCGCATAAGTACACGGGGGTCTCGTCCAGTCCTTTTCAAAAGCACCTATGAATGCAAATCAGAGAACAGCTGTCTTCTCTGTCCTCAAGAAGGATGAGCTCACTGGCCTGTGCTCACGCGTCCTTAGAAACCACACGTGCACGACACAAGGAATATGAGCAGCAGTGGGGCCCCTCTGCAGCGACAAGAAAGTTCAGCATCGCCCACTGGATGCCTGTGAGGGTCACAGGAAGGAAGTGTATTGGTCCTGACTCTCCTGGGAGGTTATTTAAGTTTCTCATCTGGTATCATTTATTAAAATTCTGAGAATAATTTTAACAGACTGCTGCGAAGACTTGAGTTTGTCGGTACCTACCACGGTCAGAGCAAAGAAAAAGCACTCAGCAAACAAACTCTGGGAATGATTTCAGATAACCCCCCTTCCAGTTATAGATAAGGAAGTCAAACCCCAAGGCAAGTTAGTTACTCTCCTGAAGTCACACTTATAGGTGAACATGGGACACCTAGTTTGCCTCACTCTGAGTCCTACTATCTTCCTGGTATTCCATGCTCCTCCCCCTCACAGCGAACTCCAAAGCTTTTATCCCATTCTGTGGTGCGGTCCTCACAGTCAGCTGATAAGTCTATTAGTAACCCCTTTCCAGAAGAACCAAACAGCTCCCATAGCTCCGTAAGCCAAAATGCATTCAAATGCAGGCTGGTAACTGGTGTGGCCAAGCTCTCTCCACCATCAACAGGAGCTCACTTCCTGTTGAGTTGGTTCACAAAACACTGTTGAAGAGAACTGAGTGATGGTGCATTTGGTTCAACAATGCCTAGCCAGAAGCAAAAGGAAAAGAGAAGAAAAGAGAAATCCCCCTGTTTCTGCTCCTTCGGAATCCACTGGGCCCTTCCTCCCTCCCTCCTTCCCTCCCTCCCTCCCTACAGAAGAGCAAGAGGAGAAAGCAGTGAGCCCCGGTGCTGGAGACTCTGGTCCTTGCTATTCACAGCCACGGGATGGAATTTTATTTCCACTCCATGAAGCTTCTGTGCTGCATGCTAGCCTTGCTGCATCGCTCCTACGCCAGGGTGCTCATCATACTAGCAACATGCCCAGATTTCAATGAAAAACCATTCGTTCCAAGAGCCAGGGAGATTTCAGGTTGAATGAGGAAAGGCAATAGGTGAATGGCAACACCAGGACAACAGAAACATTACAGTTGCGGCATCGATCTTGAAAGGAAGCAACAGGTAATTGTCAACATGCTTTAAATAAATGAGCAAAGAAGACATCTCCACAAAGACATACAGATGATGCAAACGAGATTCTAGAATTCAAAATTCTAAAGTTGGAACCTAAAGCTCTGTGTGCAGCTCACCCAGAGGGCAGGAAACAGCAAAGAAGTGTGGACTGGAGACAGGGTCATGTGAGTTATCCAGCCTGAACAAAAGAGAAAAATGAGCTAGGAGAAAAGAAGACAGCCCCAGGGACGTGGGAGATGATAATGAAACATTCAATATTCATGTCACTGGAGACCCAAAAGGAAAGAAGGAAGAGAACAGGGCTGTTAAGCACTCAAAGAAATAGCGAGTGAAAATCCCAAATTTGGCAGAAGACATAACCTACTGACAAGCAAACAACCACAGGGTGAGATGGAACCCACACTGAGACACACCACAGCCAAACATCTAAAACTAAAGACACCGACATCTTGAAAGCAGAGACAGAAATGACATCTAACCTCTAGAAGAAACGTGACTCAGATTATACAAGATTAGAAATCACAGCTAAAAGATAAACTTGACACAAATAGTCAATAAACAGATGGGGGATGCAAATCAAGCTTATAGGTAGCTTCTACCTACTCTAGTAGGAATGGCTATTAGCAAGAAAACAAATGAATACAAATGCTGAAGAAGGTGTGAAGGAGTGGGGAGTGAGCCCTTACAACACATCACAGGGGGAGGGAGCCCTTACACATCGTGGGGGAGCCCTTACACATCATGGACAGACATGTAGATTAGTCCAGGTACTGCACAAATCACTATGGAGGTTCCTCAACAAAACTTAAAACTGAGTTTCTATATGGCAGCTATACCACTGCCAGATCTATATGCACAACGGACTCTGAGCCCACATGCCACAAAGATATCTGCACTATTCTCGATAGCAAGATACACAGAACCAGCCTAAGTAGCCAACGATGAATGATACAGGAAATGTTTTACACACATCCAGTGAGTTTTTCCCCTTCGGTTTTTCAAGACAGGGTTTCTCTGTAGCTTTGGATCCTGTCCTTGAACTCACTCTGTAGACCAGGCTGGCCTCGAACTCACAGAGATCGGCCTGCCTCTCCCTCCCGAGTGCTGGGATTAAAGGCGTGCACCACCACCACCCAGCATCCAATGGAGTTTTATTCAACTATAAAGAAGAATGGAATTTTATCAGTTGCAGGAAAGTAAGCAGAGCTAGAAATCATCATGGTGAGCCAGACAGTATAACGCAAATCTCTATTTTATTTTACAGAAGCTAGGTTTAAAGAGGCACAAAAGTAGAAGAGACCATTGGGATTAAGGAAGGATATTGGCAGGAGGAAAGATGGGGAATATGACTAAAGCACATTTTTTATGTATCTGAGAAATCTCACGATGAAACCCATCATTTGTGTACAATTAGTATATATAAATGCCAAGGAAAGAAAAAAAAAAGCTTTGAACCAGAAAGAATAAGACAGCACCCAGAACCAGGAGAGGTGGTGCAGAGGCCCTTGCCAAGCAACACAAGCTCCGGCTTTCATAGGCGAAACATGGACGCAGTGTGGCGAAGTCAGACCAGCAGCTTCCTGGTTTGGCGGTGGGAAGTGTGACTGGCTGCTGTACCGGCTGAAGCCTGCTGGGTGTTACACTCTGGGGTAGATTTGGTGTAAGTTGCAATGTTAGGGTCCATGTGGGAATGTGAAGTGCGGCCTCAGCTGATGGCCTTCTGTTTATTTAATTGAACATCATGGAGGCCAGAAGAATGTGCCATGATGGTCTCTAAGAGCAGAAAGAAAAGAATTGCCACCACAGGCCCTCCGTCCCCAGCAGAAATCCTTCAGCGGTAAAGGAAAAAGGAAAGCATTCTCAGCTGAGAGAAAATTAAGACTTTGCCACCAGCCCCGTATACTGACAGAATGGCTATAAAAACAAGCTCTCAAACAAAAAAGAATAATAAAAGAAACTTGGAACATTGAAAAGGAAGAGAGAACAGAGTAAGCAAAACCAGACACAATAAACTGCTTCCCCCCCCCCCCGTGAGCTTTCTAAATAATTTTTGACAGTTAAAACACAGATTGTAACACTGCTCCATGCGCATGTAGGTGAATAGAGGGGATGCAATTAATGTAATGAGACTGTAAACGAAGAGGAGATGAGAGATAAGGGGAAGTAAATTTTCTACATTCCTTTTAACCATTAAAATGACAGTACTGGTAAGCTGTGATGAGTTGCTTACATTTATCATAATACCTAGAATAGCCACTACCAACCTGTACAAAAAATGTTCATATGAAAACACCACACAGAAGTCAAATAAACATCAACTAACCCACATAAAGGTGGAGTAAAAAGAAATTCAAAACAGAGCCAACAAAAATAAATTAAAATGGCAGCCTTTAGCCCTAAAATGCCAATAATTACATTAAATGTAAATGGCCCAAATACAACACTTAAAGGACAGACTGGAAGAGTAGATTAATGAAGCATGGCTCACTTTACCCCCAAATTGCAGTACTGTTTGGAAGACTATGGCAACTTTAGGTCAGGCCTGACTGTTAGAAATGGATCGCTGGGGGCCTTTGAAAGTTCCATTCATCCATGGTTCTGGATCACTCCTGGTCAGTACCATGTGAGTGGCTGCCTTCCACGGCTTCTACCATGACAGATGGAACCACTCCTACAACCATGCTTGTCCCCTGTGACAAACAGAAATCCCTCTAAGACTGTGAGCCAAAGATGAACCTTCCTTCCTTGCGTTCTCTGCCAGGCCTTTTATCATAGCAAAACAAGCAATATAAAATCTGACCGCACTTTGTCCAAGCAACA
The DNA here is from genome assembly GCA_004026605.1 of Ondatra zibethicus. NCBI lineage: Eukaryota > Metazoa > Chordata > Mammalia > Rodentia > Cricetidae > Ondatra > Ondatra zibethicus. The sequence goes on from PVIU01000264.1 coordinate 40,538, forward strand.
CACTTCAAATATTCCAGTATAGGCAAGCTGAAATCAAAGCAAAATTGACTAGCTATATTAATGTCAAATTAGGCATTAGAGCAAAGAAAACTACCACAGTGGAAACTGACTTTAAGTTTAAGCCTAACTTAACTTTGGATTTTATTTTTATATGCAACTAGAAGCCAGTAAAGACCAATCACTAGAGCAGCATAGCCTTAGATTCATTTTTTTATTTTAATATGTATTAATTGTACATATTAATGGAATTTATACTGTTTCAATAGATATATAAAGCATTTACTTGTTTTCCTCTATCTGGTTTATTCCACTTAACTAAATATACTATAGTTAGATATTTCTTAACTACAATTGACATGATCTCCTTTCTTCTTTGTGGCTGTAGAATAATCTATTGTGTGTCACATTTTCTTTAGCCTTCCATCCACTGAGAGGCACCTAGGTTGGCTCTTGTGACAATAAACAATAAACACAGGTGTGCAGGTGGCTCCTAGGCACACTGCTTCCCCTTCCTTTGGTTACACACCCAGGAGAGAAATAGTTGGGTAACATGGGGTTCCATACTCTTCTCCACAGGGGCTTTTTAAATTTATACTTCCTACAGCAACCCATGACTGAGGACTTCCTCTCGTCTCCAGCAATTTTAATCTTTTGTTTTCCTGAGCTGTATCTTTTGAAAAGCAACCGGCCATGGTGAGTGAACAGATTGTATGTAGGAGGGCAGGCAAAGAGGTCTGTGATGGATTGGGAAGCTACCATGGGGGCAGGGAAGATGGCCAGGGCAGACCAGCATGGCAGAGTTGGAGAGCGCCCGCTGAATTAGGGAAACACTTTCGGAGCAGAGCCAGGAGAAGGACCACGCCAAAGAACTGACAATGTGATGGGACATCAAGGCCCAGTCCTGAGCTTTGTTTTGCTTTTATTTTATTTTATTTTACGTAAGGGGCTGAACAGATGTTTGAGATCCACGGCAGAAAAATGCAAGAGGATACAGCCAACTTCCCGTCTGCGCATCTCACTGTAATATCTGAGCGGAAAGGTACAACTGATTTACGTCTGTATGTAGGAGAAGCAGTTGAGCTAGAAGTACAGTTTTGAGATTCGTCAGTGCATATGCTGTACTTAAATGTGGGTAAGCCTCCTCGAAAGAGCGCAAGTCTAGAAAACAGGAGTCAGGGTGACAGCATGGTGCAGCGCTGTGCAGTCAAGAGCCATTAACAGAGCCTGGAGGAGCAGCCAGCTGACCGAGCGCAGAGGAACTCTGGCAGATGCTGCACTCAGACAGTGGCCAAATGTAGCTGAAGAGTTCAGATGGGGAAGTGGCCATCGGACTGAAGGATGCTGAAGACCCACACATGCATGGCCTCAAAGTACAGAAGACTCAATTGGAATGGGTTGAAACATCAAACAGCTGACAGAAGCCCACAAGAGGGTACAAACTTCAGTGTACCTCTGATAAAGGAGAGGGAATATAGAGGGAGGAACAGCCAAGGGGGGTTCTCTCTTTGAGGGACAGAGAACTCATAGCTACATGGGGATGGAAATAAGAGATGCAGCCACAAGAGCAAAGGCCGAGGCAATGGGAAGGGATAGGCTTGGAGGCACCATGGAGTAACCAGCCACCTGTATTTTGTTTCTTGGCACACCAAGAGAAGCAGAAAAGCACCCACACATGAGCAAACAGGAGAGCTCTGGAGTACTGAAGCACAGCCCAGAGGAGAGGCATGAATGAGGAGTCGTGACTCAAAGATCAGATTCACCAGGGAGGATCCCCCATTACAGAGCCTGGAACAGTCACAGCTCTGATACTGGCAGGTAGCCGCAGAGAAAACAACAGGAGTCATCAGTGCTGGAGAGGGGTGTCCCCTGAATCATACAAGATGGTGTATGCCTATCACCCTAGTGCAGGGCAGGTGGAAGGTCAGGAGTTCAAGGGACATAAAGAATTAGGGACCAGCTGGGCTACATGAGACTGTCTGGCTGTCTGGGGGAGAGAGAGAGAGAGAGAGAGTTGAGAGACGCCACCATGAATGGAGGTGAACTGGAGATCTGAGGGCTTTGGGCACAGGCAGCTGATGACCTTGTGAACTGCAGAGGAGGCAGCCAATGGGAGGCTGCCACTTCAAAGAACAGGAACAGCTAAAGGCTAACACCACCCCATGATGAACCCCTCCCTCCCAGGCTGATGCTGCTCTTGCCAGACTTCAAGAACTCAGACTCAAACTGCCCACAACCTTCGGAGTTCCAACATCCACAACATGCTCACTTGCTACAAACTAAAGTACCGCATCCATTATGTTCACTAACAACTTGATTTCCTAGCTAAAACCTGTCATCATGTCCCCAATACACATGACATGCACACACACCTCCACATAGTCAGTGTTGGGCAATACAATTTGCACTCGGTGTACTTAATAAACCTAAAAGCCGATCTTAATAGGAAGGAACGCTGCTTTCCAATGTGTTTTAAAAGCAAATCCCAGGGGACTCCTGAGTTATAGCTTTACTTTATAGAACAAAAAGTAAGTCTTTCAGTTATTAAAAACTCCAGACCGATTCGGTTTGAACATCTAAAACCAAAGTGCACAGATTTACGGATTAATTTGTCAAACAGTCTGTGTGAAAGACAACAAGAATGTTTTATCTTTAATATATTTTTCCGATGCTTCAAAGAAGAAAAAGAAATAAATTATTATAGATTTTGCAAAGTGCGTTTTTATCTTATTCTCTAATGAGTAAGTGAGACAGCAGACATTCATCGTCTCCCTAGAGAAACTCATCATTTATTAGGGCCGTCTTTCCCTGAAGTATTTGTCCATAAATGGCCAGCCGGCACAGTCGCTATCTATCTGCAAGGGCATTTCTCAGGGCCCCTCACGGCCACTCGGCCTTTTTCAACTTGATGCATTAAAAAAGAAAGAAGGGGTTACCAAAAAGCTATATTAAGGACTTCCCCATTCCCTACTGCGTTGTCAGGTCATGTGACAGAGGCTGTGAGCACTGCCGCATAAAAGCACAAAGTAAATTCAACATGGAGCCCACAAGACTATGAACACTGGGTGGTTAGACTTAGGAGAGGAAGAGAGAAGGAATGATACTGGTCCCTGGACTTTCATGGGAATATGGCACCAGGCCCAAGGAGGTTAGAAGGTCCTGGGATGAAAAGAATATGTCTATTAGTACAGTATCCCAGCCAGAGCATCCATCCACAGTAGGGTCTGGACCTCCCTCATCAATAGTGACTACTGTCAAGAGAAACTGCTATAAGATGAAACATAGCCAATCTGGTCAGGGAATGGCCAGAGTATATCTTTACTGCTCCCATGCTGTGCTTAAAGAAGCCACAGTGGCAGCTCTCAGCTAGTTGAGTTTACTTCTAGCAGCTCCACCCTCATCCCTGCAAGAAGAATAACTGGTTCTATTTAAAAACTCTTTTAAGTGTTAAGTAAATTACTTGAGAATTTTAGCCAGGTGATAGTGGTGCACACCTTTAAATCCCGACACTCAGGAGGCAGAGGCAGGTGGATCTCTGAGTTCAAGGACAGTCTGGTCTACAGAGTGAGTTCCAGGACAGCCAGGGCTACACAGAGAAACCCTGGCTCAAAAAAAAAATTCAGAACTGAGACATATACACAAACTATCTGGATGGATGGATGGATGGATGGATGGATGGATGGATGGATGGATGGATGGATGAACAGACAGACAGACACTCCTCCCCCTCTATGTGTGTATGTATTTACAACTCACACAACATGCAGTTCATTTAAAGTATACAATCCAGGAGCTAGAGAGATGGTTCAATGATTAAAAGCATTACTGCTCTTCCAGAGGACCTGAGTTCAGTTCTCAGCACTCACATTGGGTGGCTGAGAACCACCTATAATTCTTGCTCCAAGGGATCCAATGTCCTCTTCTGGCTTCCTCTGGTACCCACACAATACATAACACACACATGTGCATATGCACACAAAAATAATAAAATAATAATAAATCTTTAAAAAATCAAAAGTTCACAGTCCAATGGTTTTTAGTATGCTCCGAGTTTTGTGAACACAGCACCACCAAGTTTAGCACAGGGACCCAACTTCTGAAACCTCTTGCCATTCCTCATGCAGAGAGAGAAGCCAAGGAGGCCCAGATGGGTTAAGTCCAAGGTCACAGAGCTGATCGTGGCAAGGAGCCAGCCCTGAATCCTTGGGAATTACTAGCCACTGACATCATCCGGGACTCCCTTTCCCTACCCTTGGGAAAGCACGAAGTGAATTAAAACCCACTGTGAAAATGTTTGCGAACATCTGGCATTTCTTACTGCTCTGCTCCCTCAGATAAATTAAACACAACCGAATTTCTCCAAGCCTGCTACACTGCACAGTTTCTAAGAAAGCCGTCTAGGACTGAGCTGGGGATGTAGCTCAGGTGGGAGAGTGCTTGCCTAGCAAGCATGGAGCTCTGGGTTCAGTGCTCAGTGCTCAAAGAATTGTGCATGGTACTGCCCTCCCATAAGCCCAGCCTTGGAGGGAGAGAAGTAGGCCTCAGAAGCTTGCGATCATCTTGGCTGTGTGGTCAAGGCTAGAGCTAGACTGGGCTACACAAGACCTGGGGGATGGAGGGGAGGAGGACAGAAACATCTAGAACAATATCTAGACAGTACTTTATCCACAGAATGCAGGTAAGTTCAGAGAAAATCTGGGATGTCTCTCTTTTCAAATGAAGTACAAATAATTTCAGAGAAAGGAAGGAAAGATTTAGAGCAGTGGTTCTCAACCTGCCTGTGCTGCGACCCTTCAATACGGTTCCTCATGTTGTGGTGACCCCCAACCATAAAATGGTCTTGTTGCTACTTCCTAACTGCAATTCTGCTACTGTTATGAATCGCAATTTAAATGTCTGATATGCAGGGCATCTGCTATGTGACCCAGAGGTTGAGAGCCACTCCTTTAGACCCTAAGTAGGCACACACCCGCCCCAAGGACAATGATGACTGAATGTACTCAGATCCCTCCAAGGTCTCCTTGAAGGGGGATGAAAAGTAAAGGGGCTCATTTCCTGCCAGGGCTAAGGAAGACAATGGTACAAGTGTGGCTAATAGTTACTCAAGCATGGCCTCGCCGGAAGAAGCTCTAGGACTCCTGGCTGCCCCAGTTAGCTGCTCCAGTGTTACTGCAGAAGTAGATGCTAATTGCTTCAGCCTTTAAATGCCTATCTGCCCTCTCTCGCGCTCTCTCTCTCTCTCATAGTTAATCCTTAACTTCATTCATTCCTCACTTGTTACATACATATTTATTGAGCTCAGCAAGCACCCGGCTAAGCACTGGTCAAGTGTGGCGCCCCCTAGAGTTTTTATTTAGACTGTTGCGTATGTTTCCACTTGGCTCAGCTCTCCCATTTTAAAATACCCATTTTAATTGGAATTTCCCCCAAATCAATACTTCCAGTTCCAGAACCTCCCCCCCCCCCGCCAGTGCAGGATTCACCCATGGCCAAAGGCCAATGACAACTGAATATCCGGCAGACTTCTGTAAGTACTAGAGATCAAACAGAGGACCCACCATCTCTGCCCTCACCCAAACAGCCCCTCCTCCAGGATTTCTACCACCCTGAATAGCACCACTGTCCACCCTATGTCCCCTGCTGGGAACAGCCATCACTCAGTTTCCTTGTGGACCAGCTGGGACTGAGGGGCTAGCCGCATCTTTCCGCCTGGGATAGAGAAGAAGAATTTTCTCATACCAGTTGCAATCTCAAGATCGATTTGTGGGAGAAGCAGGGGTGGAGCATCGCCACTGACAGGGACTCTAAATGCAGTCTGTCCACCTGGGTTCTAGCAAAACTGAGGCTGGGGATGGGGAAGGGGTATGGCAACAATTCCGCAGGTGATGGTGAGCAGGTTTCAACGCCGTGGGCTCTACCACTGCTAGAAAACGGTAGTGTTAGAATGTAAATTTGCTTCTCTCTCTCTCTCTCTCTCTCTCTCTCTCTCTCTCTCTCTCTCTCTCTCACACACACACACACACACACACACACACACACACACACCTCTTTTTTTCTGTGTCCCTGTTTCCAGCTTCCTCTGCTCAAAATGCCCTCCCTCCCACAGCCCATAGCCACAATTACTTTTCGTGTGTAATCCCCAAATGCCTTGTCTTCATCTCCTGGCAGCTTCTCATGAAGCCCCAACTAGAGTCACCTGCCATCCTTCAGCGCGGAGGTGTGTCTAGCGTGGTTTGTTTACGTGTGTGTTTTGGGTCTCCCCATCACCAGGGCAGGAGCCTGGCGCCAAGATCGAGCCAAGCCAGGGAAGAGGGCCCACAAGGGAAGGACCACAGGGAAGCCAAAGCAGAGACTGGAGGGCCCCAGCCCGGGGACTAGTACAACGTTCTGAGGAGCCCCCCAACGGACAGGCTGGAGATACTTGGGCAGGAGGGAGGCCTACCCGGGTCGTGGTCCCGGTGGTGACTCTCCTCCCTGCGCTCATCCCGGAGCCCACCACCTCCGATCTCTCTACTGCCAAACCGCTCCTATTTACAACCGCCAGGGCGCAGCCGGAGACCCGAGACTCAAGGGAGGAGGCCACCGCGCGCAGCACAGAGCTCGCGACCGCTACCCGCCCCCGCGCCCTCCTAGGCGACCAGAAACCCAGCCCGAGGGAGGCCGACGAGAACCCCGAGTCCACGGCCCGCGACCCCCGTGGGGACACCGCCTCCAGGTCCCACTCCCGCGCGCCTCCCTACCTGGCTGGCTTTGTGGAACTGCTTTTTGAGCCCGGCCACCGACATCGCTGCGGCGCCCAGCCCGGGGGTGGTCTCGGGGCTCCGCCGGGCCACGCGGCCGCGACGCTGAGCGGAGCGGGCACCCCGGGCGGTCCCCGCGCGCCCCACGGCCACGGCCACCGCCACGGCGCTGTCACACTGGCACACGCGCGCGCGCGCAGATAGCAACACCGCGTTTCGAGGTTTGGACGCAGCCCATTGGCCGAGCCTCGGCGGCATGCAAATGAAGCCGCTGGGACCGCCCACGCCTCATTGTTGCGTGGCGACCCGGAGCGCTTGAGCCAGGAAAGGAGCAAGTGGATGGATGTCCCCGGGATGCGGAGAGCCTCTCGGGACTTCTTTAGACCAGCATGGGATGCAGTTGGCTCTGAGACTATTCTGGACCCAAGGTCTTCTCCCTACTTTTCTGGGACTTGCTGTGAAGCCCGCTTTCACTCACGGGCAGCAACATCATCTCCCCTACACACACACACACACACACACACACAAACACACACACACACCTGCCCCGCGAATTTTGGATTGCTGAGTGATATGAGGCAGGAACGCTGGGGTGTGCATCTCAGGAAGAGAAACACTACAGGAACCGGGCTCTGTGCTTAGTTGGGCGGGAGCCGGTAGTGGGATGCTAGGGGGTGTGCTCTCGCAATTTGGGGCCCCTGGGAGGGAGTTACTTGGAAAGGTTTACTAATAAACTCACACTAGTCTCACAGATGACAGAGCCCCTTGTCAGCTACACCATTGCAAGATGCCAGAAACAGGGTCTTCCATTCCACTCCTTACCGGAGAACTTGCCATATTGGTCTCCAGGTGTGTCTGTTACACAAGACCTTTTCACAGGGTCTAGAGGTCCTTGTTGAACAGCGGGTGCCCAGTCGCGGAAACGGAGCTTTACATCAATGCATGTGCCACCAGTGAGTCTACTACTTTCCTTGAACCTGGCCTCTCAAAGACCCCATGGCCCCTAATGCCTGTAATCCACTTTAGCAAAGTTTCACACTGAAACAAGCACCGCCCAACTTTCACTCTCTACCGAAAAGAAATGTCACACCGTGGACCCTCCCCAAATCTGGCCTAAGGCTACCAGCATTCCCCGATTGTCCTGAACACTTGCGGTTCACACTTGTGCCCAGGCTTCTGTTTGATTCTTGCGTTCCAGCCCCCACCCCCTGCCTGAGTCCTCTTAGCTTCTTGCTACTGTGGCAGGGTGAGTACCTACAGCTCTCTGTGCCTAGGTTTGCTCGCAAGGGCTGGGGAAGCATAGAATCCATAGTATTCTTCCTTTGATGTGGGAAATGTGGGCATCTTCTTAATGGGCATCTTGGGATGAGGTTAAGGAGTGTGACTCTGCACCTAGCTGGCTAAGGGCTAGTTGACACCAGACAATGGTAGAAGGTGTGATGGTGGGTGGTGACCACTGGATCATAATAGCCCAGCAAGATGGCAGGTCTCCATTGCTGTCCCAGCCCAAGGTTCTGGGAAAGATGGCCCTCCCTTACCCTGAACTAGTCTATGGCTGGGTAGATCCTCGACTGCTAACCCCTTCGGTACTCAAAAAAAGTTTAAATAGCACAGACTTAACCTGTACCCTCTGTGGAGTCAGGTCTGTTTCAACACTGGTGATTGGCATTTTTCCATGGCTGATGGTTTTATTAGGTTTGCAAGGGGGTTGTTTTACTTTGTTCTGTTTTGAGGGGGGAGTCACAGTCTGAAGGGAACATTCCATGGGGTGGGGGTGCAGACGGAAGTGGGAGCCATGAGAGCATGAGGCAGTTGGTCACACTGCGTCTTCAGTGGGGAAGCAGAGAGATGAACACTGTTGCTCAACCCCAGGCATGAGAGTGTAGCAGCCTAATTGGGGTGGGGGGTGTCTTTCCCTTCTCAGTGAAAGCTCTCTGAAAACTCTCAGGGGCACATCCAGAAGTGTGTCTCCTAGGGTATTCCAAATCCCATCATGTTGGCAATGGGAATCCGCCATTGCAATAAGCACATGCAAGTTTCCTTTTGTGGTCAAGTTTAGTAATCCATCTCCTTGGTTTATTCAATGCAGACTTATAGATTGTTTCTCATAATTTTTGAACTTTGGGATCTTTCATATATAGTTTTCTTCACTAAAAGGATTTGCATGGTTTATTTATTTTATTCTTTCTTGTTTTATTAACAGCACATATAATACTAGAAATAGCCTGGATTTCATGCCTTGTTCTCATAAGCAACACACATTTTCTACATGTTTTATAAGCACAATTTTTGGTCATTCTTTTTGTTTCTTCTTTGTAGCAGTGGTGCACACCTTTAATCTTAATTCTCGGGGGTGGGGGGAAGGGCAGTGCAGGCAGATCTCTGTGAGTTCAAGACTAGTCTTATCTACATAGCAAGTTCCAGAACAACTAAAGCTACATAGTGATGTGGGATTCCCCTCTGTATGCTGTGATTACCATTGGTTAATAAAGAAACTACTTTGGACCTATAGCAGGGCAGAACAGAGCTAGGCAGGGAAAACTAAACAGAATGCTGGGAGGAAGAAGGTGGAGTCAGGGAGATGCCATGGAGCCGCCAGAGGAGAATGATGCAAGCCAACAGCCAGAAACTTGTCAGTAAGCCACGGCCACATGGCAATACACAGATTAATAAAAAAAAAATGGGTTAAATTAAGATCTAAGAGTTAGCCAATAATAAGCTAGAGCTAATAGGCCAAGCAGTGATTTAATTAATACAGTTTCTGTGTGGTAATTTTGGGAGTCTGGGCAGCCAGAAAAACTAGCAGCCTCCTACAACAAATTGGTGCTCCAATGTGTGCTAACTAAATCTCATAAAACCTGAGAGCACTTGGAAAGGAATTCTAGACACTAAAAAACAAGTTTAGTTGCTTTTTTTTTTCCCATGGGCTCTGCTTGCTGGCAACATGATGCAGCTCCTTTAAGAGAGGTCTTCCTGATTTAACAGTAGTAGCAAAAGAAAAAAAAACTGCATGGTTTCAAAACTGCAGCTTCCTGGTCCGTGTTGCTAGCATAAACTCTGGCTCTTTCAGGAGGCCAAGTATTTAAATGAGGTTTGTGAGCAGAGTGCTACAATTTGCTTAATGGCAACATAGATGTGCCGTGTGCCTGAAAATGGAGCTGTGAACATGGCTCATGCTAAACAGACCTCCACCCTGCCATGCTGGACTGGGAAAAAGCCAAAAGGCAAAGCAGCCTTAGTCTTAGTATGCTTAGCATTTTAACAAGTGGTCCTGATCAGAAAATGATTACAGCTACACAATAAAGACAGATTCAGACATAAAAGAACTCTAAACGAGTCACAGTGTGTTTTAAAAATGTACATAGGCTTGGGAAAGAGAAGAAAAAGAATAAGGAGTCAGTAAATATAATATAAAAGAGTACAGTCATAGATTAAAGGAGTAAAGATAATAAAATAAATATTAAACTTGTAGAAGTAATAGAGTAAGAAAAATAAGCCATGTAAAGATGGAATATACACAGATGAATTATGTATATTATTGTATTTTCTTTGAATTATTTGACTGTTGAAGAGCTATGTAATGAGAGACATTTCATTGTATGGACTGCTAAGTTAAACCAACATAAAGGTATCTTGACTTCAGAATTTGAGTCTGAGGATATGTTGCTTTGGAAAAGAGGTTCTGCTTTTGTTTCCACAGAAGATGAGAACCTGTGGATTAATTCCAGACTAATGTGGTTTCATGGACCAAGATCCCCTGAAAGGTCACTGTGAAAATCCCCCAAAATAAAATACTCTGCCCAACAAAAAGCAGGAAGCAGTTTGGAAAGAACTAAGCCCAAATTCCAAAATAGTGTTTATAAATGTTTCTTTACATTTAAAGGGGGATATGCTATAGAAATGGATACGTTGCATTGGTATAGATCTTGGTTTATTGATACAAATTTTAGGCCAATTTTGTTATATGTATATTTCTGCTCTTGATTAAGGTATTTTGTTTATGTAGCTCATTTAAAATGTAATGTATAATTAAGAAATAAAGATGAATAGAGAGTCATCTATAGTAGTCAAGCTTGTCCTCATGTTAGTTACTCACATTTGTCTGGAGGTGATGATATCTAAGGATCCTGGGTAGATGAGATACAACAGGAAGAAAGCATCCTTACTAGTGTTGTGAAATACTAACCTGTTATTTCACAAACCAGGTCTTAAAGTACCTTATTAGACCTGCCTTGCAAGTTAGCTTAAACCATCTGGCCATTTCAAGGCTCGCCCTTCACAGCTTCATCACCCCTCAGCTACCCACAGGTGCACAGCTTCTGTTTAGAGACCAGGTATGCAAATGCACTTGACTATTGATCAGAGAATAGTGAAATGTTCTGGAGCTCAGTATTTTTCTTCTCATCAATGCCTAGAAGATATTCTGTCTTCCAGTCTTTTGAGACAGATGTGACTCTGTCTGTTGCTTCTTATATCTGAGAGTTTTGCTTTAGTATTTCAGAGTTGTGGCAGTCTGTCTATGGGTTTCCAATTGTCAGTGTCTAAAATGTTTGTCCCTTTTATCTAAATAAAAAACAATTTATCTTATTTGCAGCTCTTTTGACTTTAATATTTACATCCTAACTTTTAACATATGCTTTATATATCTTAATTGGAGCTTCATTTTTATTAGCAGTTATTAATTTATGAAATAACAGGTCTCATTGTGACATTTTCATACATGTGTATAATGTACTTTGATCATATCATCCCCCTCTTCCCTATTAGTCTCCCTTCTGCTTTAAGTCTACATTTTCCTCTAGATGCCCTATGTGAAAGCAAATATATGACACTGCCTGATCCCAGCATCTTTTGATTGGCATAGCAATTTCCAGTTCCATTCATACTTTTGAAAATGATGCCACTTGTAGTTGCTTTTTTTTTTTTTACTATTTATTCTTTGGGGAACCCTCCATCCAGCTCCCAAATAATCACACAGAGGCTTATTATTACTTATAAGTACCTGGTCTTAGCTTGGTTTGTTTCTAGCCAGCTTTTCCTAACTTTAATTATCCCATCTACCTTTGCCTCTGGGCTTTTATCTTTCTCTTCTATATTGCTCTCTTTCCTTCTCATTCTATGGCTGGCTGTGTAGCTGAGAGGCTGGCCCCAGGTATCCTCCTCTTCTTTTCCTGTTCCCCAATTCTTTCTTCCCAGATTTCTCCTCCTACTTATTCTCTCTGCTTGCCAGCCCCACCTATCCTTTCTCCTGCCTAGCTACAGGTCATTCAGCTCTTTATAAAACCAATCAGGCATTCTAGACTGGCAAGGTCAGGTGCTTCACAGAGTTAAAAAAAATGCAGCAAGAGCAATGCAACACATATTTGCATCATTAACAAATGTTCCACATCATACACAAACACAACACATCTTTAACTAATGTTCAACAACAACTGCTTTGCTCTATGTCATGCATTCCACATTTTATCTGTTTGATTCATGTACGATTTTGTTAGGAGTTTGGGGAACCCACATGATGACGGAAATGTGGACAGGAAACACAATGTTCTAGACAGAATAGGGACATCACTGGGAACTGGACTAAAGGGTAGTCACGTTGCACTGTGGCAAAGACTCAATTTTACCGTATCCTGAAACCACGAGTGAGGTTGAATTCAAAAGCAATGAGCTACACTATTGGGTGGAGTAAGTTACAAAGCCAGATGGCCTTCAAGCTGTGGCATAGTCATTTCTACTTTACCTTTGGCCAGGTTAACAGTGAGGCTCAGTAGAAAAAAAAAGAAAAGAAAGAAAGAAAAAATTACTCAGTAAGACATGGAAAAAATGTTCAGTTTGGGCAGAAAAAAACCAGTCCATTAATGTGTCAGGCAAAGGATTCATAACTGCTAGAGATTGGTGGTGTTAAAAAAAAGAAGAAGAAGGGGTTGGAGAGGTGTCTCAGAGGTTAAGGGCGCTTACTGCACTTGCTGAGGACCTGGGTTCAGGTCCCAGAAACCACATCAGTCAGCTCACAACCACCCACAACTCCAGTGCCCGGGAATCTGATGCCCTCTTCTGACCTGTAAGGGCCCCTGCATGCACATCGTATGCATAAATTCACACAAGAAAACACATGACATAATTAAAATTATCTTTTAAATAAGAAGACAAATATGTTACTCTAGAACAGTGGTTCTCAACCTTCCTAATGCTGTATCCCTTTAACACAGTTCCTCGTGTTTTGGTGACCCCCCAACCGTAAAATTATTTCATTACCACTTCATAACTGTAATTTTGCTACTTTATGAATTGTAATATAAATACCTGATATACAGGATATTTGTTTTGCAACCCCCAAGGAGGTTGAGGCTCACTGCCCTTGAAGAAGAGGAAGAGTACATTGAGGGCTTGTAAGGAATTGTTGAGCTCTCGTGCATCAGAGGAGCTAGGGTGGAAAACTGCAAACTCACTTGAGAAAGGAAGAAAGGAAGGAAGGAAGGAAGGAAGGAAGGAAGGAAGGAAGGAAGGAAAAGAGAGAGAGAAGGGAAATAAAGGGAGAGAGGAAAGGAGGCAGGGAGAGAGGGAAGGAGCTTGTTAAAAGCTTGTGAGGTCAGACAATATATAGCAGAGTCATATTTCCTGAAGAAATCCCAGAAAAAAAAACTTAGGTGAAGTTATGTGGTTAAAACCTAAGTTGGAACAGAGACCCCAGGATGTTGGAGATGCCATGATTGTGGGGCACTGAAGAGAGAGGCAGACGTCAGCTGGATCTAGAAGGGAGAGAATACACATGCTATAAATGTCAAGGTCACAGATATGCCACTGCTCTAAGTGCTTCGGAACCACGTTACAATGCCATGTGCTGCAGGTGCTGGACATGGCATTATGGGATTTAATGTTGGCCCTGCTGAAGTTCAGACTTGCTCTAGTCCTGTCTTCTAAGCTATCCTTCCGGTCCTCCCCTTTGGAATGGGAATAGTCACGCCGCTGTATATTGGTGATGTGTAGCTTTAATATTTTATAGGGGTTTAGGGGTAAGTGATTACCTTGATTCTGAATAGAGACCTTGAATTTTTAAATTACATTGGAACTTCTAAGGCTATGGAAACTCTGAAGTTTGACTAAATGCATTTTGCATTAAATATTGCCATTAAGGCTTTTGGGGCCAAGAATGCAATGTTATGGTTTGAACTTGAAAAGCTATGGAACCATGCAGGGAGCCATAGGCACAAACGCCATTACAAGATGGCGCTTGCATCCTCGCAGTTTGGGGTAAACAATTCCATATTTGGCAATGCTTCAGGACTGAGCGTCCAGGCACTTCCCGCATGCGTAATAACCTAGGTGTCCCTAACCAATCCCGAGGACTCTGGTGCCAGCGGGCACATAGCAGCCAATCAAGGTAATAGTCGTGTCACATCTCCCTATATAAGCAGCCGCCATTCAGACCTTGCTCTCTCTCGCCTCCCGCTCTCCCTTCAATCAAGAGGCTCTCCAATAAAGCGTGATCCGAGAAGAATCCTTGAATGGTGGTCGTTCTTCCTCGCTGGTCGGGGAGTTCGCCGCAGAACCATTAGGAGGTGACGTTTAGGTGGGAGAGGTAGGCCACTGGGTGTGGTGATAGCCTGACCTTTAGTCCCAGCCAGAGTCTCTGCCTCTTGGTCTGGCCTAATAGAAACAGCCTCTGCCACATTCTCCAGCTGCCGTGTGCCACACCTTCCCCGCCACAATGGACCAACCCCACGAAAACACAAGTCAGTATCATTTTCCTCCCTTTGAGTAGTTTCTGTCAAGCATTGCGAACACAGAAATTTGAAAACAGCTAAAACAGTACATTCTATTTTAATTCCTCGGGAAACTTCTGAACAGATCCCTGCAGTTACTGCATCAGTTATTGGGTATCGGTTCCTTCCCCACACCCTTCCCAAGAGCTGCTGTTGTTCCCCCTGGTAGTGACAATCCCGTGTAGTTTTGATCTGTGTTTCCCTGATGCCCGAAGGGGCTGGATACATGTATTTATCAGTCGTTTGTGCTCCGTTTGGAAAGGGTCACTTCAGTTCATTTGCCCATTCTGGGGGTTCAGATTATTAATTCTTTTCATGGTAAACTTTTTGAGCTCTTCACATATTTTAGATGGCAATCCCTTGTCAGCCAAGAGATTGTCCCCCATGTTGTAGGCCACCTTTTATTTTGCAGCTGGTTTGCTGTGCAGAAAGCCTTTTCATTTGGTATCATAACAATTATCAGTTCTTGTAATTACTAACTGGGCCTTGATCAGAAAGTCGTTGCCAATGCACAGATGCCCAAGTGTTTCTCCTACATTTTTCTCTAGCAGTTTCAGAGTTTCTGACCTTACACTCAGGTCTTTGACCGGTTTTGAGAGTTTCTTTGTTGTTGTTGTTGCTTTTAACTTTTTGCATATGTATGTGGTGTGTGTGTGTGTGTGTGTATGTGTGTGTGTGTGTGTGTGTGTGCACTCCTACTTGCCTGTGCGGGGCACATATTTGTGCGGGTATACATGCATGTGTGTAGAAGCCTGAAATTAATGTCTGCTTTTATTCCCTCACCTTATTATTTGGGGCAGGGTCTCACTAAACCAGAGCTTGCCATTTCTGGTTAGTCTAGCTAGCTAGTGTGTTCTAGGATCCCATCTCTGCATCCTGAAGCTGGGATTACAGGTGGTTGCCGTGCTTGCCGAACATTTACAAAGATGCTGAAGATCTGAACTCCAGTTCTCTCATTTAGAGAGGTGTAGTAAGGAGGCCACTTGTTTGTTTTCCTGGCCATCCAGACTCCTGAAATAACCACACAGAAACTGTATTAATTAAATCGCTACTTGGCCAATTACTTAAGTGTATTGCTAGCTAGCTCTTACACCTAGAATTAACCCATCTCCATTATTTTATATTTTACCATGAGGCTTGTGGCCTAACAGCAAGGTTTCAGCATGTCTGTCTCTGACGGTGGCTCCATGGTGTCTCACTGATTCCTTCTTTCTCCCAGCATTCAGTTTAGTTTTCCCCGCCTCTATTCCCTGTACAAGCCCAAGACAGTTTTTTTAAGTCTATATTCCTATTGCTCTTCTTTTTTTTAAATATTTACTTATTTATTGTGTATACAGTGTTCTGCCTGCATATATGCCTGCAGGCCAGAAGAGGGCACCAGATCTTAATACAGATGGTTGTGAGCCACCATGTGGTTGCTGAGAATTGAACTCAGGACCTCTGGAAGAGCAGTCAGTGCTCTTAACCGCTGAGCCATCTCTCCAGCCCCCGAGAGTTTCATTATTAACCAATGGTATTTACAGCATACAGAGGGGAATCCCACATCAGAGAGGAAGTGAGTTCTCTGTTAAACTATCTCCCCAGCTCTCGAGTTAAGTTTTATACAAGAATGTGTGGGGCTTTTTGCCACTGAGACAAAGACCTGACAGAAATGACTTGAGGACAGGGTTGTTTCGGCTCACAGTTTCTGTGAGTTCAGTCTGTGGTTGGCTGGCTCCATTACCTTGAACTCTGCAGCCAGGATGAGCACAATGGTGGTAGGGGTACATGGAGGAAGATACTGTTCCTCTTCGTGGCAGACAGGAAGCAACGAGTGAAGGAGAGGCCTGTCAACCCTCAAAACGTCCTCCAGCTAGACCTGTCTCCTAAGGCTTCTGCTGCCTCCCACAATTGCGCTACCTGCGTGGGCACCAGAAGTTCAACGCTGTCAGGATCAGCTCATAGTCAGACTATAACAGGGTACAAGTTAATATCTAATTTCAGTTGTCAGCATACAAACATGCAGCTTATACAGCATCACTTTTTAAAGATACTGTATTTTCTCCAGCATATATATACACACATATATATGTATATATACATGTATGTTTACCTTTTTGGAGAATTAAGTGGCTGAATCTCTGTGGGTTTATCTCTGTCATCTGCTCTATTCCATTGCTCTCTGTCCGTTCAATGCCATGCTGTTTTTGATTACTATGACTCTGTTTTTGTTTTGGGGGTTTTTTGAAACAGGGTTTCTCTGGGTGACAGTCCTGGCTGTCCTGGAACTCACTTTGTAGACCAAGCTGGCCTTGAACTCACAGAGATCCACCTGACTCTGCCTCTGAGTGCTGGGATTTGACTCTGTATTGTAACTTGAAACCAGGAGAAGGCGAACCCCACAGGAACAGGACTGAGGGAGACCAGATACCAGGATGCCTTTAGCGTTGTTCCTCGCTTTAGCTATTTGGGGTCTTTGGGGCTTCCGTATGAATTTTAGGGCTTTTTTTTTCTAGTTCTGGAAAGAATATCATTGAAATTTTGAAGTGACACATGGCCATTCTAACTCTTCTGCTGATCCACAGACAAGGGAGTTTTTTCCAATCGCGTAATTGCCCTTCAGTGTATTTGGTGTATTTAACTCTCATTATAGAGGTCCTTCGCCTTCTCCGTTTTTATTCCTACTGTGTTGGGAGCTATGGTGATGGAATTGTCCCAGCCTCACTGAGTTCATTAATGGTGCAGAGAGAAGCTATTGCTTTGCTGTTATCCATCTCCATTCTGCTACTTTGCTGGAGGTTTTGCTAAGACTAAGCATCTGTGGGGTCTCTGGGGTCTTTTAGGTGAGGATTATGCCATCTGCAAACAAGGATATTTTGATTTCTTCCTTGACGAGTAATGATTTTCCTTCCTGTTTTGCTCTGTCTTAAGAAGTCAGGTGTTGGGCCGAACGAGAGTAAAGAGAGAAGACGCCACTGTCATATTTCTGAACTCTTTATTTTTCCCCATTTAGTATAACGTTGGCTATAGGTCTTCATAGCGAGCTCTTATCATATTAATGGACATTCCTTCTATTCCTAGTTCTTTCTAGTTTTTATTATGAAGGGATGTTAACATTTTTCAAAGGCCTATTATGTATCCATTGACATAATAATGTGATTTTGTACTCGGTTATGTTTATATGATGTATATTATCTATTTGGGTAGGTGAAATCAGCTTTACATCCTTAGACTAAACCCAATTTGATCATAGAGTATTTTTAATGTACTGCTTAATTCAACTTACAATTTGTGTGCATGTGTGTTTAGAGAGTATGTGTGCATATACACGCATATAGAGGGTATGTGTGCATTTGTACATGTGTGTAGAGGGTATATGTGCATATGTACACATGTGTAGAGGATAAGTGTGCATATGTACTTGTGTGTAGAGGGTATGTGTGCATATGTACTTGTGTGTAGAGGGTATGTGTGCATATGTACTTGTGTGTAGTGGGTATGTGTGCATATGTACTTGTGTGTAGAGGGTATGTGTGCATATGTACTTGTGTGTAGAGGGTATATGTGCATAGGTACATGTTCATGTATATGCCTGTGGAAGCTAGAAGCCAAATTCAGGTATATATTGATTTCTATATTATTTTTTATATTTTTTATTATTGTATGCATTTGGGTATGTTTGCCTGAATGTATTTATGTGCACTATGTATATTCTTGGTACCCATGAAAGTCAGAAAAGCATTTTGGATCCCCCAGGGACTGGAGTTACAGATGGTTGTGAGCTACCATGTAGAGGATGGGAATCAAACCCAGGTCTTCTGCGAGAGCAGTGAGTGTTCTTAACCTCTGAACCGTCTCTCCAGTCTGTCGACCTTACTTTTTGAGACAAGATGTCCCACTGAAGCTGAGCTCACTGATTGGCTGTAGGAACTAGCCCCAGAGCCTCAGCAATCCTCGTGTCCCTGCACAACACTGCTCCTCCCCAGTGCTGCGATTACAGGCACACACACATAAGTGCTTGAGGTCCAAACCGAGGTCTTCATGTCTGTGCCACAAGCACATTACTAACTTAGCAGCTATCTTCTTCCACAAAATGCAATCATCATCCCAGGCTCTCTGCGCTTTAGAATTTCCGCTGAGGCAGTTGCTGTGATTCTGATTGGTTTGTCTGTGTGCGCTCTGCCCTGCACCGCCGTGTGTGTGTGTGTGTGTGTGTGTGTGTGTGTGTGTGTGTGTGTGTGTGTGTGTGAGTGTGTGTGTGTGTGACTATGTGCATGTGAGGCTAGAGGGTGGGGTTGGCTTCTGTTAGTCCCCATCTTTTAAGGCAGGGACTTTCACTGAACCTAGAGTTCACCAATTGGCTAGACTAGCTGACCAGCAAGCTCTGAAATCCGTCTGTCTCCACATCCACTCCCAGCACTAGGGAGACCATGCCTGACCTTCTTTCCAGAATGGGTGTTGAGGATCTGAACTCAGGTCCTTATGACGTTTGTGGCAGACACTTCGCTGACTGGGCCATCCTCCCAGCCCCGCTTTGTTAAAAATGTAGTACTTCATTTTACAACTGAAAATATTCTTTCAGGTTACCTTGATTTTCTGTATTATATTTTTATGTTGTAGTTTATATGACTTTTGAGGTATATGAATAGCTCTCCTATTTCATTTTTTTCCTTTATTTTTATTTTACGTGTATAGGTGTTTTGCCCGCACACATGTCTGCACACCATGTTTTTTCAGCGCACATGGAGGCCAGAAGAGGGAATCAAACCCCATCAGAGTGTAGTCACAAATGATTATGACTGTCTTGTGAGTCCTGGAAATTGAACCCAGGTCCTCTGGAAGAGCAGCCAGTGCTCTTAACCATTGAGCCATCTCACCAGCTCCTCTTCTACTTTTGATGAGAGTTGTCTTAGTGAGCATTCATTTCTTGAGAGCTCAAGACTCAGCAAGACTCAGGAACAAAAACCATAGTGACTCCGTCAGCACCAAAACAACACAGGTAAGTTTAAACAACTACAAACATCCGCTATACCCTTATACAACTGAAAAGAAAAGGCAAAAATAACATAGATTAAAATAAGAATTCTAAAAATTAATAAATGTAAAAGTAGTATTAATAAGGTAATTTTAAAGTGGGGCAGCAAGATAGAAACAAACTAGAAGTGAAAGGAAAAAGAATATGAGGTAGTGCAAAAAAAGTTACAGTATTTCATATCCAAAGCTAAACTATTAGAGGGGAGAAAAAGTCCCCAGTTAAAAAGACGGATGCCCATCTTACCCAGGCCTCTGGCTCCAGGCTCTGGGGCTCTTCATGTTTGGGATGCAGTGTGTGTGTCTGCTTTCTTCTCAGTTAATGAGTTAGTGGATGTTTATATATACCAATGGGTTATATACACACACACACACACACACACACACATATATATATACACACACATTCATGCATACATACACTCACATATATATAATGGATCAAATGGATGTTTATATATACCAATGGGTTATATACACACACACACATATATATACACACACACATTCATGCATACATACACTCACATATATATAATGGATCAAATGGATGTTTATACATTTAATATATAGGTGTTTATATATAAGTTTTATATGTGTTTGGCCCTGAAACCAGAGCCAACTCTGCCCCTGACTGTCTAACCAATCCTTGAGCAGGAAAACTAACCAATCCCTGAGCAGAAAATCCTCTCTCTGGGAAAATCCACCCCTAAGAAGCCCTATATAAGCCCCTCTGCCTCAGTTGCCGGCTGTCCTTCACCACCCTGGCCAAGGCAGTCACTTCCCTGGACTCCTCCTTCCCAAATAAATCTCGAGTTTTGGGTGAAGATCGTCTTTGGCTTCCACAGAAAAGAACGTTTGCTGAGTCCTTAGGGGGACTGAGCAGAAAAACCAGAAGCAACAGTTACATTGGCTAGGAACTCCCTTGGAAGTTGTAGAGAAAAAGTAACTTTTCACCAGAGCCAGAGGAGACTGCTACACTTCTTCAGGGGTTTCCTCTTAAGCAGAGTGAAGTAGAAGAAGTAGCATCTTGGGCTCGAGCAGAACAGAGCAGAAGAAGTGCATAACTCTGCTAGAACTTTCCCTTAGGGGACCTGAGCAGAGCTCAGCTGTATCGGCTCTAGAAGAACAGGATTGCTACATCTGCTGGGAGACCATCCCCCACTACACCCCAGATGCAGGTATAGCCTGACTTCTGACAAGTCAGGATACCTTATCCAGCCTCCAGAGCTACCCTATTGCAGCTCCAGGTATAGCCTGACTCCCCAACAAGTCAGGATACCTTTCCCTCTAGAGCTGTCCCTTTGCAGCTCCAAAGATGTAACGTGCACTTATACCTGTTCTTCTCACCCCTCCCTTCAGCCATGTGTGTTTCACACCAATCACTCATGACCAGCGGTGTCCAGCCTCTATTCCACCACCTTCTTTCTCATCCTGTGGCTTTTGGTTTTGTGCTTTCATTTCGCCTTAGATGTGTGCTGTTATAAATCAGAATAAAATTTAATGCTATTTTGGACCAAAATGTTTTAGTCTTCTCCTGATCTTAGCTGTATCGCTCTCCAGGTTCTCTTGTCTGTTCTCATTTACTAGTCCATTCTTCTGTCACTCAGATTTCCCTTGCTTTTTCTTCTCTTTACTTTTGGAAATGATATACCCAACTGTTATCCAAAGAATGGTGAGCACTGATTGATAAAATATTTTAAATGTTTTAATAAATATTTATAAATTTATATTTATTTTATTATAATTATATTGTTATAAATTTACTATAAAATATAATATGACTATCATAGTAACTAATCATTTTAGGAACTGGAGGGTTGGCTCAGTGCTTTAGAGTAAGTATTTGCTGTTCTCACAGAGGACCACACTTTGTTTCTCAACAGCTCACTTACCTGTATTTCCAATTTTGGGGGAATGTGATGCCCTCTTCTGGCTTCCTTGGGTACCTGCATGCATGTGAGCCTACATTTATGCAAATACATACACATAAATTATATTAAAAAAAACTTTGTCTTAGGGTTTCTATTGCTGTGATGAAACACCATTATCAAGACAACTTGGAGAGGAAAGGGTTTATGTGGCTTACACATCCATATCAAAGTCCATCATTGAGAGAAGTCAGGACAGGAGCTCAAACAGGGCAGGCACCTGAGGGCAGGACCCTGGAGGCAGGAGCTGATGCACAGGCCATGGAGGAGCGCTGCTGACTGGCTTGCTCCTCAAGGCTTTCTCAGGCTGCTTTCTTATTGAACCCAGGACCACCAGCCCAGGGATGGCATCACCCACCATAGGCTGGTCCTCCCCCATCCATCACTAATTAAGAAAATGTCCTACAGCCAGATCTATTGGAGGCATTTTCTCAACTAAGTTTCCTTCCTTTATATGATGTTAGTTTGTGTCAAGGTGACATAAAATACCCTGATTAATCTTTAAAAAGTAGTTAAACATTTTGTAGGGGCAAAGGCATGACTAGAATGTACCAGGTCCCCACATCTGAGCCAGGGTCACCCCACAATCTCCTTCTGCTCATACAACCTCCTGTTCTGGACCCCAGACTGGAGAGATCCCAGAAGTCCCCGCTCCAGCCTTGAAGGAGCCCAGAATCATCAGCTTCTTGGGTTTGAAACAGCAAACTAACAAGATAGAGACTTCAGGGAATTAGTTTTAAGGCTGAGAGACAAAGACGAACTTTAAAAGAAATTTTGAGATAAATTGTTGTTTTATATCTAAATAAATGTTTCAATAAGTATACATTTTCCATTCTAAACTACTTAAATAAAATTTAGATGGGCTGGTCCAGTAGGTGGTGCAGTGGGTAAGGGGCTTGTTGCCAACGATGGGGACCTGAATTCTATTCCTGAATTCCTTATGGGGGAAGGAGAAAAGTGACTCCCAGAGTTGTCTTCTGTCCTCCACACACGAGCTGTGGCACACACACTCACACACATACATATATGTAAAGTAGTTTAAAAGAAAGTTTAGATTCCCCTCAAAAATGGGAAATTACCTTTGGAATTAGATTTAAACAACCACTCTAGACTTTGTAATGTTTTCCTTTTACAGTCTCTACCGAGAAAGATTCAAACATAACTATTGCCACCCAAAAGCAGCATACTTTCCTCTTCTCCATTTTCTGTATCTGGGTGATCCCCACCTACGTTATTTTCATGACAACCTGACAAAACCAATTATATGTACGTAATAAATGACAATCATTTTCTATTAATACACGGCTAAAGAGCCCATCCCCAAAAGCTCACCATTTAAATAATACTGTCTTTTAAGCATTTTTTAAAATATATTTGTTCTGTACTAGGTAGAATTTCTTAGGTTGGAGTCTGAAATGTAAATTAGGACAAAGTATTTGAACAGTTCTAAGTTTAATTCATGTTCCATATATACGCTGTGCCATTTTAATAGCTCCCATATTACATGGTCATTTAGAGAAGAAAAAGAGGTAATAAGTGGGTGGGGAAGAAAGAAACATGGATCTAAGCACGCCAGAGGCAGAGGCAGAGGCAGGAAATGCTCAGTGAGTCAGAGGTCAGCCTGATCTACATAGTGAACTGAATCCCAGGATAGCTACAACTACACAGACAGAACCTACCTCAAAGAAAAAGAAAGAAAGAATGAAAGGAAGGAAGGAAGAAAGAAAGAAAGAACGAAAGAAAGAAAGAAAGAAGAAAGAAAAAAGGGAAAGGAAAAGAAAGAAAAATAATTTTCCCTTGAACTCAAAATTCCAAGTCACTAAAAGACCGATCAACCTCTGCCCTGATAAACGTCCTGGATTTCTGCTCTTGGCCACAATGGAAAATTGAGTTCCAATACTGACGTCTTAAATTAGCCCTACAAAGCTAGTTTAACCATGACCTCGCAAATCCTAGCTTTGTCTCCTTCTCTTACAAAAAGCTCTCCCCCGGTCTCGCTTCTCAGGAGACATCCCAGATCTTTGATCCACCACCTGCCAAATGTTTAGCTAAATCAGGCGGAAAAGCACTCTCCTGGGCCGAATGTCTTCACATGTCTAACTGCAAGCCAGCTCCGAGGGCACGGAGACTTCGCATTCCTTGAACCTTCATCCACCACGTGCCCCTTTTTACACAGCTGGGAAAGACGTGCGCCTATCGGTGGGGTAACAGAACCGACATGATGAATCCCAGATGTTGAGCACGGCAGCTCACCTTGAACTTGCATGACCACGACTAGGAACGAACGCATAGATTTTTCTTCGCTTATTGTTTTACGTGGAGCTGAGGGGGAAATCAATTAATTGATCAGCCATTGAAAGGCCAGAAAGTGTTCTCATTTTAAAAGTTAGAGAAAACACCTGAAGGATTTACTTCATCGCAACAGTAAAGCAAATAAATGGACCAGTGTAGCCATCTGTATATAACACAGGAATTCCGTCCCCTGAACTCTGTATTCAGTTCCAGGTATGTGACCTATTGTAATTATAATTGCCCTCTGTCCGTTGAAGGTGATATTTTATATTTCCATATTGCTATGGAACAAATAAATGCGTACAGTTTAAGGTAGGAGCCTTACTGACGGCGTTCATAACCTGCTGCTGCCCTCTGGTGGTCATCCTGGGAAGTGACAGCCGCAAGTGGGAACCCCAATCATTTGGGTACTGGGTAGTTTCAAGTCGTTTGTGGTTCATAGGTTTGAGATAGGGCCCCATGTAGCCCCGGTTTGCTAGATAGTACAAGCTATCTAGCAGAGGATGACCCTGAACTCCTGACATCCCAAGTGTAGTGCAGGACATGAGTTGAGTCTTTAAGAATACGCTAGCCCCTTAGTTTGCTCACTTGAATGGTGTTGACGGCAAACATGTTGCTCCTAAAATATTCAGTCCTTACAGTAAGAACCTGGAGGGCTTACATGTCGGTCACTAGGCAGAGGAGAACAATAACACGTAGAGAAGGGGTGTGGTGCCAGAGAAGAGGCCGCTAGAACCGAGGCGACAACCGGGGCTCCTGCTCCCCAGTCCCATGACCTATCGCTTCCTCATCTTAGTCCCGCCCACAGCACTTCACTCAGGTTTTAATACTCATGACAGACAATTAAAAAAAAATCTCAAGGTAGCTGTATTTTAAACATATCTTTAATTCCTCCTTTGAAAACGTCATACATGTATACATTTTGATCAAACCCACCCTCATTCCCCTCCCTCAGTTTTCTCAGGTCATTTAGATAATTAGCCCTGCCCATGTACACGGGTGCGGGATCATTCATCGGGGCATAGAAAACCTGCCAGAAGCCACACATCCAAAGAAATGACTCCTCCCCCTCCCCCCCAGCCCCACCCCCCTGCACCAGCAATGGCCTTCAGCTCTTCAGCTAGATGCCTGGAGCTTGTGAGCAACAGCCCTGTCCTTGCTGGACAGGCTCTCCTTCCCACCCTCTGGCTCTTACGTTCTTTCCGCCCCTCTTCCACGATGTCCCTAAGCCTTAGGGGATGGGATGATATAGACGTCCCACGTGTGACTGAGCACTCGCAGTTATGAATCTCTACATTAACCACGGCCCCTGCAAAAGAAGCTTCTCTGACCAAGGCTGAGAGCAGCACAGATCTATGCAGCACGAGCTCTGATAGGTCTTAATAATAAGACTCCGGAGCCAGACACAAGGGAAAACGCTGAAAGATCAGAGAGATGAAGGAGCAAACCCACAGCCACCCGTTCTCCGCTTCCCCGCCAAA
The DNA here is from genome assembly GCA_004026605.1 of Ondatra zibethicus. Taxonomy (NCBI): domain Eukaryota; kingdom Metazoa; phylum Chordata; class Mammalia; order Rodentia; family Cricetidae; genus Ondatra; species Ondatra zibethicus. The sequence goes on from PVIU01000264.1 coordinate 65,752, forward strand.
AGAGACTGAGTTCCTGATTCGTCCCACCTTAGCTCCTCCTCTCCTCCCAGCCACTTCTTGTTTGTCTGTACAGCCCTCCAGATCTCTATGGATCCTTAGTGGCTAGCTCTGCCCTCTGATTTTCTGGCAAGCTTTATTTATACAAACAAAGATCGATGGGTGTAGACAAAGATTTAGAAGGCAATTTGATAATACAACCATTTAGTTAAATAACAGCAGATTGCCCCCCTAAAGTCTATGACCTTCCTAGCCAGGGACTTTTATCCGGCTTATGGTAGCAGACATGAATTCCCTAATTCTCTCCTATGTAGCTGGCCTCAAGTCCAGGGAGAAGATGATTGGTTAATGTCCTACCAGTCATATAGCCACAATAACATCAGTGGACGTACTTTACCTGGCAGGTTGGTATTGTAGCATGCAGGGTCCAATGCTGGATAATATTTGATATTCTTTGTTTGATATTTTTTATTCCCCAGCACCTCCCAGCACTACGAAGCTAGCCAGTGGGGAGGAATTGACTTTCCCTATGTCCTACAACTAAAACGTGTAGTCTTAACCATCTAGTATGGCAGCCACCCAAGAGGCCATGGAAATACCCTGCAGTGTTTTGGGAGCTTCTGGGACCTCCTTGACTGATAACTCACAGGCGTATCCAATGTACAACACTGAGCTGTTCATCTAATAGCCCATGTCTCCTAAGAATAGCGCTATGCACCCATGCCTCTGGGCAAACTCCTTTTTGAATCTTTTTTTTTCCTTACTTAACTTACAAACTAGTAGGCTTCCACAAGACTTTTTGATCCTTTAGGTTTTGTTAACCTGCCCTCATCTCTTCTTTTGCCCCACCTCCCCACCCACTTCCCAGCATCCCCCCACTTTCATATCGCATGTACCCTTTGATCCTCTTCAATTATAAGAGAGTTGAAAGGCAGCAGGCATCCACATAGCTTTTCCTACACCCGTTGTTTGGTTCACTCCTCCCCTGACCTCTCACTCCCATCTCCCACCCCTCCCTGCTTAAGCCTTTCTGCCTTCAGTCTTCCCCCCCACCTTCCTTTTGCCTATATTACACCATCTTCCCTCGGTGCATGCCCATCGCCCCTTTATGGCATCCTGACATTGCACTCTAGGTATAAAAACAAGGTGCAAAACTGGGCTCCGCATATGCGGGCCCATGACATGTTTGTCTTGCAGATCTGAGTGACCTCTCTCGGTGGTTTTCCAGTTGCATCAATTACCCTTCAAATTTCATGATTTCGCTTTTCTTTATAACTGAATGAAATTCCGTCGTGTGTGTATACTCCATTTTTCTTATCCGTGAAGATGTTGATTCCATTTCGCTTCCATGGATTCAGCTGACTCTGAAGAAAGCAGCAATTAACGTGGACACCAAGCGTCTCTGTAGTAGAATGCAAAGGTCTTGGGGTACATGTCCAGCAATGGTGCAGGCTGGGTCGTATGGTAGTCCTATTTCTAGGTCTTTGAGAAGCACCTAGACTGATTTCCAAAGTGACTACCCCAGTTGACACTGCCACCAATAATGCGTCCCCTCTCCACGCATCCGTGCCAGCACTTGTCATTGGTATTGCCGCTGATGGCCATTCTGACTGGGGTGGGGGCTGAGATTGAATCTTAAGGAGCTTTGATCCACATTTCCCTGGTGACTAAGGAGGCTGAACCCCTTCCCAAAGCGTTTAACTGCCATTTGTATTCCCTGAGAGCTTTCTCACTGGTCCTGCGGTCCATTTTTTGAGTTGTTTTCTTGATGTTTAATTTTGGATAGACAGTCTCCTCATCTGTCTCCCACCCACCAGAATGAATAAAGGGTCCAGGGTGGTACTGTCCAGTGGAGCTTCCTAGATAGGGTCCTCGTCTGTCTGGTCCTGTTAGCCACTAGCTGACCATGGCTTCTCGTCACAGAAGAGGTGGGGTAACTGAGACTCTAAACTTTTAACTTTACATTATTTCAGTCAATTAAGTCTAATTAGCTACACGTGGCCAGTGGCTGCTGCTGGAAAGTTCCGCTCCAGAAGGTCAAGGGGTCAGCGTGCTTTATTTACCGCAACATTCCTTTCTTGTTTGTTTGTTTTTATTCCGAGACAGGGTTTCTCTGTGTAGCCCTGGCTGTCCTGGAACTTGCTCTATAGACCAAACCGACCTCAAACTCAGAGATCCACCTGCCTCTGCCTCCTGAATGCTGGGATTAGAGGCATGTGCCACCAACTGCCTGGATGGCAGTATTCATGATACTAAAGGGTACCAAAGTCCCTAAGCTGCTCGATAATCATAGGTGTTCCTTCAATGAATTAATAAACAACAGGGCAGGGGGGAGACCAGAAGTGATAGATAAGGTTTAATATGACGTCAGGGGTGCTGCTTAAGGAGAAATGGTAAAATCAGATGAAGTAGCAGGCCCAGCAGCGTGAGGTGCTACCATCATGTTGTATATCGACAGTAAAGAGAGCAAAGGCCCCACGAGTACTTACCCCTGTGGGATGATGGGAGTTGGCTTTGCAGCCAGAGGTCGGTCTAATCCCATCCTGATGGTCAGCTGAATGTAGAGTTCCCACAGACACCCCTGGCAAGGAGCTCACAGGAAGTGTGAGTGGAGCTAGGAAATTCTCGCCTGAATACGCGCCTGATCACATGGAAACCCTGGCTCCTTATGGGAACAACTGGGGTTGATAACAGCTGGCAAATGCTTGAGACTCACCCATTAGTTATCCTTACTATTCCCAGCTCAGTTGTGCTTCTTGTCCCCAGTCTGGGACGTCCTTGGCTGAGTAGGTTCTGTCCTCAGACCCATCAAGGCTAGGTTGGGCCTTCGTCTTCCTCCTTTCTCTACTCCAGCCTCGAGCTGGAACTGCCAGATTCCATGCATAAAACTGGCTAGCTGGACACATTTAATACCGCAGTTCTCAGAGTTTAAAGGCTGTCCTTCCAGAACTATATTCTGAATCATTCCCAAATCAGTCAAAAAGGATGGCATAGATATTCATTTTGAGACCAAAACACATACCAGATGCTGAAAAGGACACTTTCTCTACTCGCTTCTCTGAACCATAGACAAATAAATCCTCCAATTGGTATACTGGGAGAAATAAAAAAGTTGTGGTTCCTTTAATTACAGGACGTGGCCGTGTTTACAGATGAAGCAAAAAGGCTTGGCACCTGAGGTTCCAAACCCTTCAACTGCATGTGCTTCTAGTCACAAGGAAAAAAGAAAATGAATAGGATCTCATTCCCTAGGTCAATGTGTAGTTTGTCCATTGCTGTAGGATCCCGTCCATAGGGGGCAGTAGGGGACCTTAAAGTGAACCGGCACACCCTGCCGCTCAAGGCTGAATGGGAGAGTCCGCAGAGGCCTAAGGCAGTGTGGATGACTCGCCTGGGGCCTGGTGAGGTTGTGGGTTCTGGTTCTGATCCCCTAGATCCGCTTTCGGTCCAGGCCTGAGATTCTGCAGTCTCCAGCAAGCTTACAGGCCGTGCTGCAGCCGCTGGTCGCTGTCCACTCTTCCTGTAACAGTGGTAAAACGCAATTCCTCCACAGTCTCCCAGAGGCTCCGCTGCAGCTAGATCAGTGCACGTTCGCTAGACGGCTGGTAAACACGCATGTCCTCCTGTGTTCTGGTGACACAGCTAAACTCTGGGTATATCTGTCCCTTGGTCATGGGGTGAAACTCTCTGTGTTCCAGGATCTCCGCTGGTAAACTTTAGAGGCTAATATTGTTTGTTATCATCTTGATTCAAGGGGGCATAGGATTCTGAACATCAATTTAGCAGATTCTGCACAAACAGTAGATGTATCGTGTGATGGCTAAGGTTATCAGCTTGACAGAATCTAGAATAATCTGGATGGGGGAGGGCGTCTCGCCACATACCCACGGGGTATTATTGCAGTGACATTAACTGTGTGTGAAGATCCTTCTTAATTGTGGGAGGGGACCATCACCTGGGCAAGGACTGCATAAAATGGAGAAAGGGAGTTAGCTCTAGCATTTATTCAAGGCTGTGTCCTGGCTGTCGATGGGATGCGACAGCTGCCTTGATTCTCCTCATGAGCTGTGAGCTCAAATCAACTTTTTTCTCCTTTAAGTTCTTTTTTACAGAGGAGTTTATTCCCTCTTCTGACCTCCATGAACAAGAACAGGGAAGAAAACTGAGACAGGCCTCTACCCATACTGAACTGATGGCTTACAGTCACCTTCTGTGGCCTTGGCCACATTGGCCCCCTGGATTCCAGAGTTTATTCAGAGTGCACAGAGCATGCCAGGCCCACTATGCTTGCTTGTGGTAGTTCTTTGAGATATATGTGACCAAGTCAGGAATAAACTCAGAGATATGGAGTGTGGGGGGTTTGAATGTGAAATGTCTCAGTAAACTCGTGTTCCTGAGTGTTTGACTTCCATTGTAGGGTTTCTGTTGCTGTGAAGAGACACCATGACCATGGCAAATCTTATAAGTAAAAACATTTAATTGGGGTGGCTGGCTTACAGCTTCAGAGATCAGTCCGTTATCATCATGAAGGAGAGCATGCTGCATGAAGGCAGACATGGTGCTGGAGTAGTAGCTGAGAGCCCTACGTCTTGCAGGCAAGAGGAGGTCAACTAAGACACTAGGCTATATCCTGAGCATAGGAGACCTCAAAGCCCGCCCCCGCTGTGACTCACTTCCTCTAACAAGGCCACACCCACTCCAACCCAGCTGTGGCTCCTAACAGTGCCACTCCCGATGAGATTGTCACGTCCAAACTACCACAGTTCCCTAGCTGGTGGCACTGCTGTGTAAGGCTGGGTCACCTGAGAGATTTTTATAGCTGGGCCCATTTCCAGTCCGCTCTCTTCAACCTGATTGTGTTAGTAGTGTGACCCGCTATATCAAGCTCCCAAGGCCGCGCCTTTCTCAGCAGAACGAACCGCACCCCTTCCTAAATTGTGAGCCACAAGAAAACCTACCTACGTGCTTCTGCCAGTCCCCAACACAAGAAAAGGAACTATTACAGAAAGTTGGTACTGAGGAATTGAGCTGTCGCTTTGATCAGCTTGGCCATGAAGCCCCACTGAACTTGTTTGTTTGTGGGAGGAATATGAAAGAGTTCCAAACTCTGAGCTAGAAAAACCCTCGCCGGCTGTAAGCGGAGCTTGACGGACCACGCTGACTGGAACCTCAAAAGACAAAGAAGCCGAGAGAAAAGCAGACAGTAGAGGCCCGGCTAATGAAGATGGGAACAAGAACTCGCCTGGGGACTGGATCAGAGGCCATTAGGGCTTCGTCATGGCAAAGAATCTGAATGACTTCTGCGACATTCTGCGGAGTTCAGTGAAGTTAATTAAAATAAGTAATGGACTTGCAGCTAAAGAGAGGGCTCAGCAGTTAAGAGCCCTTGCTGCCTTTCTAGCTCAGATCCCAGCACCATGTCAGGTGGCTCACAAATGCCTTGGAACTCCAGTTGCAGGGAATGCGATGCCCTCTTCTGATTTCCATGGACATGTGTACACATGGCATGCATATACACACACACACACACGCCAATAAAAAATAATTTTTTAAAGCAATGGACTAATTTGGTGGAGGAAATTTAAAGACATGATAACACTCAAGCTTTGGTGTGGTTACCACTCTCTTCTTTTATCCAGGACTACAGAGAGGGAGGAAGGGATATGGAGACATGTTTAGCATGTTTAATGTTGTGGGCAGGGTGGGCGCTATGAAGCAGCTGGAGTTGTTAAAGAAATTAGCCCTACCAAGGAGGACCCTGGTGCTCTGCACTGGGGGGAAAAAAACTGGCTTCCAGTTCCCTAAGGGCAGAAGCCTAGTTAGGAGCCCATTTATGAAAATGCAGGTTCATGGGCTGGAGAAATAGCTCAGAGGTTAAGAGCATTGACTGTTCTTCCAAAGGTCCTGAGTTCAATTCCCAGCAACCACATGTTGGCTCACAACCATCTATAATGAGATCCCATGACCTCTTCTAACATTGTATATGTAATAAATAAATAAATCTTTAAAAAAAAAAGAAAATGCAGGTTCATTTGGAAGGAGAGAGTTGAGCTGAGAACAACTTGGAAGGAGTCCCCTGCCTAGGAAAGTGTCTTCCCAGACCCAGCTGATGAAATATAGAAAGGCCACCCCAGCTGCAATCCAGGGCCAACTCTATCTGGAGCCAGCTTCGGAGCTTGGCAACATTGTTCACATGGTACCATTTTCTTTGTTTGTTTTGGTTTTGCGACTTGAAAGACAAGAGCGAGGGGTTCATGGAGATTTGCACCAAAGTGTCACTGTACCCAGGCAATGTGTCAGCGGCCTGGGTTTCCCACAAAGAGGCCCTGAAAGGTATTGCTTGAAGCTGGGAAAGTGGAGACCCCAGGGTGTTGGTGACACCAAGGCTCTGGGAAATCCAATGAAGAAAGCTGCAGGCATGAAGTGGAGATGGCCCAAGAGAAAGACTTGGTGTATTATAGGTAACAGAGCTGGAGGGCCTGGAATAGCCAAGATTTTTGGAGCCCAGATGATTCCATGATAGCTCCAGATGCCAGGCATGGAACTAGAGGGTTTGATGGGTGCTGGTCTTGCTGTGGCTCGCTTTTTCCTTGCTATATGCCCATCCTTTCCTTTTGAAATGGAAATGTTTACTCTGTGCCATTATTGTATAGAGGTAAGAGATTACCTCTAGTCTCAGAAGGCTGCAGAGACGTTTGGAAGAGATGAATTTTGCATGACAAGATGGCCATGAGCCCATGGGGCCCAGGGACAGGATGCCATATTTTGAATGTGAAATGCCCCCCCATAGGCTCATGTATTTGCACATATGGTCCCCAGCTGGTAAGGATGTTTTGGAAGGTTGTAACATATCTAGGGGTAGAGCTTGGCTGTAGGGAGTCGTTCACGAAGGAGCAGGCATTGGGCTTTGGTCTCTGCTTCCTGACTATCTAGGTATTATGATCAGTTTCTTCCACCATGCCTTCCCCACCATGATGGATTGTGTCTCTTCTTAAACCACAGGCCCAAACAAGCCTTCCTTCCTTGTTTTTGACAGGTATTTTGTCAGCAATAAAAAAAAAACTAATATAATCATCACCAAATGAAATATGATTAACCCATGTTTCAAAACACAGACAACTTGAGAAACCTTTGATATAAAATATGCCAGGGTCCATTCATTGATACATATATATACATATATATGTATATTTATATTTAAAACACATCTGCTGATTACCTACTATGTTCTTGAGGCTAGACTAGCAGAGCTAAGCCTTATGGCGCATTAACCTGTGGAAGCCTTCAATGGCTTAACACCAACAGGCTAAAAAAGCCAAAGTCTACAGAGTCCAGCCATGGATGTCACTGGTGCTGCTCTCTGAATAGATGTATATAGAGCTATTCCTTTGGTATTATCAGATACGTATCTGGAGACTGGAGTATTTTATGCCTTCTTTCATTGCTTGCATGGCGTCGTGAGAATATATTGTCTCAACCCTTTCCCTAACATCTGACCCTCGCTTCCACACTCCCTCAGCTCGTCCGTACAGAGGAACAAGGACCAAGAAAGCTGACATAATGGAAGAGGGGCAACAGAAACGCTTGCTCTCCCATCCAGCCCGTGAGTTCCCTCCGATCAGGCTCCTGGAAAGCAAAATTCAAAGGAAAGACCCAAGATCTTACCCAAGCGTTTTCTAGTAGGAACAGATTAAAGTTCGTTCAGTTTTAGGCAAAACTGTTGGAGGTTGTTAGCAATCAGGACACAGGCTTCCCCTGGGAGAGCCTGGCGAGACTAAAGGAGCCACAGTGAGCTCTGGATTCCGCTGAGAATCGACTTCTCTGCCTGGGTTTAGGGGATGCACAAGGGGCAACTCTGAAGGCCTATAGAGCACTTCTGAAGGTCCATGGAGCACTTCTTGGTACGCAAAGAGGAATTCCACACCACCCCGAACTCTGAACGCTTGTTTTACTACATGTAGCAGCAATTTAAAAAAAAAATCAACGTTAAATCCCAATGCTTAAATCCATGGCAATGAACGAATACTTCGAATTTTCCCCTTCGTGGGTCTTTCTGCTGAAAACAAACAAATCCTGGCCACCCCTGTGTAGAGTATTTAAGGCTAAAAACTTCAAAAACAGCCGGTCTCTCCTGGTTTCCATTCTGTTCTTGCCCCAACCCCTCCCACACACACACGCTCGTGGGATGACCTCACCTGATTTTTATATAGAAAATTGAGTCCATCTGGTGTTGACTCCCTCCAGCCCCCTCATCTCTATTTGAATGCAATCTGGGAGTCCTTTGTCTCCCCTTTTCCTTCCCTCTGATGGTAAGGAAAATGAGCCCCACCTCCTCTTCCCCTCTGTTTGGTCTCTGTCCCCAGGGATGCACGAGTGCCCTCTTCACCCATAGACTGCACAGGGAAAGAAGCTGACCCTCTTCCTGCACCTTGGAGACACCTTGAAGAGAAATTTGTCTCCTGGGGTCCGAGTTCTCACTCTACGCAATTCGACCCTGGATTTTTGTGGTATTTTTCCCTTGGTTTCCATGCATGGGTCTGACTTTCAGTAATTTTCAAAGTTAGATGTTTCATCTTTTACAAAAAATGGAACGGACTGAAATCCTCAACTACCTCTGACTACCTAGAACCTTCCGACCCCTAAAGTAGATTCTCAGAGTGCCAGTCTGGTCATGGCTTTCTGTCCTTTACAAGACTCCCCTCCCCTGGAAAAAAGTATCCAACTGCGAAGTGCCAGGTGCCACCTGGCTTGGATTCCACCATGCTGGAGGCCCAAGACCAGCCCTTAAAGACTGGTCAGTTTACTTAGTGATACACTTCTCTAAAATTCATAGTTGTACACTTCGCTCTGTTCACACGCTGAATGAGCCTCTGACCTTCGAACTGCCCCAGCTCTTCCAGCGTCTGTGGGATTCTCCTGAGCACTTACCTGAGGAGTGGACCACAATCTTCTCTGAGGAGTGGAGCATAATCTTCCCTGAGGAGTGGAGCACAATCTTCCCTGGGGAGTGGAGCACAATCTTCCCTGAGGAGTGGAGCATAATCTTCCCTGAGGAGTGGAGCACAATCTTCCCTGAGGAGTGGAGCACAATCTTCCTTAGGAGGGGAGCACGATCTTCCCTCCTCAGTGGGCCACCTTGTCCCAGACACAGCCTACACAAATGGCCCCCATTCATTCCTCCAGAGATACTTTGGATAATTTTAGAGGCCTGTCTGCTTGTGTACTTTTTATAGCATCCTTTAGCTGTTTCCCGAGGTCCCTCAACTTTAGTTTCATGTTTTCAGGCCAAATTTGACAAATTCTTAGAATTAGCCCAAGGTATCAAATTTATGTCTTTGAAGTGTTCCCCCCCTTTTACTGTTTAAAATTTGATTTATAGAACATGATACACTATAACAAATTATAGCGCACAAAGGGTTTGTCAAATTAAGGAGACCTGCCCAGATAGTTAGAAGAGACAAAAGGAACCATATGGTAGAAGGCGAGAACCAATCCATGCCAATGGCTCTGTGACCTCCACATGCCCACTATGGTTCCCCATAAATAAATGTAAAAAAAAAAGTTAAAATATAAGCTCATTCCATGAAATAATGGGGAATTGGGCACAAAATACTTATCAATATAGCCAATCTTATTTGTTTGCATTTTTTAAGTTTTATGATCCCCGCATCTTCCTGGGACCCACACTCACCAAAGGCTGAGATAATTGAACAGGCTGCTGGTAATAGAAGTCTCTTCTTCTCAGAAGAAGACAGGCACTCTTCGGGATAATAAGATACGGGAGCTGTGCCAGCAGCACAGGCTGGCTGGTATGTCTCGGATAACCCACCTGGAAGCCATATGGCCGCAGAGGCTAGTTCGCTCTCTATCACATGGGTCCGAAGCTCCCGTATCTCTCTAGCAGCCCAGATGGGTGAAGTAGGGAAGTCCGCTCCAAAGGTCTACACCACAGACTGGCCGTGGCTAAGGGTTACTGTTTTAGAGAAATGAAGGTAAAGCATCTATGACTTGGGGAATTCTTTCTGTTCATGGACAGCAGACAGGCATGGGAGAGCTGCTGAGGAGACCAAGAAACAGGAATGTCCAAGTGTGTGTAAGGAGCTGAAGGAACCAGGCGGTGGTGGCGCACGCCTTTAATCCCAGCACTTGGGAGGCAGAGGCAGGCTGATCTCTGTGAGTTCGAGGCCAGCCTTATCTACAGAGTGAGTTCCAGGACAGCCAGGGCTACACAGTGAAACCCTGCCTCAAAAAACCAAAAGAAAAAAGAAAGAAAGAAAAAGAAAGAGAGAGAGAGAGGGAGGGAGGGAGGGAGAAAGAAAGAAAGAAAGAAAGAAAGAAAGAAAGAAAGAAAGAAAGAAAGAAAGAAAGAAACTGAAGGAAAGACTCACAAGCAATCCTCCTCTGGGCTGAGGGGAACAGGGTGGAAGCCTCCCAGCTACCTTCTACTTCAAACAGGTCAACTCCATCACTCACATGGTTAAGGTCCTCCTAGAAGGAGCTTTCACTTGAACAAGAAAACGAGATAGATCAGCTTATGCCCACAGCCACACAAAGGGCTGCCAAAGACTAAGACAGAAACCAAGCAGAGATGGCAAACTAGACATGTCCAAAATAATCTGAGAAATGAAAAGTAGTTGGCTGTATAGTGCCAGCATAGCAGAGCTGCTGAAGCCGTAACTGCACGAAGGAAGCTGAGTGCGTGTCCAGAGCCTGGGGAAGGCCTGTGCTGGGGCACAGGCACCTGCAGTGGGAAGGAAAAGGATAGGTTAGTTAGACCATGCTGGAGTGTGGGCAGGGCAGGATTAAAGCCTGGGCATGACATAGATGTGCTCCAGTGTCGGAGAGCAACTTCGACTTACCAGGGTAGGGGCGTGGGGACCAGAAAAGTAGTAAAGAGAAGGAAGACATGAGCAAAAATCATACAACAGAAACGTAGGATAGTACCGGGAGGGACTTCCAGTGAATACTGAAATCTGCCTGTGCTTAACTTTCCGTACACTTTAATACCCTAATACAACGGGGGGCGGGGTAGAAGACAAAAGACTGCTTTAACATGATACAAAGGGCAACTCAGTTACTTGCTTCAATACTTTGAACCATCAAGTCATTAATTCATGAAAAAAATCATTCTGTTGTTTAGGCAGTGAACCCACCCTAGACCAAGTATCCTGAAGGCAGCCCCTCCCTAGGTCAAACCTTTTAATTCAAAAGAAGGAACAGAAGTATGCTTGAATATCCTGACCATTGGTCAGGGTGGAGTGGATCTACCTGTATGGGCATCTTAATGTCCAAAACACCAAGTGACCACACCCCAGGTCAGGGTGTGTAGCCACACTTGTTGTCAACAGCTTTGAACAAGCTAAAGCTCTCTGATCTTCAGAGAAGGTGGAAATAGGCTCACACTTTTGGGCCTCCACACTCCAGGTTCTCGGTCCAGCACACACAGCCAGGGAATGACCCTCCCTCACTTTTCAGAAGATAGGAGGGATCCTGGCTGGGAATGGGAAGGTGAAAATCAGCTGGATGCTCAGGAGAAGGGTCCTTGTCCATTCTCCATGTTTCAGTCTGAGACTATGGATAGCCGTTCTCAAGAAAAACCACTGAATGCATAGTTCCAGGTGACCGGGTGTCTGTGATGGCAAAAGAGGGATGACAGGATTTTTCCAGAATGCTTGGGGCTAAATGTGTGGCAGTTTCTATAAAACTAAGTAAATATGAATTGGGCGATTACTTAAATGGGATGAGAGGAGAAGTAAAATCATAACACGTCTTAGCTGTGGACAGTATCTGCATTAATTATGACAATATAAATATTAATGGAAAAAAGCCCTGGTTATAACTCAGTTGAGAGCATAGGGAGGAGCGTATGGTGGTTTATACTATGTAATAGACAGTCAAGGGCGATTTCTAAATTTTATGTTTTTCACTTTAATTGTAATCATAAAGAGTAATTACATTGGTCACTTTTCTCACTGCTGTGACAAAATGCCCAACAATACAGCTTAAGGCAGGAAGGTCTTGCTCTGTCCCACAGAGTAAGAAAGGGCATAGTCCAGCATGGTGGGGAAGGCTCGGCAGCAGGAGTTGAGGCTGCTGGTCACAGCGCACCCCAAGTCAGGATGCAGAGAGTGGGTGGGGGGCTACTGTAGCAGTGTGAATGAGAACTGTCCCCATTTGAACGCTTGCTCCCCAGTTGGTGGTGTTTGGGGAGGTTCTAGGGCAGTGGTTCTCAACCCTGCTAATGCTGAGACCCTTTAAGACAGTTCCTCATGTTGTAGTGATCCCCCAACCCTAAATTTATTTTTGTTGCTACTTCACAACTGTACTTTTGCTACTATTAGGAATCATAATGTAAATATGAAATGCAGGTTATCTGGTATGTGACCCTAAGGGGCTGAGACCCACAGGTTGGGAACCACTGTTACAGAAGCTTTAGGAACTACAGCTTTGCAGAGGAAGTATGTCACGGAGGGGGTAGGCTTTGAAAGTTTAGATCTTTGGCCAACTTCTGGCTCACTCTCTCTGCTTTCTACATATGGTTAACAATGTCACTGTCACCTCTCAATTCCCTGCTGCAGCCACCAGCCACCTGTTTCCCTGTCCCCTTGCCTTTATTCTCTCTGTCTCTGTCTCTGTCTCTGTCTTTCTCTCTCTCTCTCTCTCTCACACACACACACACACACACACCATAAGCCAAAATAGATTCCTTCTCCACAAAAGATCACTGTTGGTCACAGTGTTTGTACAGCAACAAGAAAGGTAATAAATACAACTCTAAAATCCCAAGCCCCGCCCCCTCCAGTGACCCACTTCCTCTCATGAGACTCATGCTCCCATATGGTCCACATCCTGACAAAGCAAGGCCACCAGCTAAGGACCAACTACACAATCCAACAGCTAAGGGTCAACTACACAATCCAACAGGGAACCTTCTACAGTCAAACTGCAGTAGTAGCACGAGCACGCTGTGCAGAAATGTTAGGTACAGAAAAGGTCAAGACAAGAGTTTGAGCAGCCTGACTCCTGAGCAGTGTGAATGGGGAACAGAAGGCAGCTCAGGAAAGCGAGGCTAGGGAACTCCTTACTTCCCTGGAAGCCACAGTGTGTCATTTGACTTTGAAAATTATATACATAGATTACTTCAGTAAGAATAAATTACATTTTGAAAAGGAATTTGTCCAACATTCCTCAGTATTAAGTGTTTGGTGCATGTGTGTGCTCTAGACAGAGAGGGCCTAGACCACGGCTTCACTCCTGCTAATTGCCAGCAGATGTGAACATTTCTTCAGGGTAGACGAGAAGGATGGCAGAAACCACAGCATGTGACTGGCTGGAAGTTGCCCCGTCCTGCCTTCCAAGTTAAAAGGGCACAGCTGCCCGGGACCGTGGAACCACGGCGCAGGATCTTGTTATGCCTATTTGTATCTTAGCCCTGAGCCAAGAGGCACCTGCCTTGGCAGTTAGACCCTGAGATCTTCAAGGGGAGAAGTCCCACCCCAAGTGCTAACCTCTGCTGGAAGGGAAGCTGATTACAGAGACAACAGTGACCCCTGGACTGGAGGCTGCTGGGAAGCAACCCGCGTGGGGAAAGGCCTGTCACCAGAGGATGTGGTTGACTCCTTGTTATGTGACACAGATGACTTCCTACATGAGCCTCTCAGGATTCTCAAGAGAAGAGGCCATGAAATTAGTGGCTACAACTTCATTGCAACTTTGTTATTGGTGTTGTTGTTAAGTCACTTCTAGGGGAACCATAAATTCCTGCACAAGACTGAGTTGTCCTACATTTGGCCAGTGTGGCAACGAGACAAGCTTCTGGGTTATTATTAGCGTCTTTACTCACGGCCTTTTTCACCTTTTAGTTTTAACCCATAAATGTCTTTATTTTAAAGTAGCTTCTTGCCAAGCATGATGGCACATATGTGTTCCCACAGCTCAGGAGGCTGGAGCAGGAGAATACAGAGTCCTAAGCCAATCTGGACTCCATAGCGAGACCCTGTCTCCAAAAAGAAGTCTGGGTCTGGTGGCGCATGCATTGTTATTCCAGCACTCGGGGTGTGGAAGCAGCAGCGGAGGCCTGGAAGCTCAAAGACATCCTCAGCTCCCTCCCAAGTTCTAGTATAGCCTGGGCTACATGAGCCCCTGTCTTAAAATAAAACAGAGATAAATAAATAAATGTAGTTTTCTTATAGATAATACAGCTGAGTCTTCCTTCTATTGAACTGAACAATCTCTGACTTATTAAGATTTTATTTATTTATGTGTTTATGAATGTGTGCGTGCGTCTATGTGCACACATGAGAGCGGATGCCTGCAGAGGTCAGACGAGAATGTCAGTGCCCTTGGAACTGGAAGTACAGGTATTTGAGGGGTATCCAGAGTGGGTGCTGGGGTCTGAGGTCATGTGCTCTTAACCCCTGGGCCATCTCTTCAGCCACGGTCTCTGCATTGTTCACTGGAGTTCTTACACCATTTAGTGTTGGCTACTTTTCTATTCCTCCCATCGATTTTCCCATTTTCTTCATTTCCTATATCGTTTTGTGTAACTTTGTATCATTATAGGAAGCTTACAGTATTCTCTTATTTTCCATGGCTCTGCTTTGTGTTTTTGTTATAATACTTTGTTATTGACCCCTTTCTTATTTTGAGACCAGGTCTCACCATAGCCCAAGCCGATCTCAAGCTCACAACTTTCCTGCCACAGTCTCCAAGGCACGGAGAGCACAGTGTGTCTTACCACGCCCACCAAGTTCAGAGTGAATTACCATGCCCAGTTCGTGGTGTCTTACCATGCCCAGCTCAGTGTGTCTTACCATGCCCAGCTCATAGTTTCTTACTATGCCCAGCTCAGAGTCTCTTACCATGCTCAATTCATGAGTCCTATATTTATGCTATAAATCCAACCCACAACTTTATTATTTTCTCTTAATTATATTTCAAATAAAAAGATATATTTTATATTTACCCAACATTTGTCATTCCTAATATTTTGCATGTTTATGGATGTACATGTGTGTATATTGTATGTGAATGTGTGTATGTGTCTACATGTGTGTGTGATATGTACATGTGTGTATATGTCTGAGTGTGTATGTATGTGTGTGTGCATGTGTGTATATGTGTGTGGTGTATACATGAGTGTATATGTGTGTAAATATGTGAGTGTATGTATGTGTGAGTATGGTGTGTATATATGGTGTGTACATAACTGTATGTGTATGTTTATATGTGTGAGTGTGTGTGTGTTTATATGTCAGTGTGTGTGTGAGCGTGGTGTGTGTATGTGGGGTGTATATATGAGTGTGCCCTTGCACCTGCCTCTGCTCCCACATGCATTGATTGACCAGAGCTGAACACCAAACCCCATCCTCCACAGTTATGTATCTTATTGCCTTGATACAGCCTCTCACTGCACAGAAAGCTTACCCCTTTAACCAGGCTGCTTGTCCAGGGGTCCACCTGTCTCTTCCTTCCAAAGCTGGAGTTACTGACATGCACAGCCACACACAGTGCCACAGATTAGAACTCAGGTTTGATGATGCAATATGGGCTTCTCACCACAAGTCAATCAGCACAGTTGCCATGACCTTGAGTCTCCAGAACGGTAAGATAAATGAACCTCTTGTCTTTTGAATCACCTAGCCTCAACAGTCAACAGCATGTAGCCACCTGCACCTTCCCGCAGCTCCAACCACTCGGTGTTTGCAGGCTGCCTTTGGGCCAGTCATGTCTCAGCAGTGCGATCTTTGCGTTGGCACATTTACTGAATTTTCTGCACATTTTTTTCTCAAGATATGGTTGGTGGTGACATTTTTTTCCTCCATTTTTATTTGTCTTTCAAAATAGTTTAATGAGAAGATAGGAGAGACTGCATTGGAACTTCCAGATAGTTTTGAAACAAAAAGTAGAAATTTCTAAATCTGCTCATTTAAAAAATGTATATATTCTATTCAGCTATTATTTAATGTATAGAGTTTTTTTTTGGTTTTTTGAGACAGGGTTTCTCTGTATAACTCTGGCTGACCTAGAAGTCACTCTGTAGACCAGGCTGGCCTTGAACTCAGAGATCCACCTGCCTATGCCTCCTGAGCATTGGTATTAAAAGCATGTGCCACCACTGCCCGGCTAGACTTTTCCTTTTTTTTTAAGATTTATTTATTTATTCTGCCTGCATGTATCCCTGCAGGTCAGAAAAGGGCATCAGATCTCACTATAGAGATATTGTGAGCCACCATGTGGTTGCTGGGAATTGAACTCAGGACCTCTGCAAAAGCAGACAGTGCTCTTAACCACTGAGCCACCTCTTAATCTTTCTGTTTAATTCCATTTTGCTATTTGTATTCTGGATCCTTCTCAATTTTTTCTGATATAATTTCTCCATTATTTCATTAATATTTTAATATTATATCATCCTTACGCTAACTCCTGTAAATAGCACCAGATATATTTTATGTATTCAGAGAACACTTTTAACCAAAAGGTTGAACCTTTAGTTTGGCATTTCCATGTATCACAGCTGAGCTACTGGGCTTTAATTTGATCACCGTGTTCCATGCATTCTGTCTACTGAATTTCCTCATTGTTTCTTGAAATGTTCCAGTTTTCCCTTCTTACTCTCTGGTTTTCCTGTGGGCTCTTCTTGTTCCTGTCACTCCCAAAACGAGAAATCAAGACTTCCCAGGGTGTGTTCCGTGTTTTCATTCTTTGAGACCATCTCCTCTATCCCCTGGGCCTTAATTATTCTACATTCACTGTGTACTGTCAAATCTCTATGTCTATTTATGTCTTCTACATAACATTTCTCCTTTTGAAATTTATTTATTTAATTTTACGTACATGAATGTTTCGTCTACACACATGTCTATGCTCTGTGTGTGTGTTTGGTGCCCTCAGAGGCCAGAAGAGAGCATCAGATCCCCCTGGAACTGGCATTATGGGTGTTTGTGAGCCACCCTGTGGGTGCTGGGAATTGAACCTGGGTCCTCTGCAAGAGCAGCCATGCCCTTATCCACTGAGCCATTGCTCCAGTCCCTGTTTAACATTTCTCATTCTTGTTCTTCAGCTAGAAATCGGAGATGCTAGCCTATAGAGACAGTGAAAGGATTGAGAGAATTTGTAAAATATTACTTAAGATTTAACGTTTTAAAACATAAAGAAAACTCACACTTACTTTTAACGCCCTGCATAATAAATACTATTGGTGCCCGAAGTGAGTTCCAGACTGTACTTCCGTGGAAAGTTGCACATTGCACTGTCTACAAACACCTCCCGGTCTATGTGAGTCTGGCCACATAGGCTTTGGGTAGGAATGGCTTAGAGAAGAATTTGTCCCATGGAGAAGGAATCAGTAAAGCTGAAAAAGTGGAATCGGGATAAAGAGCCATTAAAACACTGTTTGAAGATTCTCTTTAATTAGAATCTGTACACAGACCAGCCACCTGTATGGCTAGTAGCGTGACCATCACGAAGTACTGGATCATCACTCTGCCATGGGACAGTGGCAGTGAAGGGCCTGGCTCCAGACAGTGTCCCAAATGAGGACTGAAGGGAAAATTGGCCCTGGTTTAATGGTCCTCACTCAGGTGGGAAACAGTTCCCAGAAGAAACTTTAGGCTGGAGTGGAAAATCTAACACCTAGAATCCACTGTGAGCTGGCACGATTCTTCTCCTCTCTGCCAATAGTCAGCCAGTCTTCCTCCCGTCTCAAAACATCCCCAAGCCCTGCTTTTCCCCATTTCAAGGCTTTCTGTCCACTTCCCCAGGGTTTAGTAGGTTCGGACTGTTGGGAAAGGGGTGGAGTCTGTTGCTTTTCTATTAAGGATGTTTGTTCATTGCGTGAAAAAGATCAGAACTTATTAAGCCCAGCCACCACATTGCTAAGAAACACCACTACCTTGTAGCTGTAAACAAGTCAGCCATCTCCTTCAGGATGGTTTCTCCTCCTTCCTATGTGATCTCCAGTAGCCATGGCCTCTTCGTTTCTCTGGTAACTGGCTGGTGTCCTAGAGAATTTATTGACCCAGTGTGACCCTCATACTGCATATGGCAGCGATATCCCAGCACAGGCTTGGGTTCTCAAAGAGGGAAACTTTCACAAAGATTTTTATTAACTAAAATTCTGCCTAGTATGAAGTCTGCTCTCAATTTTCTACGTGTCCTAAATCTTTTAACAACTTCCATGACCTCTGCATCAGCTCTTGCCTCCAGGTTCCTGCCTGTCTGGGTTCCTGGCCAGACTTCCTTCAATGATGAGCAGTGCTATGGGAGTGTAAGATGTGTAAGCCCCTTTCTTGTCCAGTTGCTTTGGTCATGTGTTTCATCACAGCAACATCAGCTCTAACTAGGGCAGTCATGGTGACAAAATACCAGACATAAAGGAGAAAATATTTGTTTCCGCCCTCAGTGTCAGAGGCTCCAGTCCATAGTTCTTGACTCTGTGGATCTTGAACCCATGTATGGGTTCAAGAGCACTAGGCAGAGGTGACCAGCCTGTGGTGGACAGGAGGTAACCTGTAGAGGGAAGAGTAGCAAGTTAAGGGAAGTTGAAACAAAATACAGTTCCAAGAGAATGTCTCCAGTGACCTACTTCCCCTATGTAAGCCCCACCTCCTAGGCATGTGTCAATCAAATTGAGTTGATAATCGTGTCTAACCAACACTTTCTCTTCAAAAATTATCTCCTATTTTTATCCTAGCACTATTTATCGCCAAAGAAAAACCTGGATTCATTGATGGACAGGTGGATAATGGAAATGTGGTATGCAGACAATGGCTATTCAGCCTCACAAGAAGGCCATCCTGGCATTTGCAATGACGTAGGTGACCCAAGGGATGTGGGAGTAAGTGAAAGAAGTCAGGCACAGAAAGACAAATGTGGGGCTGTTTGACTGACATGTAGAATCTTAACGTAAAACTCAGAAGCAGAGGAAAACTGTGGTGGTTTGAAGAAAACAGTTTCTATAGGCTCATGGGGAGTGGCATTGTTGGGGAAAATGCATCACTGGGGATGGGCTTTGGGATTTCAAAGCCTCAAGCCAGACCCAGTGTCACTCTCTCTTCCCACTACCAGCCGATCTGGATGTAGAACTCTCAGCTCCTTCTCTATGTCTGCCTGCCTGCTACCGCAGACATGCTTTCCACCATGTTAGTAATGGACTAAACCTTTGACCCTGTAAGCCAGCCCCCATTAAATGCTTTCCTCTATAAGAGTGTCGTGGCCATTGCCTCCCTTCAGAGCAACAGAACACTGACTAAGACAGAACTGACAGTCAGTAGAAGCTGGAGATGGTGGGAATCAAGGGCATACATAGGATGATACAAACTTTCAGTCCTAAATTCTGGGATTGAATGTAGTGGTTGATTTTAGTTAGCAACACTGTTATTTGATACTTAAAATTTGGCGAGTAAGTCTCAAAGGCCTTCACCACACCAAAAAAGGTCATTGTGTGGGGTGATTGGTAAAATGTTGGCATGTGGCACTTGCTTGTAATTGTAGCATTCAGAAGGTGGTAGCAGGAGAATCAAAAGTCCGAGGTCTTCCTCTTCCACACACTGAGTTAAAGAGCAGCCTCTACTAAGCAAGACCCTCTCTCAAAAGCAAAAACAAAACCCAAGCAAGCAAACAAACAAAAAACATAAAAAGCAAAACACTTCCTTTTTAATTCCCTAAAACTGGGACTGTTTGAGAGGCAACACTAGTCACCAAGTCCAGTGGGTTACTTTTTTTTTTTTAAGATTTATTTATATATTGTGTATTTAGTGTTCTGCCTGCATGTATGCCTGAAGGCCAGAAGAGGGCGCCAGATCTCATCATGGATGGTTGTAAGTCACCATGTAGTTGCTGGGAATTGAACTCAGGACCTCTGGAAAAGCAGCCAGTGCTCTTAACCTCTGAGCCATCTCTCCAGTCCCCAGTGGGTTACTTTTTAAGGACACAGTTTTATAAACACTGTCACAGCATGTAAGATTTTTTTTTCTCTTTACTCTTTTATCAACCATGTCCCTTCTTCCTAATGGGAAAAAGCAGTTGAACCAGAGATGGCTGTGGTCAGGATCAATATTCCCCACTGAGCTGAGCCTATCTTAGAGAATAGTGCACTGCAGTCAGTTTTCCTCACAGTTGACAACCCCAACAGATGCTGGAGGGGACTAATGGTTTTCTGTATGGATCCTCACTTCCCTCCCTAGTCCCACTGTTGTGGGATCTGTGTCTGAGGTCCCCTTACTCAGATAGAGAAGCCTAGTGGGCTGTTAATAACACGCTTCTTCGTTCTTCCCCCAAATCGCAACTTGCTATGTGATGTTGCGTAGAAAACAGTATATACTGGCAACTGCAAAAACTTAGGGCTATTTTTAAAAGAAAGAAAAAGAATAGCTGGGCGGTGGTGGCACACGCCTTTAATCCCAGCACTCAGGAGGCAGAGGCAGGCAGATCTCTGTGAGTTGGAGACCAGCCTGGTCTACAAGAGCTAGTTCCAGGACAGGCTCCAAAGCCACAGAAAATGCCTGTCTCGAAAAACAAAAACAAAAAACAAACAAATAAAAAAAGAAAAAGAAAAGAAAAGAAACTCTTGTAGGGGCTTTGGAATGCAGAGGAGAGCTGGGAGGATACCAACTTATCCCTGGAATGGGAATGATTCCACAGGTGCTTTTCAGGCATTTTCAGATTTCAGTTAGATCAGTCCTCCTACATTCTCAGCCATGATATTTACTTATTTATTCCAAAAGAGAATTCCCCAATGACTCTAAATCCATAGATATTTTAATACAAATAAACAATTAAAAAATATGTGTTAGATTATACAGTTTTAAGAAAAAGACAGACTAGAAAATTATTTGCAATTTATGCCAGAGGCTACAGGTTTCTATCTTAGCACAGTAAGACCCTATCAGCCAATGGACTGCAAAGGCCGGATGGAAATATAGCAAAAGGAAAAGACAGCACAATTAATGGCCACAGACCATCTAGAGTGTCAGGAAAAGGTGGGGTGTTGGTAGACACGGGAAGAACCTATGTAGTATACTTTATCACTAATCTCTCATCGTGAAGTGTGTGCCCCCCTAAATTCATATCCAGAATTCCTACAAAGGAAATTGACTTAAATGTCCATAGCAGAGGCCCTAACCCAACATGGATAGGTCCTTGTGAGAAAAAACAATTGGCACAAATATACACAGGACATCCGTGAGGAAACATGGGGAGAAGAAGATAAACAGCCATCTAGATGCCACAAAGAAAGACCTCAGGGGACACCAATCCTGTCTACACTGTCAGTCTTTTAGCCAAGAAGGCTGTGAGAAAATGCAGCTGTGATTTAAGCTGTGGTACTTGCCACAGAAGCCCTAGCCAATGAATACAGCCCGAGGCAGATCTGTTTGGCCCATAGAATACAGACTACTGTTCTGGAATCTTCTACCTGAATGTTTCTCCCGATTATTGGCTTTCTTCTCTGTTCCTGGAAACAGGACCCCCAGCCAGTTTCATGTTGCAGGGGAGGATGACCCACTCCCATTAGATTAGCATGGGCATTTGTGCAACTTTGGATCACTAGTCTGAGAACCTGAGACAACCCCCCCCATGTGGGGATTCTTTGCATGTCCTACAGAGCCTGTATCCCCATAACGAATCAGTCCCCTCTCTGATTTACTTTTATATTTGAAACATTATCTTACTTGATGAATTGTTGAATTGCCAGATCAGAGTTTTAAATCCAGGAATACGGGAGGGGGTGAGTCCAAGTTACAAATGTTACGGGTCTTGAAGGGAACCAACTACATGCTTATTCAATATAGGCAGGGCTCAGATTCCCTGCCGTAACACTAGGCCCAGTCCCCAAATCCCTCAGGATGAGCTAGGAGCTCCCGGTGCCAGGAAAGTGCTTCTATGCCATCAGGTGAGCTATACAAATGAGAGGTAATTTGACAAGTCAGTCAGCACGAAGCAACCAGTCAAGTCAATGCAGAGTGCTTTAATGCACTTAAAAGCCCAGAAGCAAGCCCGGGCTGGGGAATAATGGCCTAAACACCACCAGGGACTTCCCAAGTCTAATTTCCAGCCCTGATGGCCATGGTGTTCCATCTCCATTGGGCTAATTAAGGCACAGTGGAGACAGAATCTGACAGAGAAGCTCACCCGGGCCTTGCTCTAGATTTATGGGGAAGAGAAGTTGCCAAGAAGGTAAATTAGACATCAACAGGGTTTCCCCCAGGATGATGAAGCCTCAGCAGCATTAAGACCATGAGATTTAAAGTGAACCTAGATCAATGTTAGGCAGAGAGCCTGGGAGACACGGTTAGAGCTAGCCATGGGGTCCTGATTACTTCATCATTCAAACTATTGATTCCTTCATTTGTAAGGTTACCTATCTCAAAAAGCCGTTATGAGAAATGAAATCTATTTAGTGGGTCTTACACCAACAAACGGTAGCAACTTCTAGATTATGTCATTGCTCTTGATAGTCTCCGCTATAGTGAAATAACCCCAAAGAGACCAGCCTTGAGAAGTGAAGGTCCAGTACCTTTCAGACTTGGAGTCTGTGCCCCGTCCTGACAAATGCACTTTAGTGCAGAGTTTTACATGGGTTGTGTCTCAAAGGTGGCCATTTTCCTACCAACTTTCAAGATAACCAGACTTTAATCACAATTTCCGTAATTTATCTATCCCTCCCGCAGTCTCTAACTTTAGCTACAGCTGCTTCTCCCTGCTTCTCCCCATGACTTCTGCTGTCGTCCACCATACTGGGTCAGCATCCCAGAGAGCCATGTCCTAGACTGCCTACACATAGAGAGGAACCCCGGCCCCTCTCCTGATCAGCCTAATAGCCAGCTCTTCCCAGGATTATCAAATGCACATACTGTCCTACTCACAATCCACTCTGAGTTCCAGCGGCGGAAGCTCTGATACCAGCAGAATCCAACATTTAGCATGCACACATTATCACGAGGGAGGACGCTAAAGGGTCACACCCCAAGTCCATACTCTAGGAGCCTCGTTACTATTGCGATCTAGTTCATCGGTTGATCAGTAAATTAACTAATCAAAATCTGTTCTGTTACGGAATCAGATGACTTATTTTAAGACATTAGCAGCAACACAAAGGACCTAGAAGAGTGAGCTCAATCTTAAAAAGCAGAACAAGACTTAAGCACACACACTACCTGGTTTCAGGTTGTCCTGTAGAGCTAAAATTTTACAGGGATGAAGAGAATTTGGCAGTGGCGTAAAAACAGTTAAATAGGTTAAGGGAGGAGAAAAGAGTTCAGAAATGAGCCAAGAGGATGATTGATATTTTTTTCAACTGAGGTACCCACAAAAGCCAATGGGAGGAAAGAAAGCCTTTCAATCAACGGATTTGAGACAAATGAATAAACACACAGAACTAAACAAGCCTCAACCCCTATTGTTCACACACACAACGTTAATCTGAGATGGATTACATATCCAAACATAAAAGCTAAGGATATAACATTGCCAACATAAGAGAAGAGGAAGCAAAGATGTGGAAAAACACTACATATAAAAGAATGTTTTGATAAATTGGATGACATCAAATGAAAAATGTTGTTCTTCAAAGAGCACACCATTGAGAAAATGAAAAAGAAGATGAATTGACTGGGGAAATAGTTACAGCACATCTGTCGGGCTTGGGTTCAGAATAAAGAACTTCTCTACAAACCTACAATGGAAAGACAAATACCCCGTTTCAAAACACAAAAACAGTTTGACACAAATCCTCAGATTCAGAGAGCATCACAGGAGAGGGGACAGGAAGACTACAAGAACCAGAAAATGGGAACGAGTGCTGGGGACCGCTGTGTCAGGGCATGGCTGCCACTCTTGTGAGCTCACAGCTGCAGAGGCTACCCACACAAGACCTTCCCAAGAGCAATACAGTCACAGTTCCAGCACGGATGGCAGAGAGACTCATGAGACACGCCCCCACACACACACACACAGCGGAGGAACCACCGGAATTGATGGAGCCTGGAGAAGGGGTAGTCGTTTATTTTTCTACAGGGTTGTAGCCACTAACAGGCTGTCCATGCTCCAGTGGGTGGGCTTTACATCCATGCGCACACATGTGGGTATCACTAGCTGGAGACAGTCGGATATTTTACAATTTGAGGGAGAGGACATGAAGCTGGAAGGAAGATCTTTTAAAAGGGTCTGGGGGAGCTGAAAAGGGAAATGGGGGGCAGATATGATCATAGCACACTGTCTGCGTAGGTCAAATTCTCAAAGAATAAATTTGTTTTAAAATTTTTAAAGATCGTAACAAACATGAAAGAAGATCTCTAATGACTGGTAACCATGTGGAAAGATAACTATTGGCATTTCTCAGTGGGATGTGCAAATCAAAGCCACATTTGGATGCTATCTACCACTAGAGTAGCTATACAAGTAATACAATTTTTACAGTATCGGATGCTGACAAGAATATGGAGCATATGGAACTCTTCTGTGTTGCTGATAGGAATATACAACAAAACAACTATTTTGAAGAGAGTTTAACAATTCTACCATGTGCCAGATATTTACCCAAGAAAAATGAAACTATTGGTCCTTGAAGAGACTTGTATACAAATACTTATAGCAACTTTACTCAAAATAAATCCCAGACAATCAAGTGGATTTGCACAGTGATTACTTCCTAGCAATAGAAATTAATGTTGCAACCAATGCATGCTACAATATGAATAAACCTCAAAGTTTTGCACTGCATAGAAGCCAGACACAAAGGAGTATGTGCCGTATATTCCACTTACGTGAAATTCAAGAACAGGTGAAATTAATCTGTAGTATTAGTAGTCAGAACAGTGGCTGCTCCCTTTTCATAGGCAAAGGAGTATGTGGGCTGGTGGAACTATCTTGTATCTCAATTATAACGGTGGCTACATGTGTATATATGCTGATCAAATATCAACATATACTTAAGATCTATGCATCTTACTGCATGTGAATGTCACTTAGAGAACTAACAAGACCTAGTAGTGAGATGGGTCTGTGGTAAAAATGCCTTACCATAGGAGCTGGCCAACAACCCGAGTCCAACATGGTAGAAGAAAGATCCGACTCCTATGACTTCCACATGCTTGCCGTGGCACACATGTGCCACAGCACGCACACATACATACATAACTACCCACATGTATGCACATACTAATAAGAAGAATTTATTAATTTAAAATAATAAAAAGACCTTTAAATTCAAACAATTCCAGTTAGTGGGTAATGTGGGATTCCCTACTGTATGCTGTGAATACCATTGGCTAATAAAGAAACTGTCTTAGGGGGGCTGGAGAGATGGCTCAGCGGTTGAGAGCACTGACTGCTCTTCCAGAAGTCCTGAGTTCAATTCCCAGCAACCACATGGTGGCTTTCAACCATCTGTATTAAGATCTGGTACCCTCTTCTGGCCTGCAGGCATGTATGCAGGCAGAACACTGTACACACAATAAAGAAAGGAAGAAAGAAAGAAAGAAAGAAAGAAAGAAAGAAAGAAAGAAAGGAAGGAAGGAAGAAAGAAAGAAAGAAACTGGCTTAGGCCTGCTCAGGGCAGAATAGAGGTAGGCGGGGAAAACTAAACTGAATGCTGGGAAAAAGAAGGTGGAGTCGAGAGAAGCCATGTAACCCTGCAGGAGACAGATGCCAGAACTTTACCCGGTAAGCCATAGCCTTGTGGCGAGACACAGATAAAGGAGATGGGTTAATTTAAGATATGAGTTAGCCAGAAATACGCTTAAGCTATTGGCCAAACAGTATTGCAAATAATTTGGTTTCTGTGTGATTATTTGGGGGCTGAGCAACTGGGAACAAACAAGCGGCCTCTTACTACAAGTGGGTTTGTTTTTTCATCCTGGGATATCTCAGCAATTCAGATGTTATTTTCTGTGTTCTAGGCCCCAGAAAATAAGGAAGTCCATTTTGACTGAATAAATACACACAGACACACATGGGACAGCTAATAAATGTAGAAGAAACCATAGCATTTTTTAAATGTTAATGGACATGATTAATGCATAAGATTTCGATAAGATGGGCTGGAGAGATGGCTCAGCAGTTAAGAGCACTGCCTGCTCTTCCAGAGATCATGAGTTCAATTCCCGGCAACCACATGGTGGCTCACAACCATCTGTAGTAAGATCTTGCCCCCTCTTCTGGCATACATGCAGATAGAACACTGTATATATAATACACAAATCTTTTAAAAAAAAAAGTCTCTAAAAACCAAAAAAAAAAAGTTCCATAAAAAATCAGGATATATGACATATCCTGTATATGAAACATAACATGAATGTATTCCCTATATTATTTATTAACTACCGAGAGAAACAGTGATGTTAGAGAGAAGAGACTTGGCAGATACAGTTTTATCCCAATGATCAAAATTAGCATTATCACAATGGGGTCAAAATGTTATCATGTCCCTCCTAAAGCAATATACAAACAACACGAGGCCTCTGCTCTTGTGTGTCTGCTCCAAATGAGAATTCTGAATCCAATTGTGAGGAAACAAATTCAAATGAGGGACATCCTATGAAATAACTGCTGCCCTAAGCCCTTGGCAAATGCCAATGTCAGGGAAGGCAAAACCAGACTGGAGAACTGTTGTAGAGGAAAGAGATAAAGATTCCTGAAGACTAAATACAAAGAATGACCCGGGGTTGTGTTTGGAGCCAGAGGTGAAAAGCCACAAAGGACCTGGTGGGTCGCATATCAATACTGACTATAGCCCTTGGGCTGACAAATGGTGCTCTACTGATGTGACTCTTTCCATCCTGAGTCTTAAATAGACAGGTCTTGGATCTGGGCAAATACACATTGAAGAACTTAGAGATCAGAAAGCACTGTCTGTAATGTCCTGACAATGACCTCACTGCTTATTGGGGACACTAGAGCTGGAGTGGCCCTTTGGAGATGTCCCAAGGGATGGCAAAGGGCTGGCCTTCTATAACCATACACCCTATGTGAGTTTCTCTAGTAGGGAGCACAACATTGTCAACATGGCTTTCTCCAGGTAAGGCAATTCAGTAAATGAAGACCTTTTGTCCCGAAGAGAACCTGGATAGCAGGCTCAGTGTAACTATACGTTCTGAGCAAACAGGCTCCAAACGTCCCCTAAAGTCAGTGTTGTTGCTATAGAAACTCCATAGGGGCAGAGTTAAAGGTCATGGATCATTTCTACTCCTTAACTTGATGGCTTAGCCAGCTAGGATGATATTCCAGAAGAAAGTAGGGCAAAAAGAGGGTTGGTAACGGTGCTCAGATCACTATAGAGGGATAATGGGACTTGCAGATCCATCTGTGAGTGGCGGCAAAGACCTGGATGCTAAGAGAAGCAGATAGATCTCTGTGAGTTGAAGTCCAGCCTGGTCTATAGAGTAAGTTCCAGAACAGCCAGGGCTGCACAGAGAAACCCCGTCTCGAAAAACCAAAAACTAAAAAGATGAAGTAAAGCCAGCAAAAATAACTTGTTGGTAAAGCCACTTGCTGCCAAGCCTGACACCCTGAGCTCAGTCTCTGAGACCCACATGGTGAAAGGATCGAAGCAAATTCTACAAGCTGTCCTTTGACGGCCACATGGGTGCCATGGCAGGTGCACCCTCACATACACGCATACTATCCCAGGACTGACAGCCTTGCTCAGTATATTTTATTAATACATTTTCTCTCTCCCTTGCTGTGCAGTCAAGACACTCAAAACAAACTGATTTTATCAGAGCCAGCTAGCAAGGAAAAGTCTGGTTGGAAGGAGCTACATCATTCGGCTGTAAAGGCCGCCGGCCTGCACGGGTCAGGCCGGTCTCCTCTTCTCGCTGGCTCAAAGGCAAGGCTTCCCGCAGGAGAGCAGCTTCCCTCTCCCTTCCTCAGCAGGTCCAGCCTCATGCTGCAGGCTACACATTCTATTTCAAAGAGTTGTGGATTTTTGTCTTTCGTGCAGTTTTTTTCTTT
The DNA here is from genome assembly GCA_004026605.1 of Ondatra zibethicus. Taxonomy (NCBI): domain Eukaryota; kingdom Metazoa; phylum Chordata; class Mammalia; order Rodentia; family Cricetidae; genus Ondatra; species Ondatra zibethicus. The sequence continues at coordinate 93,700 of PVIU01000264.1, forward strand.
CACGCCAGCATTCCTCAACCCTGGCTATTGACATTTTGGGCTGGATAATCCTTTGTGGTCATGGGGAGTAGCAAGAGTCTGCAGGTTGGAGGATGTTACCAGCCTCTCTCTCTCTCTCTCTACCCCCTGCCAATTTTAACAATCAAACATGCCTATAGTGTCAGATGCCCCACGGGGACAAACCTGGTTAAGAACTATTGTTTAAGATGGAATTGTAGGAAAGATTTCAAGTATTTTATAACTGCTCTTCTTCATAGACCAATCTATTTGCTCTCCATTCAAAGCTTTTACAAAAACCAGCTTGAGGTGTAATCCATGTCCAGCTGCTTCTTGGAGCATCTCCCCACCTCTGTATTTGCGCAATACAATGCCTCATTGATCCTCCCTTTCATAAATCCCATTATCCATTCATATTTTGACTCTAAGAGATGTTTGCTCAGGTCACGTCTGCTGTGTCTAATGGTCCGGGGAACTTAAAAGCTTCCTGCCAGCGGGCACTTCCCACTATTGACTGTGGGCTTCTGGAAAAAGTATGTGGCTTTCTCACAAGTGTGGTTGGGTCCCCCACCCCATTCCAAAGCTTCGGGTGGTGTCAACAAACAAGATCACTGAGCTCTGAGTGTCTGTGTTCAGCTATTTGTAATTTGAATCTGGAGACACCAACAAGAAGGCTGCCCCTGCTGCAGCTGCTGCAGCTTCCCTTGGACAGAAAGAGCAGCAGGAAGCCCTGTTGCGAGTAGGAGGGATGGGCCATGCCCTTCTCTGCCTCCCCCTTCCATTCTGAATGGTTTCTGCTGTTTTCGTTTGACACGGGACCTTGCTATGTAGTCCAGACTAGCCTTGTAGTCGTGAGCCTCCTGCCCCAGCCTTCCAAGTGCTGGGATTACAAGCCTGCCCCAGCGCATTCAGCTTGGGTTTTCTTTCTTAAATCATGAGGATGCTTCTCAGTTTCAGACAAGATTTCTGTGCTGGTAGTGCTAGGAGGTCCACACTGTGTTTCACCCTTACTGGCCAATGGTCATTTTGAGATCTGGAAATGCTTGTGTGGCAAGTGTTGGGCCACTCAATCTTACCTAGAAATTAAAAATTAAAAAAAAAAAAAACCTAAAGTCAGGCCTAGCGTTACAAGCCTGTATGGCAGCTACTGGAAAGAATGAAACAAGAGGATCACAAGTTCAAGACCTGCCTGGGCTACAGAACCAGTTCAAGGTCATCTTAGCCATCTTAGCCAGAATCATCTTAGCCAGATTCATCTTAGCCAGACCCATCTCAAAATCAAAACACTTAAAAGGGACTGGGAGTAAAGTTCAGTTGTAGAGTGCTTGCCTACAAATGTGTAAGGTCCTAGGTTCAATCCCAGTGCCAGAGAGAGACAGACAGACAGACAGACAGAGAAAGGGAGAGACAGACAGAGAGAGAGAGATAGAGAGAGAGATTGCATGTCAGCAGCTAATTTGCCCAAAACAAAGGTCCTCCCTCTAAGTTGACTGTCTCTCTATTTCTATTTCTTCTACCATAATTCCTACCATAACTCCATGGCACATGCTGTATGTCCCAATCTTACCTACTAGGCCACAACTCGAGTAATTCTGTTCTCTGTTTCTGGCGACTTTAATTTACCATCATACCTCGAAGAAGATTAGCTCCCCCCCCCACGTAGATGCAACACACACCTGTCAAAACGCACACCCATCTCTGCCCTGCTGCATGCTTTAACACAGCTCTTGCTGTTTCTTCAAGCTGACCCATTGAACCCGACCATCTCTTCGTTCCTCCTCTCTAGCCTACTCCTTTCTCAGAAAGCCCCTTCACATTCCTTCACGGGATCACCACTCCTTTGGGCTCCTCATGCACCGCCCACCCTTCCCTTCTGGTGTCCCCTTCCCAGATGGATACCACTTCCCTATTAAGCAAAGTTGCCTGGCATTCATTCTTAGGGTTCAGCTCTAGTCTCCCCTTCCCTGGGGCCTTCATTAGGATCTCTGTCTCTTCCCGGCCTCATAGCTCCTGATACAGATTCAGAGTTACTGATTCCTTTTCTTCCCACCAGAAGATGACTTTTCTCTGAGAGCAGGGATGGTGTGGTCACTCAGCTCTGAGTCTGAAGTGTCCAGCTCCGAGTGGGAACCAAGTGTCTTCTTGGTTCAGTTGGACCCATTTTCTCTCCACTCTTGCCTGTGGCTTTAGTTCAGGCCAGGGCCATCTCTTCCGTGGTCGAACAAACCAGGGTTTGGCTTATTTGGATTCCAACTGAGGGCGATGGCAGTAGATTTGGGGAAGAGAGAGACTTCTGGATATGACCTGGAAATGAAGCAACAGGACCCACTAAGGAGGTGGATGAGACAGGGGACAGAGGGATGGTCAAGACCTGTCATTTCCTTCAGGATCTTCAGGTCCTAAATCCCTTATGTCAGAGCTTATGAGCATCTTGGTCTGGTTTCTTTTGCCCCCAAACTTCACTTCACCCCCATCCCTTACTCATCTCTTGCAGTAGGAGGCCACTTATTCATTTCCTGGCCACCCAGACTCCTGAAATAACCACACAGAAACTATATTAATTAAATCACTGCTTGACCCATCACTATAGCATATTCCTAGCAAGCTCTTACATATTAAATTAACCCATTTCTATTATTTTATATTTTACCATGAGGCTTGTGGCCTACAGGCAAGGTTCCGGTGTATCTGTCTCTGGTGGCGGCTCCATGGCTTCTCTCTCACTCTGCCTTCTTTCTCCCAGCATTCAGTTTAGTTTAGTTTTCCCCGCCTACCTAAGTTCCGCCTTGCATAGGCCTAAGACAATTTCTTTTATTAACCAATGGTATTCACAGGATACAGAGGGGAATCCCACACCAATCTCTTATATTCCTTCCTTAATTCCAAGCTGTAACCACAAGCATCAGTGTGTAGGCCCGGTGGTCTCTGTCAGCTCACCCCACCCTTCATCCAGTCAACACTTTCTGGTCCCTCGTTTTCACAGACATCATCTCTTTCAGGAATATGGACCTGACAGCTCTCCTCTGGTGTGCCTCCTTGTATTCTTTACTGGCCTGACCCTTGCCTTCCACTCACACTGGTATTTCTACCTCCCCTCCTAGATTATAAATCTCCCAGCGGAGGAGATGGTATCTTACTCATTGTGACAACACCCTGGGATAGTACAGTGTGTGGTCCACAGTATAAAGCTTGATATACATTAAATAGCAAGGATACCGATGAGGTCCAGAGAGAGAAACTAGCTTTTTCAAGTTCCTGGACAGAAAGGAGCAGAGCTAGGATTCAAGTCTATATAAATAGGATATAGCATTTCTTTCTCTTTTTTTCCCTAGAGGAAAAAAAAATTAAGATGCGGATCCTGTTTTGTGGGCAAGGAACAGAAACTCTAGAAGAGGTTAATTGATCTCTTCCTTCCTGGAACTGGCATTGACAGGCAAGGCAAAGGCTGGGAGGAGTCAGGTGTCATCTGCCAGGGCGGGTAGGGCAAGAAAAGCCTGGATGGAGGTGAGGCGATCTGGAAGGGACAGAAAGCAACACTAGAGGTCCTAGAGGAAGCAGGTCTGGGAGGGCAATGGAACAGATAGTCACCTCGCTGCCTTTCCTGAACCACCAAATCTGGGAGGAAGAAATGGGTGGGTGTGTCAGACAGTTCAGGTAGCTGGGGCTTCCAAGGGCCCTTCCTGGATTTCCAACATGTGTGGCTCTCCCCAGAATCTTTTGAGCACATCCATCATGCCAGGCCCTGTCTGAGGCCTCTCCCCTCTAGAAAGAAAACAGTCCTGCAGAGCTGTAAGAAAAGAAGATGGGCTGATTTCCATTCCACCGCGGCTGGGCAGCCAGCAATCCAACTGAAAATTATGTGGAGGCCACTTGTATATCTGTCTTTACCTACAAGGATGATGTGTATTATAGATACTGATAGATTAGATAGATAGATGATAGATAGATAGATAGATAGATAGATAGATAGATAGATAGATAGATAGATAGATAGATAGATAAAAGAGAGAGAGGGGAGGGAGGAAGAGAGAGAGAGAGAGAGATTGTGTGTGTAGAGGAGGGAAGGGAGAGAGAATGCATGCATGTCCCACAGTGCATATAGAGGTCAGATAACAACTTGCAGGAGCTGACTCTTTTTACCATTTGGGTCCCAGAAGTTGAACTCAGATACTCAGGCTTAGCAACAAGTCCCTTTACCCTCTGAGCCCTCTCACTGGCCCTTGGAGGATGAGACTCCCTAGCTCAAGAATCTCTGCACATGAAGACGGTACTCCTGTGTGGATTTGTGAAAAATTATCTCAGGACGTTTTGTTTTCTTTCCTAAAAGCTGCTGCCTACGAAGTCTCCACCATGTGAAAAATACGAGGTTTTTATTTTAAAATTAGATCCTGGGGTTGATTTTCAAGATTATGCCAAGTCTACGCTCCAAATCCACTCATTCCATCTGACCTGCAAGAACACATCTGCCCCAGGCTCGCCCCACCCGACTTCTGACGGTGGCATATGTCTGGTGCTTTTGATTAAAGAGAAGGGTTTGTTAGCATGTCATGTACAGTATATCAAAGGAGATCAGGCACCCGTCTGCAAGTCAGATGACAAAGGAGTGATCCGCCTGGGTACAGCTAAGCAGAGATTGTGAAGCGTCAGCGCGAGGGATGAGTCATAATTTGGAAGCGTTCATTAGCAGTGGTTTAGGTAATAATTATGTACGAGTCCTAGGGTCTTCGGCGTTCAGTGAAGCAAAGCGATTTCCCCAAACATCCATCTGTCCCGAGCACAGAGGAATTCCGACTAAATTGGAGAACCACCACGGTCAAGGAGGCTCTGCAACATTTGGCAATCATTTCCTAAACTGGGATTTCTCCAGCTGCTCGGTGTAGATGGATCTAGGTTAAGATCAGGGCTTACCTTTAATCAATTCATGATGAAAAGCTTTTGTTTCTGAATAGCAAGTCTGCCCCCAACACCATGCCCTTTGTATTTAAATCAAAATATACATGTTACACACACACACACGTAGTTACATATACTCAGAGAGAGATCAGTGGGGCCAACAGGAAAGCCAATCTCTTTAACTGTTAATGTATGAAATACTTGACTTCCTCCCTGGCCCACCCCTTACGTTTTCTGTATGTATCTCATGGGATATCAGCTGTCCATCTTGGTGCTGAGACAGGAACAGAAATGCAATTTACTTCATGGAGTTCTTTCTAGACCTACTAAGTCCTGGCGACCCACAGTGCAAGTTTCAAAGTGCCCTGTGAGCTGCTAGAATGCAGCCTCTAAGACCCCACTCACTGATCAGGACCCCCATCCTCAAGCACCAATGAGGAGGTCAGCTCTGTCGGTTCAACGATCAGACTTTATCAAGCATAGCATTCTTTACTTAGTTCATGGTACTCCCTACCACCACCCAGTGCTCCCCCCACCAGCCAGTGCTCCCCACCACCACCCAATGCTCCCCACCACCACCCAGTGCTCCCTCCCACCACCCAGTGCTCCCCCCACCCAGTGCTGCCCCACCAACACCCACCCCAAGAAAATGACTGCTTCCCCTTTAAAAATAGTTCAACGAAGACTCTTTGGAACTGTTCGTATTGGCCACTCTCATCAGATCACCTGTTGAATGACCATGAGTGCAAAAGGTTCTGCCTGACCCCTGGGTACTTAAAGTCTACAGTAAATGTATTTCAGAGGAAGTCTTCCACCATCAGTCTTCAGTCACGTCCAGCGTGTTTCCTGGTATGGCCTCCTTTAGTAAACAGTCTACCAGGTGGAGTGGCAGGTTCACAGGGGAACTCCCTTGGGCCCAGTGAGTAGGAGCTGCAGAGCAGGAGATGGAGGGGTGTTTCCTACACTGGCTCCTAGACAGCCCTATCCCCTTCCACCAGCAGTGTACAGAGGCTCCATCCAGCATGGCTGGGGATAAGCTGCCCTTTGCCCCAACAAATGTAATATTGTTTAAAACCAGGTATAGAAAAGCAGAACCGCTTCTGGGGTTAAATCCAGCCTGTTCATGGTGCCTTGGGGAAATTGCAAGGAGAGACAATTGCGAGCTGTCTCCTGTATCTCCGTGCTGGCAAGGCCCGTAGCACAGAGCTGCCTTCCCACCACCTCGGTGATCTCTGACATGGATGGCTGGGATGCATTGAGAAGCTGAGACCAGGCACTGCCAAGAAAGCTTGGTCAGTCCGTCCTGCTGCAAAGCCCAGGGTGGGGGCCAACAGGGATGCCAAGCCTGCTCCTCTCTTACTCAGTGTTGTCTTACACCAAGAAGCCGGGAGGGATTAGCTCCTAATCCAGCCCATCAGAGCTGTGCTTAAAACCAGTCCTCCCATCCCAGGCTCTGACACGCTCCCTTCCCATCCTGTGCCTGTAGCTGGCACCAATTATTTTTCTATTTGCAATTCTTCGTGGATATTTAATAGAAAAAGCAGGAGCAGGGAGCCGGTTGCTCTTCTTTTACTCTGCCAATCTCCACTAGATCAACCGACTGCATTTAAAGAAAAACGCTAATTTAATATTGATTAAAAGCACTTTTTAACAATTTAAAGAGCTTCCAACTTTTGTGGCTGTTTTGTTGTTGTTGTTCTGGGGAGAGAGCTGTGGGGTTGTGGGGCATTTGTCCATGTGGAGGTCAAAAGTCAACCCTGTGTGTCTTCCCTTAAGAGCTATCTGCTGGGTTTTTGAAGCCAGGTGTTTCTCTGCTGGCCTGAGGTTCTCAGACTGGGCTAGACAGGTGTGTCTCTTCTCATCCAGTGCTGGGATTATACACGAACTCCATCATACCTGGCTTTTTCAGTTGAGCATTAAGGGCAGAATGCAGGTCCTCGTGTTTGCTGTTTGTGTGGAGAGTGCATTAAAGACTGAGCGGTTTTTTTAGCCCTTGATTTTTTTTTTTTTTTTTGACAGAATCCGAATAAATAGCCCAAGCTAACCCCATGCTCAAAATCCTCCTGTCTTGACTTCTCGAGAGCTAGGATATGTGTGTGCCATCACAACCTGTGCTAAGAGCACCCACCTTAGAAACCAAAATCATATTCAATGACAAACTAGAAGTGACCCCTCTAACAAGTAAACGGGATTAGAGAGATCCCTGCTTTCTCCTTTCTTTTGGCTCTCCATCCCTTCCACAATCCCTGAGCCTCTACTACAGGTGGGACTCAAAGTCATAAACAATGAGGCCCTCCCTAGAGGGGTTTACTGCTTAGCAGTTACCATGGTTACCAAATTAGGCTGTTTCTCGTAATGCAGTCTGTGAAGAAAGCGGAAGGAATAGAGGCTAGCACACCAGTTTGTGTCTGTCATTAATTTTCATCTTTTCTTTCTGGTGGTGCTTTGGATTAATAAACCCAGGGTTTCAAATACACTAGGCAAATGCTCTTCCATGGGGTCACTTCCCCCAATGCAATTGGTCCTTGTTTTCAGGTGGCTGAATTAGACTCTTTGATTGGCCCACGGGGTAAGGCACAAACTGTGGCAGGCAATCCTGTCAAGTACTTCTGATGTCTCAAAGATTTTATCCCCACAAGACATATGACAAGCGCAGACCCTCAGTAGGTAATTTGTAATCTCTAAGTCCATCTGAGCCCCTTAGGTGCTAAACTAGCATTGGGAGGGAAGCCTCCTCCCAAACATAGTGCCCTGGATTCGCTTCTGTCGCTCTGATAAAGAATCATGACCCAAAGCACCTTAAGGAGAAGGGGGTCCCTTTAGCTTACGCTTCCAGATTATAGTCCATCACTGTGCCTAAGTGATGGTGGCAGGAGCCCGAAGCAGCTTGTCACACCACAGCCACAGTGAGCAGCAGACAGTGAAAGTCTGCTCCTTAGAGCTCAGCTAGCTTACTCTACCCTTATGCACTCCAGGGTTCTGAATCAGGGAATGGGGCTGCGCACTTTGAGGCTGGATCTTCCCACATCAATTAAAGCAGTCAGGACAACCCCCCAGAGACATGCCCACCTGACCTGGACAATCCCTCACTGAGATTCTCTTCCCCAGGCTGTGTCGAGTTGGCCATCAAATTAACTGTCACTCATGACAATGCCCAAGGCAGGTCATGTGCAAAAGGGACAGCCAGGCTGGAACCACAATTATCCTAAACCAAATATCCTAAAGGTCTTCTCCTTCCCCTCTGGGGGTTTTATCCATCTCCTTGTTGCAGCCCCTGACCTTGGAGAGTGCCCAAGAGAGGTCTTTTTGATGCGAAACCTGAGGAAGGCAAAGAGGGAAGAACAGCCAACTCCTCCGTGATCTCTGAAAAGCCGTTCTCTCATGCTCCTTTGCTCACTAGGAATAGCTGTGCTTGCTACATGAGGCACTGGAGATGGGAACAGACTCTGCTCAGGCAGCTTCCGTGCCGTAGACACAGCCACCCTCCAGCACGGCGCCTTTTCCTGAGACTGAAAGCTGAGTGACCACCTGCAGTGTGTGCCGGGGGGGGGGGGGGGGGGGGGGGGGGGGGGGGGGGGGGGGGGGGGGGGGGGGGGGGGGGGGGGGACACGGACGGGACTCGTGATGCCTCCGTTCCCACTCTCAGGGGTGTGGCAGCCTTGGGATCTGGAATTCTAAGTGTGCATTCTTTGGTCCAAGACAACCAGGACAGCCACGCTGGTTGGCTGATCCAGTCCCCTCGTAAGATTTCTGGTGTAACTCAATTCATTATGTGGGACACAAAGTTAGAGGGCTTCTGGAAAATGCAAATGCTTTTCCACCACTGCGACAGGACTCTTGGAAGAGATCTCACCCGTTCTTCAGAGGGCCTGGCATGCATATGTGAAGGCAGCTGTTTTGTTACCATCAGAGAGAGCAGGTTGGCTTGCGGTGGTGTTTCCAGAGAGAATGGAGTCAGAGCAGAGAGACTAAGAACGTTGTTCATCACTTGCTCTCATAAGTCACCAAAGCAAAGCAGCTGCACAGCCTACCCAGCTACTTCTGCTCTTCAGGTCCTAAGAGTTCGTAAATCTCTTTATTATCTGAGGTCTTCTGAGTTGGGCTTTCTATTTCTTGACCCCGAGCAGAGATTAAACAGACAGATTACCTTTCTTGGAAAAGGGAAAGAGGAGCCAGTTGCTCTCTGGGACACCACACACCTCTAACCCCCCCCCTTTTTTTTTTTACAAAATAAACACAATGGATAAAGATGATCATTGAGCAAACACATTATGAATTTAACTCTAAATTAGGAAGTTGAAATAGATAGTCAGACCCCATGGGCACCAGGAATCCCTCTCCCAGATACACAAATCACTCAAAGAACTGAACAGGGCCTGAGACACAGACAGAAGGAAGCAGACGCATGATCGTGTTAGCCTGGGCTACCCAATCTTTGAACAAGTTTATTTTCCCAGTGTTTGACACTCTTGCAACAATGTTCCATTTGCTGTAAGTTTGGCCTTTTTAGCAACAAACTTCCTGTCACACGGCACCCCAGTCCTGAACAATGAGGAGGCCCACAGTCGCCTCCCGTCCCATAAGATGACTTCCCACCCCGGTACCACAGCCTACCCACCACGTGTATTTTCCACACCACAGTCCATGCCAGAGCCTCACAGCAGACTTAAAACATTTAAGCTCCAGGATCCAAGATAAGTCTTTTTTTAAATAAATAAAGATAAGCCAAGACGTGACTGCCCGCTTGGATTGTTTCTCCGGCCTTGGTTCTTTTATCTTCTTTGGCTGTGAGAATGAGCTGAATCTTGAACCTGAATTTGAACCTGAGTGTGCTTGGTACGGCTCCAGAAACATCAGGCCCATAGGTCCTCCAGAGCATGGAGGGGTGTGTTTCCCTGACAAGAAAGAATTCCAGGGGTCCTTGGGAATCCTGGGGTTATCAGAGGCCTCTGCAGTCATAGCAGGGGAGGCATCCAGATAACTTCAGCCAGCTCTGTGCCTCCCTGGTCCACACTTGCAAACTGGAGCTAGCATGGGGCTCCCAGGGCTCATCCAGAAAGTTCTGAGGTGGAAGTGCTCGCAGCAAGACAGAGATAAGAGAAGCATCCATTAGACTGCTGCTTTAGGAGAGGCCTTCAACCACCCTGTGTGACACGCCCCTGTCTATAGTCCCCAGAGTCCCTTCCTTCTTGCAGCCTTGTGTTGGTGGGTGTAGCAACATTTACACAGGGCCCAGATGCCTTTGTGCTAGCCCCCAAATGCCTCCCATGATTGGACAATTGGTCTCTTTGGAAACCTGTGAAAGCTTTGGAAGGTGGGGCCCACTTGGAGGAAGTGGGTGACTCGGAGGAGGTGGGCTTTGTGGTTTATAGCCTGGCCCCGTTTTCTGCTTTCCTAGAGATGGGAGTGAGAGGTCTCATGTTCTGCTTTGACACCTACTCTCACACCATGGCAGCCCGCCGTGATGAACTGCACCTTCAGACCACGAGCCAAAATAAACCTTCCTCCCTGGAGCTGCTTGTCAGGTATTTTATCTTTGACAGCAACAAGGACTGCACAGGGCTGCTCCTTCTCAGAGAGCATTTCCAGCTACACCCCAGCCTCAGCTCCATCTTCAGTTTCTGCTCTGCAACCAAAGCCATCCAGAATATAACAGCACAGTGTGGTGCTTTGTGCACAGAAAGATCACCTACCTGGCCGTTCCTGCCACCGTATCTGTGCCCTTCCCTGATGGACCGGCACAAGGCGCTGAAAACCACCAGTTCTGCACAATAGTTAGTCCCAAATGTGTGGCCCTTGACGCCAAGCAGTCATTGTCAATTCCCTTCTTAGTCTCTCCCATCGACGCAGAGAGGTGTGAAGAGGCTCAGAAACAGTGATAGGAAGCGGTCCCGGTCAGGTTTCTGTGTGATCCCTAATCCACGGCCAATGCCACCCATATCTCTACCCAGTAACTCTGGCCAAGGGTATCTTCTCTTGCTGTCACGCTGTTGAGTGGCTGTGTCCTGCTCTCCTTTTGTGGGAGACCAGTTGTTGGGTTCAGACTGGCAGCTGCTGTGCCCAGGGCCTGGCTGCATGTGATGGTTCCTCCCCGCTCTCTGCAGCTGGGCCAGGTGAACCGAAAGAACTTCGGGGTCCGCAGACAAAAGCCGGGCAGGAATGGGTGGGTAACTCACTGCCCATGGCAAGCTGTCGCATAGCTAGTTCCTCGGAATTGAAACACCCCTGCGTTCACCTCTTCCCTGTCGCTGCGCTAATGCTTTCGCAAAAGGGACTTCCGGGGAAAAAACATTTTTTTAGGTCCCAGTTCCGAGTTACGGGTCCATAATGAATGACAGGGAGTCAAGGCCATGGGAGCCAGAAGCAACACTAAGTAGCAGAAGAAGGGGTGAATGAGTGCTTGGAGCGCTCAGCTCAGGGTCCCCACAAAATAGAAGGTCCTCACCTTCTGCGAGGGTGGGGCTACATCACATCAATTAAAGCAGTCGAGATAACCCCTCTCCCGTAACATACACTATGTTAGGTCCTCCTCCCTGAAGATCCTAGGTTTTGTCAAGTTAACAATCAGGCACCAAGCATCACGATTACCACCTCCTGGAGAGAGGGGTGCTCCTAAAATTGGGGAAGCCAGGGAAGTTAAAGGCTAGGGAGCTCGTGAAAGCAGCTAGGATTCCCAAGGACCCTCCCCACAGCTGCTAAGCAGTTAATCACTGCTGACAGGGGAGACTGCAGCGGAGCCACCTGCAAGTAGTGCAGCGCTCCAGGGGTGCAGCTTGTGTGACCAGGGATGTCACGCACACTGGGGCAGGCCTTTGCATCACCCACGCTCCTGTGAGTGACTCAATGAACGCATGAGTTCCCCACTAGAGTTGCACAGAATCAAGTCTGTCCTTAGGGCCCTATCTGGAATGAAGAGGTCTGCACCCATTCTTCAGGGAAAAGTCCCATAAGTGCCTTAGAGTCCCCTTTGCATGGCCAGTCATGTGCTCGTGGCTTCAGCGCCAGGCAGAATGACTTTGGATGCTTTGTGACCAGTGAAATTCCAGAATCTCGCCCCAGCTTCCACTCACGTGCTCTCTCCTAACCCCTTCACACCTAGTCTTTAAGATCCACTCCCATGGAGCTACGATCCTCTTCCTTGGCATGGCACGCATTTCTGTGTGACTCTTTGATTAACTTCTATTGGCACCAAGAGACTTGGAGGCCAGGACTGCTTTTGCTGCCTCCTATGCCCTGAAACAATTCTAACACCTAGAAGAGGCCCCATTATCTGCAGAACGGTTAACTCAGTGAAGAAATGGATGATTTTCCTACCACATTAGAGAAAATTAAAACAAGACATTTTTTTAAAGAATAGCACAGAGATGTGCTCAGCCTGGGGTCTGAAGGAACCATCAGGGGTCAGGCTTTAGGGCTCTGGGACTTCTGGGACTTTCGGGCAGATTGCCTGTTATCTGAGGCATAAAATTAGGGTCCACTACGCAGGGGTATTGTGAGGATGAACCACATGCAAAGCGATATAAGCAGTGCCTGGCCCCGGCAAGCACTCAGCCTCCAGTAAGAGGCTCTTTGGTAAGAGACGGCTGATAGGAGGGTTAAGTTGAGAAAGTTCCAATAGAATTTCTATTTTTGCTTCAAGTACACAGTGAGTTATCTGCAGGTGACGGGAGAGAAGATTGAGATCACGATTACAAAACAAGAGCTGCAGGGCCAAGTGAAGGGCCCAGCTGAAGCTGACCACGGGTTTGGAAGAGCAGCAACTGGCATCAGCCAGCGATGAGAAGGGATGGGGTGAGGACCTGGGTTCATCCAGGACTGGAGTTTGCAAGGAAGCACTCTCAGAATAAAAACTAATCAGGATGCTGGCAGGAAACTTAGACCCGGTCCATGCTACAAAGTTAGGCTACAACGAAAGTAACATTTCAAACAAGAACCTAATTATTCTTCAATACACAAGAATGAGGTTATTGCACAGCTCTTAAAGTAAAAAAAAATAAAATGAGTTTTTGCTAGTTTAGACTCACCAATGTAAATTATGTATTCATTAAAGTTGAGGGTGAGAGAAAATGAAGCGAACAGTATATGGCAATGCCCATGACCTTAGCATGGGGGAGGACTCTCTGGGCGTAACGACCAATTCAGAAACCATAAAGCAAAGTGACTAGAGAAAGTTTAAAACTTCAGTGTGCCAGGAAAAAAAAAAACCATGGAAGTAAGTCCTGAGAGAGGGAACTGGGAGAAGACATTTACAGCAAAATTCACAAAAAAGGGTCTCTAGCTTCAACATAAAAAGCGCTTTCCAGTCAGCATGAGATGGGCGCCCTAGACAAAGGATGTACATAAGCATTTACTAATGAGCAAACAAAAATGGTTAGGAAAACCAACAAAATATTAATCCAAACAGTCCAATTTAAATCTGTGAGGAAAGGGTTAGTTATTCAATAATGCTGAAAAGCCCAGGGTGGTATTGCACACCTTTAATGCCAGAGCTCTGGTGGCAGAGGCAGGTGAGTCTCTGTGAGTCCCAGGCTAGCCAGGGCTACATATTGAAACCCTGTCTCAAAATGATGAAGATGGTGATGATAGTGATGATGGTGATGATGATGGTGATGGTGATGATGATGATGGTGGTGATGATGCTGGTGATAATAGTGATGATAAAACTGAACAGACTGTTGAAAATTTTAATTGGATACTTCATTAATGTTGCAAGAGAAATGCAAGAATTAATGGTTTAATTTTAAATGAGGAAATTACAGAAGTTCACAGGGAATATGTATTTTTAAAAGATGATGCTATGCAAAAGGAGACAGCCACAAAACTTTACTAACGGAAGAGTCCACTTTCCTGAAATGCCTTAAGAACAGTCAAAAACCATAGGTCAGGGGAGTGGAGGAGGGCAGAAGTTACTGTTGAAAATTACAGTGTTCCAGTCCTACTGAAAGAAGACATGTCAAGACAAACGATGTTTATGGCTGTGTGACATTATAAATGTGTTTAAATAGCACCGAAAAGCTGGGAATGGTGACACACACTGTAATCCAGCACCTGGGAGGCTGAAGCAACAGGACCATGAATCTGAGGCCAGCCTGAGTGGCAAAATGAAACCCTGTCTTAAAAAAAAAAAATCAAAGCAAACAAGTGCACACTCTTAAACCTACACATTTACACACGTTATAAATAAATACATTCTATTTTAAATCACCATAATCACTGCTATGTACACATAAACGGTAAGAATGGTAAATTTTGTGTTCTGTGTATTTTACCACAAAGATATGAATGGGTAGAGGTGAAATAGAAAATTATGTTCTTATGGTCAGTATGGAGGAAATCTTTCATGTTGTAACTCACACAACTTCGACTACAAAAAATCTAAAACTTCAAAAGGTAATATATATTCAAAGTCGAAAAACAAACAAGGTTAAAATTTTCAGAGTATAGTAAGCAGGGGGTCCTAATAATGCATAAAGAACTACAGCTTCCATGACAAGATTCTTCCCTTTTTTAAAAAAATTTTTGTTTTGGTTCTTTGTTTTGTTTGGATTTGGGTTTTTCTCTTAAATTTGGTTCTGTTTTAGGGGGAGGCTGCAAGGGCAGAGAATGGGTGGGAGGGGAGAGGGGGATAAGTGGGATCAGAATCCATAATATGAAATCCACAAAGAGTCAATAAAAATTTTAAAAAGAAAAGAATTTCAGAAAAGTAATGAGAAAGACCTCATTAGGAGCAAGCGTTCGGTGAAGGACACAAAGGCTGTGCAGAAGAAATTTATGTAAAATGAAAAGGCGTTCGGCTTAGTCTTGCTAACAATCAAAAGATGGGAATTTAAATCTTGCTAAAAATTAATTAAACACTCTGAGAATAGCAAACTTGGACATGGGTGTGGGGAGATGGAACCTGCCACATCTCATGAGTGGGAATGTAATTTGTATAATTTACCTGTGTATATCAAAAGCTTTAAAAATGCCACCATTTGGCCAGTCGTTTTCTTCCTAGAATTCGCCCCAAGAAAGTCATCACGTCCGTCTCTACAGAGCTGTTAATGGCTGCTTGAAAACTCCATAGGGTCTAAGCAACCTTTACATCGAATACACTGATTGGTCAGATGGTTGTTGGCAGACCTGCAGAGAGGAATGCTCAACTATCCTTAAAAAATAATGCCAAAGAGTGTTTATTGACGTGTGAAAAGATTCACAATATACTTTGAAGTGGCTAACGTAAATTCTGAAATAGTTTGAGTAAATACATGCAGGTATGAAGAGCATCCTTGGGGTGGGGAGCTACAGTCCTGATCCAGAAGAGATCCAAGTAAGTATCAAAGTGTAACCAGAATAGGACATGCAGGGGGGTCCCTCTTAGGGGGACTGCTAATGGGAAGTCCAGGAGATGGTGTTCTGGGGCCTGCATTCTATCTGGCAGTCCCCACGGTCACAGTGTCACTGCCACAGTGGGGAATGAGAGTAGTCCCCTCTGAGAAGTTGCTCTATGCAATTTTTCTATGTTGCTCAAAGCTTTTTCATAAACAACCACAGTCTTGTAATCATAAGACACATAGTAAGTGCTGTTTTTAAAAGATTGATGTGTTTATCTTATGTGTATACACATGGATATTTGAGTGTGTGTGTGTGTGTGCACCACCTGTGTGCAGGTGCCTTCAGGGGCCAGAAGAGGGTGTGGGGTTCTCTGGAAGAGCAGCCAGTGCTCTTAACCATGGAGCCATCTCTCCAGCCCCTGCCCTTTTAAACTATCCATATTTTGAGTTGAATAAAAACTTTTAAGAACAAAATACCATACTCTTCAGTCATCCAGGTTTCTCAGGTCTCTCTCCCACGCATCTTGGGATGCATTAACAGCTACTGCTCCTGCCTCAGTGGCTCGTGACCATTTGCCCAGCCTCTCTTCCTGACTTTCCACAATCTCACTGTGTTATTTCTGGGCAGAGAGACCAGCCACACAGGGGGCTCATTTTCTTTAACCTCGCCCTTCCCTCTCCCTTGGGTCTGCTACAGCCAAACCACTTGAGGGCTCATCCCCCACTGTGGCAGTGACACTGTGACCGTGGGGACTGCCAGATAGAATGCAGGCCCCAGGACACCATCTCCTGGATTTCCCATTAGCAGTCCCCCTAAGTGGGACCCATATGTCCAAACCGTATGTCCAAACACCGTGAGCCCTCATCTGAAATGTCCCCCTGCATGTCCTATTCTGGTTACACTTTGATACTTACTTGGATTTCTTCCGGATCAGGACCGTAGCTCCCCAGCCCAAGGATGCTCTTCATACCTGCATGTAGCCTTACTATAGATACATGCCATTACAGGGTCCTGGCCAATCAGAGCATACTGCTCCTGACACCTTCATATCCCTTCCCTCCTGACCCCTATCATCATCCCCTACAACTGCTAAAGAGGGCCCTCCAGAAAGAGGAGAGCAGGACCACTAGGGCGACTCACATCAGAGGTCTCTCCCACCCGTGACAGTGTACAAAAGTTGATTGTTTCCCTAGTGTGCAAATGCCCTGCAGTACAGCGTCCACCTCAGCACCTATCCCAGCAGATCCCCTGGCATAGAGGTTCTGCTCATCCCTCCCCACTATGGAGACACCCATTTTGTGGTGAATACTCACATTCTTGACCTAGGAATCACCTGCTAACTGTATCTTCAAATATTGTCGGTTTTGCTATGTGAAGCATTTTCTCTTGTAGGAGGCTGTGCACTCCTGTGGGTGGCCCCCAGGACACCTTCTGGCCAACAGGTCTCAGTTTCAGCAACAGTTCTGCCAAACACTGAAAGAGAGGGAGCAAGATGGAATGTGTAGGGACCACTCTTCAGAAAAGCAGGCTTGTCTGCTGCAAACAATGCTGCCACCAAGTAAGCTTGCAGAGAGACAGCCGCCCTCGCTGCAGAAGATGGTGACTATCTGGGCTGTCTGCGGTGGCGGTCCCAAAGGGCAGGGTCTGGCACTGCCTGGCAATGACTGCCTGAGGTATTTGGTGAGTCCCAAAGCCCAAGGACTGGGAAAAGGGCAGGGATGTCTCCAGTTAGTATTTAAGGGACAGGAAATTCCTAGTGGCAAGATGACCTCATGCTGACAGGGCTGGGGCGAGCCGACCTGCCCCAGGCTCATCTGGGACGCCATACCTTGTCTCAGGATGAACCAAGTCCACAGACCACCGGTTCTTCTGAGGAGGGCAGGGCCCAGGAAACATCTTCAGATTCTTAGAGAGATAAGAATCTTTCAGATCTGGGAGCCCAATTCCCACACAAACAGGCAGCCCCTGGTTCAGCTTCCCCTCTGCACCCCTGCCCCGTGGGTACCTAAGAATCCAGACCCTACTCCCAGGTGTCTATCTATAAGACTACCTCCCGTTCCAAGGCCAAATTCACTTCATCTTGGATAAAGAGGTGAAGGGGGAACTCAAGCAAGTTGGGTTGGCTGTCCTTAGGAAGGGGATTTGGACTGGAGGCATGGCCTTGCAGCAGAAAGCCAGGCAAAGGGAGGGGCAGGTGGCAGTAGGTAGCTCTGGTCAAACTGACTCATTCATTCCCTTGCCTTGGACCTGGATCAGGATGTGAGGGGAGGCGGGCTGCAACTCTGGAGACCCTGCTTAGGACGTCTTTGGATTGGGGATTCACCCTCTGAGACTGAGGGCTGCAACCACAGGCCGGGGCCAGGATGGAGCGCAGTGATGCAAGCCATAACGATCTTGCTCTGCCTGGGACGGAGTGTCCTAAGGATCACCAAAGGGAAGAGGGCTCCGGAGGGGGTGGTTTGCTCTCTGCTGAGTGCAGGATCCTGGCGCTCATTCCCTCAGCACAGGTGCCATTCACATTCCTTGGTCATTAATAAAAAAAAACCACTGATACCTGCCATGCAGCACCCAGGTGGTGGAGAGAACACTATGAGTCAGACAGAATCTATGCCCTCAGGACACTCCCAGCCCATTGGGGAAAATAGACAAAGAGAGATGTCATCCCTGGAGTGAGCTGTGTAGGGACAGGATATTCACACAGAGGAGAGGCACAAAGGACAAGGCTGGGTGAGCCCAGGAGACATCACCCAGGGCTTAAAAGTGGAACTCAAGTTCTAGGCAGATCTGGGCTTGAGTGTCAGCTCCACCCTAACATAACACTGAGAAAGTCATTTAACCTGAGCTTGGGATCCTGGAACACTAAAAAGGCACGAGAATGCTCTTCCCGTCACGGGAATGCTCTTCCGGTGATGCGGTGTGGAGGTGAAATTCCTGGGCTTTCCGTTAAATGCTCAGCCAGGTGCCTGATGTCAGCAATGGGCTTATTGCTAAGGCGGTAGCTAAGGGAAGGCTATCCAGGACTAAGTGGTGGAGGCTGGAACTCTTGGCCACGGAGGGAGAGGTTAGGTGTAGCAAGGCTGCGTGTGCAGGAGGGGGGAAGCTAACACTGTCACTTCCACAACTCACGGACTGTGTCTCTCACAGGAAGGAAAAGAAACTGTCTGGTGAGGAAAATGGGGTCTGAGCGGGTGAGATTGGAACCATCATGCTGGAGGCGGGTGCAGAACCTACCAGTAGGAAGTACCAGAAGTGACAGATCTGTCAAAAGACCTGCAGATGTTGAGCTAATATTCTAGGGGGGATGTATGTATATTCATGGATCAGGGGCTCACACGCACGCACATGTCAGTACATGCAGAGACTGTAGGTCAAAGCCTTCCTCAACCACTCTATTTTTTGAGGCAGGGTCTCTCACTTAACCTGGACCTCCCCAGCTCAGCTAGATTGGTTGGCCAGCAAGCCCTGAATCCACGCGGGAACTCACCTCCCAGCTCTGGGATCAGAGGTGTGCAATGTCACACCTGCCTTTTTTTAAGTGCTAAGGATCAAACTTCAGTTCTCGCACTTACGTGGCAAGCACTTTGCGGACTGAGCCACCCCCGCCCCGACACACACACACCCCAATTATCTAAGATTTTAGTGGGTCAGTCAGCAGAGCTGGTGGGGGCCTGGGGGAGACGGGCTGAGAGAGAATCCTCCTGAGCCTTTTGTCAAAGAAGCTGGCTACCAGTTCCCACACTTGGTACCCAGGCTGGCATGGAGATATCATCCACTAGACATTCTTAATTCTCTCTCCTTTTAAGAATTCCACTTATTTATTTTTTTGCTGTAGAGGACACAAGTGCCACAGTTCACACATAGAGGTCTGAGGATAACGTTCCAGAGTCAGGATCAACCCCAGGTCATCAGGCTGGGCAGAAAGGGCACACTATCCACTGAGCCATTTCCTGGATGCTATTCTTTAAGTACGCGAGTGGTGGGACAGGGGAAAAGGAGACCATGTTCTAAATTCGTGCAGAAAAGCGCTGGGAGAATTTTTGCAGATTCTAGACATCGCTTGCTCTATCCACTGTTCTTAGAGGTGAAAGGGTCCAATGCAGCCTCAACCTCAGGACAAGAACCATGACTGGCCTGACCCACTTAGAGCAATCCAGCTTCCTTTGCTTTGTTTGGTAAAAGGAGACAGGGTTTTTGTGTTTTGTTTTGTTTTGTTTTGTTTTTTTTGCAGGGGAGGTGTTTTGTTTTGGTTTCTGATTTGTTTGTTTGTTTGTTTTTGCCATCCCTCTTTCCTTCTACCTTCAGCCTAAAGATGAACAGACTGGCAGCAGCTGTCAGTCGTGAGGGACAAAACCCTAACATGCTGAGGACAAGGATGGGAGAGCACAGGCCCAGAAGGATCCTGTGTCTTCCACAGCACGGGTGGGCTGTTTGCAGATTTCTGGTTATGTAAATGATTGGCACATCGGATTGAGCTATCAACTAGTGTACTGTTGCTTCCAGCTGAACATGTCCTAACTGGCACATGTCGAGCTGTCACATGACACAGCACACACGGCCATCAGCGTGGAAGGACCTCGGGGACTGTGGAGTGTGACCTCTTGTTAACTGGAGAGGCTGATAGCTTGGGGAGAGATCTGAAGGTCTTGAAGGTTTTGAAATATGGCTTTCTGATGATTTGAAAAGATAGAATTTAAGCCACAGGAGTCCAGGATGTCCCTCCAGGGGACTTTTGCCATCTCCATTCCTGCTCCCTGACAAATTCCACCCATGGTTTTTGTTGCTCTGTCGTGGGAATTCCAGAAGCCAGTCATGTTTCTGGTTAAGAATCTATAGTCTTGACCAGTGATGGCTACTTTCCTGAGTGTGTGAGTGTGAGAGTGTGTGTGTGTGTGTGTGTGTGTGTGTGTGTGTGTGTGTGTGTGTGTGTGTGTGTTGTACAGCACTATCCTCCAGGCCAAGGTTTAGCAATCGGCATCTTAGGAATTCATCTGTGCCCACTTGCAAAAGATCATCCCAACTGAGTTTTGTTTTGTTTTGTTGTTGCTTGGTTTTTTTGGTTTTGATGTTGTTGGTATTGTTTTGAGACAGGGTTTCTTTGTGTTACAGCTCTGGCTGTCCTGGAACTCATTCTAAAGACCAGGCTGGCCTCAAATTCACAGAGATTTCCTGACTCTGCCTCCCAAGGGCTGGGATTAAGAACCTGTGCCACCATGCTCAGCCTAGCTGAACTTCTTGACTGTCATTGTACCCTCATGAAATGGTCCTGTCCATCACCTGAGTATTCAGCTGCTCCTCCCAACCCCTTGTGGTCAATTC
The DNA here is from genome assembly GCA_004026605.1 of Ondatra zibethicus. Classification (NCBI taxonomy): domain Eukaryota; kingdom Metazoa; phylum Chordata; class Mammalia; order Rodentia; family Cricetidae; genus Ondatra; species Ondatra zibethicus. Next base: position 114,220 of record PVIU01000264.1, read on the forward strand.
TATCCTAATTGCATTGGCCTTGGATTCAAAGTGGAATCAGAGAATGTAGGCTGGGAAGGACTACTATACATCTATGTATGCTACTATACATCTATGCATGCTACTATAGATCTATGTATTCTACTATAATCTACATATGCTACTATATATCTATGCATGCTAGTATACATCAATGCATGCTACTATACATCTATGCATGCTACTGTACATCTATGTATTCTACTATAATCTATGCATGCTACTATACATCTATGCATGCTACTATACATCTATGTATTCTACTATAATCTACGTATGCTACTATACATCTATGCATGCTACTATACATCTATGTATTCTACTATAATCTACGTATGCTACTATATATCTATGCATGCTACTATACATCAATGCATGCTACTATACATCTATGCATGCTACTATACATCTATGTATTCTACTATAATCTACATATGCTACTATACATCTATGCATGCTACTATACATCTATGCATGCTACTATACATCTATGCATGCTACTGTACATCTATGTATTCTACTATAATCTATGCATGCTACTATACATCTATGAATTCTACTATAATCTACGTATGCTACTATATATCTATGCATGCTAGTATACATCAATGCATGCTACTATACATCTATATATACTACTATACATCTATGCATGCTACTGTACATCTACGTATACTACTATAATCTATGCATGCTACTATACATCTATGCATGCTATTATACATCTATGCATGCTACTATACATCTATGCATGCTACTATACATCTACGTATACTACTATAATCTATGCATGCTACTATACATCTATGAATGCTACTATACATCAATGCATGCTACTATACATCTATATATACTACTATAATCTATGCATGCTACTATACATCTATGAATGCTACTATACATCAATGCATGCTACTATACATCTATATATACTACTATAATCTATGCATGCTACTATACATCTATGAATGCTACTATACATCTATGCATGCTACTATACATCTATGAATGCTACTATACATCAGTGCATGCTACTATACATCTATATATACTACTATACATCTATGCATGCTATTATACATCTATGCATGCTATTATACATCTATGCATGCTACTATACATCTATGCATGATACTATACATCTATGCATGCTACTATACATCAATGCATGCTACTATACATCTATATATACTACTATACATCTATGCATGCTATTATATACATCTATGCATGCTACTATACATCTATGCATGCTACTATACATCTATGCATGCTACTATACATCTATGCATGCTACTATACATCTATGCATGCTACTATACATCTATGCATGCTACTATACATCTATGCATGCTACTATACATCTATGTATACTACTGTGCATCTATGGGGGGAGTTTATTCATGAAGGGTCCACACTTTCTAGCTTGGCTGTTTAAAGTCACCACTCACCCATTGCTCTGTAAGTAAGCATAATAAACCCCTTGGTTTCCCAGGGTGAAAGGTGGTATCATTGAACTTTGGTTTGTCATTGGAATCATAGAAAAGGGGCGGCCATGCTTATTGTTCCCCACTGTGAACACAGGAAAGTCTGTTTATGTGCTCACATGTATAGAGGTGAACATGGAGGCTGGAGGTTGACCTCAGGAATCTTGGGTGACTCTCCACCTTATTCATTAAGACAGGGTCTCTCAGTTGAACCCAAGGCTCACTAAGAAGGCAACTGTGGTAGCCGGGTCACTCCCATATCGCATCTCTCTAACCTTCTGGGCACTGGAATTACAGGCAGGCTGCCAGCCCCGCTGACATTTAATGGGCCCTGGAGTCTGAACTCTGCTCCTAACATTGAATAGAACTGAGCCATGGCCCTCGCCCTTCACTAGTGGTTTTCTAGAGCTTCAATCACTTGTCTGTAGGAAGGCGCAGTGTCTCCCTTCCACATGGACAAGGGACTGTGCAGACTAGGAATACCACACCACCATCAAGGGCAGCAGCCATTAAATGCGTTATTCTGTTGAGGGTGCAGGAGGAGGTAGGGAATCGTGAGCAGATTTGTTCCTTGCACCTCCCAGCAAGCCTTGCAGGTAGTGACTACTCTCGCTGGGAACCCTCTGGGCTCTCGAGATTGAACTTCACACTGATGGGACTGCTGTTACCAGGCAACAGGGAAAATGTAGACAGAAGTTTCTGTCCTGCTCGGCCCCGCAGCCATTCAGTTCCCAACAAAACACACAGAAGCTTATTTTAGTTATAAACTGTTTGGCCTATTAGCTCAGGCTTATTATTAACTATCTCTTACAATATAAATTAACCCATAATTCTTGTCTATGTTAGCCATGTTAGCTTGGTACCTTTCATCAGTGAGGCGTTCTCATCTTGCTTCTTCTGTGTCTGTGTGGCAACTGTAGACTGAGCCCTTCCTCTTCCCAGAATCTTTCTATTCTGGTCGCCCCACCTATACTTCCTGCCTGGTTACTGGCCAATTAGCATTTTATTAAACCAATACAAGTGACAGATCTTTACGGGGTACAAGAGCATTGTCCCACAGCAGGAAAGTTCTTTCTCTGTCCTGTTATTGTCTCGATTAGTTATCCTTTGTACCTGAGGGTACAGATTTAGATCCATACTGGCTGCATGTTCAGCCTTCGCTCCTGTTGAGCTTAGAAAACATTAGCATTGGAGAGGGGATGCACTGTATTTTCTGATTATTTGAGTATTTGGTTCAAATTTCTCACATATACACATACATATACATACACCTCAAGTTACCTAACCATTCCAAACTTTGGAAAATTGCTGCTCATCTGATCATTTTAGTTGGATTTTGGCAATGTCTGCCAGGTAGGTGTGTGTGTGTGTGTGTGTGTGTGTGTGTGTGTGTGTGTGTGTGTGTGTAATGGGAAAGTACATTTGATTAATTTAACTTTGTGAAGGACCAAAGTTCCCAGGGACTGTCTACCAGTCCAGATGAATAATGTACTTTTAGGAGGAACAGCTGAAATCCTAACCACAGAGTACTTCTCCCAAGGGCTCTTGGGACTTCCTTACTCCGTTCTTGTGGAATAGACAGCTGCCCTGGTGCCTCAAGCCAGCCCACCACAGCATCAGCAGGACGCAGCAGGGTGACAGGCATCTGGTGGGGTCCTCAGCCACCTTTAAAGGATGGATAAATGATGACCTCGAGTTTATTTAGTGGCATTTGGATCTGTGGTTAGAAGTCCTTGCTTTTAGGATAAAGCATATTAATGATAGCTAATAGAATTGTAGACAGTGTGCTTTGACTAAGATAGATGAATATTAATTATTTAAGTCCATATAAAGAACTACAATCAAGTCGAGTAGAGTAGGAATTGAAAAGCATCTTACGGATATTTAAGAGGAGGTCAGTGCTGACCTGGGGGAGGCTGGTTTCAGTAGTTGAGAGAGGTCCAGTAGCTAAGGGCTAGGAAATAAACAGAGAACCCAAAATGGAGAGAGTCCTTTGAGAGCACTTAATTGCGAAGGGACAGTGTGATGTCTTCAGGCACCTGGAAATTTTTTACTACCCAGCCCCAACCTCATACCTAAAATAACAATAAAATCGGTCTATCACAATGTGCCCAGAGAAACTACCCTGGGCCAGCACTTTCAGCTCAATTACCTTCCAGCAGAGCAGGAAAAAAAAATCAACAAAGCAGCACACTCTATATTCAAACCCCAGAGTCTTGGAAAGGAGCGTGGTTATTCTCCCCAAAGGCTGTACCTGACAGGGCCTCAAAAGTACAAGGACAGATGTTTTCTGTCCTTTAAGGTCCCTTTGAGAACCTGATGACCCTGTGGAGGGGAAAATGCAACGAAATGCAGACGCACCAGTTTTAGCTGCTGCATTTCTATTGCTGGGGAGGCGTAAACAAGCATGTACTCACCTCACAGAGGAGACCCACAGACCAGAGTAAAGCGTCCCCCTGAGTGTTAGGTGGTGAACCCTGAACTTATCAGGCATGACAGAAGCATTAGTGAAACAGCTGCAGTTTCACCAAGTCCCCCCAGCATGGGTGACAGCTTCCCATGGCTGTATGATGGATTTGCCCCTTCAGGTAACCCTCCACCCTCTACATGCTTTAGGAGGGAATACTGGAAACTCAGGTAAATGTCCAATACTTCTCCCACTTCGCTCTTGGAAGGAATGCCGCCAGCCCAGTCTGAGTGCCTGTTTTGGACAATCACATCTGATTACGATGACAATGACTTCTATGCTTGGAGGACAGTATGCCACCAAAACCACACATTCCCAGGGGGGCTCCATAGACACCCCCAAGCCCATGATGGATAGTCATGATCCTTGGGCCTATAGTCCCAAACTCTGGGGCTGAGTGTTTGGCGAGGGGTTGTAAAGAGAGGCCTTAGCCCTCACCACCTGGGGATTCCTGACAGACCCATCCAATGCCTGAAGAAATGCCCATGGGAACATTATAAGGTTTAGTCTGATTTCCTCTTAAAATCCAGAGGGATTCTGCTGAGGAAGGAATGTTCTAGCACTCTCAATTGGGCACAAGTGTGATATGGCTCAAACGCTCCATCCTGTTTCCATAGCAATATGGGTGGAGCCAATAGAAAATTTCCCTCCTCTCCTCACTGAGATGAGGCAGCCAGACTGCCAGGATGCCAGAAGTCTGGGATCTGATCTGGAGCAGCAGCATGCCTGGGGCAGCATACCTGGGGCAGCATCCTACCTGGGGCAGCATCCTACCTGGGGCAGCATCCTACCTGGGGCAACAGCCTACCTGGGGCAGCATCCTACCTGGGGCAGCAGCCTACCTGGGGCAGCAGCCTACCTGGGGCAGCAGCCTAACTGGGGCAGCATCCTACCTGGGGCAGCAGCCTAACTGGGGCAGCATCCTACCTGGGGCAGCAGCCTACCTGGGGCAGCATCCTACCTGGGGCAGCAGCCTACCTGGGGCAGCAGCCTACCTGGCAGGCAGAGACCCAGATCAGACATGAAGGAGGCTGGCTGCTACAGTAGAAGGAGATACATGAGCCATTGTTGATCCCCTCTGACAGGGACTTTCACTTTGGCACCTGCAGAAGCTCTGTGTCATACCAATGCGCTCTAATTCTAGCTGAGAAGAGCCTGAAGGACCCACAGTGTCCATCTGAAGTGTCTTGCCTTCCAGTTTCCCTATGTCTAAGCTCAGCTTCTCTAGCCTTAGGTCTAGTGCTTTTCACCAAACGTGCTCGGCAGTGAACTCCAGTCACATTTTCAATCAGATTTCCCCCCTCAGATAGAGTGTCATGTAGCCCAGAATGGCCTTTAACTTTACTGTGTAGCCAAGAATAACCTTAAACTTCTAACTGTCCTGGGGCGGGGGCTGAGACTGCAGGAGCTCACCATCACATCAGGTTTATGTAGTGCCAGGAACCCAGGGCTTCATGCCTGCTCTCAAGCAGTCTTTAGAATACCTACTTGTTTAAATACGAGTGTGTAAAAGCACAAAGAGACTAACAGGAAACCTTTCTGGGAATGTGTGAGATAACAGATTTATCATTTAAATAAAAGTCTCAGAACAAAAGGTACTGACGCGTCCTGTTCACCTAACACTCCTGTTAGCATCCTTCTTAGACCAGCCCACCTGGGAGACAGGAGCAATTGCTGCCGCGAGTTCTTCCTCGCGCTGGGAGGCAGTATAATAAGGTGGTCTTAAAATGTAGCTAGACCTGGGTTGAGTCCAATCTCCAGCACCCCCACCCCCAGGCAGGTGTCCCTGGAAGTCACCTCATTTTTGAGGTAGTTGCTTCATTGTGCAATGGTGTTGACAGCCTCCAGTTTGCAGCTGGGTGGCTTACATGAGATACCATAGCGGTACCCACCACAGCGTCTAGCACTTGGACAAGGGTGTTAAGTGGATGTGCTTTCTCTAAGCAGAAAGGGGCTCCGATGGGTGGCTGGACCACACACGAGGCTGACTGGGCATGCTTCTACACCATGGAGCAGAGGCGGAGGCAGATGGCACAGGGCAGAGCAGAACAGAGGGGGTTCTGGGAGATGAACAGCAGGCTGTTTCTTTTGAGGATTCCATGGGCTTGTGGAGGGAGAGGGGCAGGAGGAGACGCTGGTGTGGAATCACACAGGCTTTGCCTTCCAGATGGCAGAAGCTCCACCTCCACCAGGGAGAACTGTCTGGAATGTGGAAAGGTCAGGAACTTTGTGGGGGAAAGTGGCTGTGTCCTTTTGGATTTTGTACAGTCTGGGTGGGTTAGAAGGACTAGGTGAGTCAGACAGAACCAGGCTTGGCTCCCAGCCGGAAACCTTACTAGCTGAAGGGTAGAGGCCATTTCATACTGAAGGATGAAGACAAGGACATCTACCTGAGGGATGCTTGTGAGACAGGGCAGATGAGACACCTGCCCCAGTCATATCAGGGTGCTTGGGCACTAAGGGACAGGAAACCCTTGGGTCATGAAAGAAGACGCCCAACACTTCAGGAAAACGTTAGCTTAATCATGGCTTTACACAAAGCGAAAAGGGAACACTAAAGGCAGTGTTTTAACCGACCCTGACGAGCACAGGTTCGAGCCAGCTGTTGTGGAGGTCCTCTCGGTAGCTCCAGCAGTGGAAGCCCACTGGCCGAGGTAGAAGGGAAAGTTCCAGTCGTTTCTTCCTCATTCACTTTCTACCATGCTTCCCCACCCAACTCCCCTTCTTTAGTGATGGTCACTCAATGTCTACGTTTGTCTTGTCTACACTTCAGTCAACCGACTATGTTCTGTCCACTTCTCCTCCACTGGGGCTACCCCGATCGAGGTCACACAGGGACCCCAGCCTCTTCACACATCACTCTCCCCTTCTCTGGCTAGGGTGGCCTTCCTGTCTCATTCAGAAAGCATTTATCACACACCCACTCTCTTCATGTGATGATTCTGCAACTGCTTCCTCTCTCCTTCAATTTCCCAGCCCCTCTTTCCTTCCTCTTGTGTCTCTGACTGGCGTCTTTCCTCCAGCCCCTGCTAAAATGGTGTTCCAGTTCTGCCTCCTTCTCTCCTCAGAGAACAAATTCCTTCCAAGGCCACTGATCAGATCCGGGCCAGCCCTTTCTGTGCTCTTGACCTCATTTTCTGCTTCCAACGAGGATTTTCAGGCAGACCCCCAGGCACTTCACACTCCATCTGTTCAAAGCAGAGCTACTTCATAAGGGACCAGGACCCCAACCGCAAACGCAGTGATGCCAGGACCTCCTCCTCCTCCTCCAGCTCTGCCCACTAGCCTTCTGCCTTCTTCCCAGCCAGGGGTTCTCAACCTGCTATCCTGAACAAGCTTCCCCACTGTTGAGTTGAATCCTACTGCTCCTCATCCCAGGATTAGGAAAAAGCTTCAGAGAGCCCCACTTGCCGTGATAGAAATGGAGACTTCCCTAGACCCACCTGGAACAGGCTAAATCAGACCGTAGGAGGAAGGCCCTGGGATTGTATGTGCCTGTGAATTTTTCCCGGTGATGGGATGCCCTCTTAAGCTGGGAACAATAAAAACATTCTGGACACATTATGAGCAATGGTTGGCAAGACTTAAAGATCGTGTGGGGATGGAATGCAAGGAGGGGGCAGGGAAGGAGAGCGCTCTGCAAACCAAGCCCAGGGATGGCATAGCAGGCAGTGAGCCTAGAATGGAGGTTTGCGGCTGAAGTAATTAACTCAGTTGTTAGGACTACAGTTTGACTAGCAAAAGAGACTGGAGTCAAAACACAGGAGTCTTTTCTGAAATGATTTGTTTCTGTTCAAAGCTATCTTTTATTCTCATCCTTTAACAGGGTGCTGGAGCCCATCCTGTTAACGCTGTAAACCCAGGGAAATGATCATACAAAAGCTGGGCCCCTGTCAGCGTTAGCTACTCAAAAGGGTGAGCATCTGAAGGTAAATTAAACCCGGGGCTTAAAAAAGACCGCTGCTTAATTAGCTCTCCAACTTATCAGCACATCTCTTTCTTTAAGTATTTTCTAGAACAATTATCCCAATTTATATTTTGAATATGAATGGAAGAGTTACCCCTGAACTTTCACCTACCTCCCACTTGCCAGAAATATTCCAGTCTTCTCAGAGAGTCTTTTTCAAATGATTTCTTACACAGACACAGTTCTTTGTATTTTAAAACCACACAACACAGCACATCGGAGATTTCTACCTCGGGTGGAATCAGGGCCACTGCCTTTGAAATGCAAGATTAAAGAAAAGGGCTCCACTTCTTAATTGTTTATACTGAGTTAATCCGATGAAATCCGAACCTTGAAATTAAGGTTCAGACTCACCATGATCTAGCAAAATAGAAAAGCATCACGGAACCCAAAGTGTAAAGTTCCAAAAAAAAAAAAAAGAATTAGAGATAAGTGGTAACCGAAGCACTGATGACTAAAGAGCACTCTATTGTGAGCAAGGAGCCAACCCCGCTAATGTTAAAATCTGTATTTCAAGACTTACGCCTTATAGATATGAAAGTATTTAAATTTGCTGTCACATTCCGCATAGCCTTAAATCAGCAGAGCCTGGGGTTTTGCCATGACCAAAACCAAATGTTATTTTCGAAAGCAAAGAGCTGCAGGATCAGGAAAGTGTCAGGCCATTCATCAGTAGGAGGAGGACACCATGCAAAGACAAGCCGGTGATGCTTCAGGGCCCACCGGGGACTTAACCCTTTAGGTGGAGAAAAACATCCCTGGATTCATACCTTGTCCTCAGGTTTGAGGAACACCTGGGATCCTAAACGGTAATTTAGCAGCCAGAGATTAACAAGCTCTTCAGAGCCATTTAACTGGGGGGGGGGGGCAGGTGGTGCTAGAGTACGTCTGGGCACCCCAGGTTCCTTCCCCTGAGGTGAGGCCATCTGCTAGAGTCTTCCATGCCTGCGAAGACTTCAAAGTCAAACAGAAGCAGTGCTAACTTTTGAAATCACTACCATAATTTACTGCAATACATGCCCAAGTCCAAGAGATTGCATCTATGATCTCCAATGTTAGGATCAACCTAAAGTTCAATTTTTAAACAAAAAAAAAAAAAGCATCTCACGGATGCACAATTTTTTTTTAAAATTTCAGCTGTGTGCATGGGTATGCATAGCTGATAGAGTTCACACCAGTAGGATGTAATTCACTAACGATGCGTGAAGAGAGCTGAGGAGATGGCTCAAGTGAGAAGGAGCTTTCCTTGCAAGCTCCCAGAGTCTGAGCCCCAGAACCCACATCAGAAGTCAGGCCCGTGGGTGGTGGTGGCGCACGCCTTTAATCCCAGCACTTGAGAGGCAGAGGCAGGCTGACAACTGAGATTGAGGCCAGTCTGGTCCATTACAGTCAGGGCTACACAGAGAAACCAACCCTGTCTCAAAAAAAAAAAAACCAATCTAACAACAAACAAACAAACAACAACAAAAAGGAAGTCAGACTTGGCACTGCACACGGCGCCTCTGTTATCACAGAGCTGGAGAGATCTACAAACAGATTCCTAGGGCTCTCTGGCCAGCCAGCCTAGCAAAGCAGCAAGCTCTAAGTCATGAGAAACCTGTCTCAGAAAACAAATCGGACGGCACCAGAGGAACAGCACACACAGTTAACCCCCAGCTTTCATGTGTGTACCCCACATACACACTTGAACACATACACACAAACACAATTTTTTAAATTTTGTGTGAAGAACCTTTTATATGTGGATCTCCTTCTAGGTGGAAGAGGGCAGACAGCCAGACAGCCAAAGAGCTTAGATACTACAACAGCAGTGTGCTGGAGCCAGCCTGCTGGAGCCAGCCTTTCTCTGTTCCCAAGCACAGCTCTCTCTGGCTCTGCCTTCAGCTTGAAACTGGCCACGCTGGCAATGTTTATACCCCAGACACCAGCGTATGCTGTAAATCAGAGCCCTGGGGAGACACACTGCTGGAGACTCTTAAACACTAGTGCCAGGTGTCACAGGGCTCCCTGCAGTCCCAGCACGAGGAAAGCTGAGGCAGGAAGATACAGGGTTCATCATCAGCCTGGGCTACGAAGTGAGACTATCTCAAAGTGAAAACACATAACACATACTACACGTACTATTCAAACACCACATGCACTGACCACAGACATAAAACACAACACACTAGACATATATACTACAGACATAGTTTACATATGTAACATATAACATAATACACATACTATCCCCATACACAATACACATACTACCCCCACACAGACTACATACCCACAGATGACACACAGATTATATGACAAACTAAACACACGGCACCCACACACACCACCTTCTCACGCCACACATACACCACACACACACATACACACAAGCACAAAAACAAACACCAAACCCCCAGAATACACACACAGCACACAAAAACCCTCATATGTCACATATGCCACGCAGAACAGACACAGAAGAACCACTGTAACCCACATATGACAACACACCACACATAGATCATACGACACACAGGCCATCCCCAGTATCCACACAACACCAACATACCACATGGGCCATTTCCATACCACACAAACACATACCACAAACATACACATACCAGTACATACCCTGAAATGAGATAGGAACTCCATTTCACAGCGTATATTCCATATACACTCAGCTCGTAGATTATGTAATAGGGGACAGTTTGGCCATCCAGGTGCTAAAGCCATTAGTCAGCACTGACGTTCAAAGACAGGAGACCAAATGAAAGAAGCCAGATGCAAAAGACCACCTATCCTGTGATTCCATTTGTAGACAATGCCCAGATATGGCAAATTTACAGGGACAGAGGTAGATATTGTGGTTACCTGTGACGGGAGGCAGGGTAGAAAAAAATGACAGTTAGTGACAGAGGAGGCTGGGGATGGGTAGATATGTGCTCTGAAAATAGCATATGCTATATTCTATAAACATCAGCTGCATGGACAGAGCACTTGCTAAGAATGCATCCAGGCCCTGAGTTCATCCCCCAGCACTACACTCACTGGCTACCCACATGTATGTATGTATGTGTGTATACATGTATATATGCTTATACACATATATAGTCAAAGTTCTTACATTGCACTAGTAAACAAATTCATCGATGTGTAAATTATATGTAGTTTTAAATAACACACACAAAAATGTCAAAAAATTGTCATTAAGTGTTTCCCCACCTTGTAATAAGCTTCTCTAGGTCAGCCTCCTGCATAGTGCAGAAGTGGCGCCAAAATCAGCTCCAGATCCTAATGGGAAAGTCTATTTCCCCACTACCTGTGGTTCGAATTTTTCATTTCTTTAAAGGAGTCTTAAGCATGCCAAACAAGAAAGATGGAAGACATGGGAAAAGAAAGTGCCCCCCCCCGAAAAAAGAAGAAGAAGAAGAGCCTTTGATGGTTTTAAAAAATACCGCAGCAGGCGAGGGAAAGGGTTAACCCCCAGCCTCAGAGCAAGGGCGTTGGCAGAGCCCAGCCGCGGTACCAGTCTGTACAGGGGAGCTGTCCTGCCTGCTGATTTATCATTCCCTAATGTCACGGGGATGGGATGTTGAAATTGTGGCTAGAATGTGAAATACGAAAAACATGAAGATTATGATTTAGCGTCTGGGCAAGCTCAGCGCCGGCCCTGGAAGAGCTGGTCCCCGGAGCTTCCTTGGCTCTGGCCTGTGGTTTTCCACTCCAGCCCTTGGAGAGGAGCAGGAGGAGGGGGTCAGGGCCACTGTGTGCTGGGTGTAGAGCAGACAGGCAAAGGTGGGATGAAAAACACCTAAACCACTTCTGCGAGGTGCCTGCCAGCAGGACCAAAGTCAACTTTAATTAAACGGAGACCTGATGTTGAAGGATAAACAAAACAGCGTGGGGTGTAAACAGCTTAAATCGGGATTCAAATGACACCTGTTGTGTCTAGACTGAGGTGCGTCCTGTTAATTTGCAGTCTCCTGAGAAGATGCAGATGAGTCGGGATAATATCCCCAAATTTTGCTCATTAGTAAAAATAATAGCTTGAATTTTAAGGAGGCACCAGGTTTAGCGGGAGACTGATTTCAACAGTTTCCTGCTGAGGAAGAGGCAAGCTAAGAAGGGACGACCTGCGTGAATCTTGCAATGAAAAAAAAAATCAAAGGCCACACTGCTTAGTTCGATTCTTTTCTTCCTTCCTTCTTCCCCTCCCCCTTTTCTGGGCTTCACATATTGTGCTGAAGTTTACTTTGCGTTTCCCCTCGTCAGTGTGGCCCCACTCTCAGGGGGAAAGTGCAGCTTCCACATTGTTTGTTGATTATCGAAATAGGCGTTGACAACCCTTCCCTCTCCGGGACGGTTTGTTTTAATTGCTTCCTGTCATACCAAATGCATCGACAAACGTGGACTCTGAGAATTGGCCTCAAGACATGGGTGTGCGTGTTAAAAAAGCTAGCTAAGATGGCCAACCACTGAACCTTGTGAGTCATTCATTTGTTCATTTATTCATTCATTCACCCAGAAAAACAAAACAAAACAAAACTGCCTCAGGCACCGTATGGAAATAAGTCGAAAATGCCTTCACAGAATGGCCAGTCGGCATAGTGGGATGATGTAAGGTGGCGTGTGTGCGTGTGTGTGTGTGTGTGTGTGTGTGTGTGTGTGTGTGTGTGTGTGTGTGTGTGTGTGTGTGTGTGTAGCTGCTAGCCACCCAGAGTTCTGAACCCATTTTGCAGCAATAGATAGGAAAAGGTTTGATTAGTCTTTTTGTTTTTCCCCATCCAGCAACTCTGGGCAATAGAATGTTGCCTAGATATCAGTACTTCAGCCAGGCAGTGGTGGCGCACGCCTTTTATCCCAGCACTTGGGAGGCAGAAGCAGGAAGATCTCTGAGGGTTTACTTTCCAGGAGAAACCTTTACACTGAAAGACCTGAGAGGCCTTGTCCAGGGGAGGGGAGAGAAGGCAAGGAGGCAACATGTGAGTGAAAGGTGGGTTAGAGGTGAGTAAAGAAGGGGGGGGGGGCAGAGGCCTCCAGGAGGAAGCTGTGCCGCCAGACAAGAAAACCAGGCCACCTGGCAGGGTGTTTATCAACCTAGCTATTAGCTAGCAGCTATGACTTTGGCCCTTAAGTTTGGGTGGGTTTCTTTTTGCTGTTTTCTTCCCCCGACCCACCACCCAGTTTTCTTTGGATTCTGAACTTAACATCATGGAGTCATGTTTTACACTATTGTAAGTTATTGGGTAGCCTCTTAATGGGCAAGGCACTGTGTGGCTAGTTCCTTCCTTTTGAAGATGAACCTATCCAAATTTCTTACAAAAAAAGCCTGATTCTCCTTACTTTGCCTTTCCTCTCCTGGTTGTTCTCCAAGGTCTCCAGGTAACAGCAAATTAGATGTAGTCATGCTATGGTGTGCCAAATCAGAACTTGACCATCACCCAGAACCTGTTCCCTGCAGGACTCCTGGCAGCAGCCGTTCAGTTCCCTTCCAGAAGGAGAATCAACACGGCTTCCACAGCCTCCGCCAAATAGCCCATTCCTGTGTCTGAAGATAAACTCACGGAACCAGTTTCCAGGCAGTACCAAGTCCCTTCTTCCCTCTCCCCTCACTGGGCACCCCTCAGATGGAAAAAAAAATCCAAGTCGGTTGACAAAATGCCAACCTTTCATTAAACGAAAAGCTTAGAAGAAACAGCTCAGACAAAAATAGCTTTTACAGAAACATACTTTCATTCCTCCTAACCCCAGTATCCATGCATTCATCTTTCCATCCGTCCGTCCGTATGTCTGTCCATCCGTTCATCTATCCATCCATCCATCCATATAGAATAGAGGCTGAGACTAACCCGGACATCACAACCTTGGGGACCTTATAGTGGAGAGTCACGTTCCACAGATAAAGCAGGAAGTAATACATGAGCCACAATGCTAGGTGCTGTGAAGATATGGAAGGAAGGGACGGGGATGGGTGGGCGTGAGAGGGGACCACTGTCAGATAACAAATGACTTCAGCGCTCTTACTGCTGTTCCCCCTTTACACAGCCTTACAGTGTCTTGGGAATGTTTACAGGTTCATCTTCAGGGTGGGTGGGCTTGGCCCTGGGACAGGCAAATATACCCTGTTGTCCTTAGTTCACATTTTTATTTCCTCTGATCTTTGAGGCACTAAAGATCAATAGCCTGGTTATAAAGATAAAAATCAAAGTACTAAATTCACACATGAATGAAGAGGTTCTCTTGATGTACATGCCATTTACATACAGCTCATTGATTGTTCATTTCTATTTCTTTTAAAGAGAGAGTCTCATGAAGCCCAGGATGGCCTCAAACTTGTTATTGCTGAGGATAATTCTAAACACCTGATCCTCATGCCTCCAGCTCCCAAGGGCTGGAATCACGGGCATGAGTCACTGGGACTGGCTCATTGCTTGCTTTTGAAAAGCCATTTTGAAAATGCTCTAGGAGCTGGAGAGATAGCTGCTTTTCCAGAGGACCCAGGTTCAATTCCCAGCACCTGCACAGTGTAACTCCAGCTCTAGGGTATCTGACACCTTCACACCAATGCACATAAAATAAATGTTAAATAAATTTAAAAAAAACGGTCTTACACTGGCAGATTTTAGAAGAATAAGGTAGTTGTTAGACTACATTATTTTTTTTCTTTTTTTCCATATTCTTTTATTTTTTTCCATTCAAAAAAATTTACATTTCCTCCCCTTCTCCCAGTCCCCTCCCGCTCCCCCCTCCTCCCTCCCTCTGCTTCCTTAAAAGAGGGCATGGTGCCCTGCCCTGTGGGAAGACCAAGGCCCTCCCCCCCTCCATTCCGGCCTAGGAAGGTGTGCATCCAAATAGACTAGGTTCCCAAAAAGATAATACATGCAGAAGAGATAGGTCCTAGTGTCATTGTTGATGGCTTCTCAGTCTGCCCCCATTGGCAGCCACATTTAGAGAGTCCAGTTTGATCATATGCTCGTTCAGTCCTGGTCCAGCTGGATTGATTTATTCTGCCCAACCAAATTAGCTGGAACTTTGTGGTTATCAGTAACAGACAACTGAACCAAGGCTGGCTTAAGCCAGTTTATCTGCTCCTGTGACCAAGGCTAGGTGTCAGGCACACCCTAAGGGAGCGGCCAAACAACTTTAAGCACTCAAACACAGCTCCGTTCGCACAGCTTGCTGACTTTGTTCTCAGAAGCCATCTCCCCGCAGGGTCAGAAGGCAGCTGCAGCAGCTCAGCTTTAAATCCCTGCAGGGAAAGGGAGCCGAAGATCAGGGCCCACCCTGGGAGCTGGGGGCGGAGCTAAGTGTGGGGAGGCAGAGGCCCCGCAGAGCATGTGAGATGCTGCACACACTCTCTCCCTTTTAATAGAAGAAAGATAACTAGACGCAGTCTCCCTGACCTCCCTCCCCAAATCCCTAGGCTTCAAACCTCACTTTTTTGATGGGACCCATATACAGGATTTAACAGAAAGAGGTCTGGGAAATAATGAGAGAAATCACCCGGCTGGGTCCCTGTCTTTTGGCGCAGGACCCGTCCAGATCTTTCCAGGCAGATGAAGATGTGTCAATGTTTCCAAGGAGAGAACTGAGCGAGGTGCCTGGCATCTGATGTCCTAACTGACAGCCACCCATTCCTCCTCCCCCTCCTCCCGTCAGTCCTTCAGCTGAAGAAGAAATGTGGTCCATTTTCCCCTCTCCAAGAATTAATTCCGCTTGGTGCCATCCTTTCCTCTTCAGATTCCACCTTAACAGTTTAGGGTCACATCCTTTGATCATTACATCACCCAATCACCCAGCTTCCTTTGGGGTTTTTTCTTTCATCCTAATTCAGGTCCCTTCTTTTGAAAGCATTCCTGAATTTTTATGGAAAGAATAAAGCCTATGCTATATAAAATGTATTTTTTCACAGTAAATATTTTCCCAAAGTGTTCGCCTCTCTCTTTTTCTCTCTCTTCCTACTCCCTTGGCTTGGTTTTGTTTTCTTGAGATGGTTTCTCTGGCTGTCCTGGAGCTCCCTCTTAGACCAGGCTGGCCTCGAACTCACAGAGATCCACCTGCCTCTGTCTCCTGAGGGCTGGAATTAAAGAAAGGCATGCGCCATCACCACCACCACCTGACCACCCCGACTCTTTTCAAGTTTCCTACATTGTACAAAATGCCTGAACCTTTCTGAACCTCCATATCTGTATCTATAAAATGGGATCATCACCTAATAATAAGGCTTCTTCGGATGTTGTTTATTTCCATGGTGACGGAAGCATTTAGAACTCTATCTGGTACTACTGCCTAACACATTAGCCGCTGTCATTCTTTTTTTGTTTGGTTGGTTTTGGGGTTTTGGTTTTTTGAGACAGGATTTCTCTGTGTAGCTCTGGCTATCCTAGAACTGACTCTGTAGACCAGGCTGGCCTCGAACTCACAGAGATCCGCCTGCCTCTGCCTCCCCAGTGCTGAGATTAAAGGCGTGCGCCACCACCACTATGCTGTTATTCTTTCTACTCCTTGGACTCCTGGCATAGAACTCTCTGGAAGATTCTCATCTTCATTCAGTAAAATTGTGTTCAGATCGTTTCCTCCATACCCCCCAATACACAAAAATGAGAGCCAAATTTTTCATAAAGCCCACTCCGAGCTCACGAGGTGGCTGCTGTGAAGACGATGAACCACACACATGTTAGCAAAGATGTTGACAAAGCACAGACTCTCCCGTATTCCTGGTGGGGCTGTGAACGGTCGGCTGCCCTGGAAAACAATTGTAAGTTCCTTAAAAGGATGAAGCCTAGAGTTCCTAGGTGACCCCTCGATTCTACTCCTAGATGTGATTTCAAAAAGAACTGAAAACAGTTTGTACACATGAGCGTTTGTGCTCCCATCACGCCTGCTCGTAGCAACACTAGTCTCGCCACCCGGAAGGCTCAAATAGCCCAAATCACTGCCAATGAGTGGGTGAACGGATTACAAACTGTGGTATAAAAGTAGTTATTCCAGCATTAAAAAAAAAAAGAGTGAAGGGGGCTGGTGATATGGCTCAACAGGCGTAAGCTTTGTTACAGAAGCCCGAGGACCTGAGTTCAGATCCCCAGCTGCCCTATACAAAGTCTGGCATCGTGCATGTACCTGCAAAGCCAGTGGTTAGGGAAGGGAGTGCAGAGACAGGAGGATTGCTGAGGCTTGTGGACCAGCCAACCTGAGGGAAAAACAAAAACAAAACAAAACCAAAGTCCAAGTTCACAAGATATCCTGTCACAAGGGAACGAGAGAGGAGAGTGATAGAGGCGTATAACAGACATCTTCCCCTGGCTTCTGCAAGCGTGTGTATTGACATGTACACCCACAAGGATGCATGCACACGCACGCGCGCACACACACACAAATGAAGTACTAGTATATGCTACAAACATTCTGCTAAATGGCCAAGTTCCAAAATATGCTAAGTGAAAGAGCCAGACATAAAAGGGCACATATTATATAACTATATTTATATGAATTGTTCTGACTAGAAAAAGCCAGAAAGACATCAATGTATCAGTTACCTCTCTTTATCTCTGTGGCAAAGTGTCTGAAGGAGTACTCTTTAGGAGGAAGGAGCATTAACCTGATTTCAGGGGATTTTACATAAGATCACAACAAAGGAGATGTAAATTGTTGGTTCCAGTTCCAGCCCTGGGGAAAGTGAATGGGGAGTGAGTTTAGTGAGTGAGGGGTTTGCTTTGCTGACAGAAATCTTCTGAAACTAGGCAGAGTGTGACAGCCTGGTATTGTAAGCGTGCTAACTGCACTATTCACCTGAAAGCGGCTAATCTTATGTTTGGCCATCAGTGAATTATTATTATGAAAGTTATTAAAATTTTATTTTCTGTGTATTGTGAATGTATGTCTGTATACCACATGAGTGCAGTGCCCACAGAGGCCAGAAGAAGGCATGGCATGGATCCCTTGGAACTAGAGTTATAACCAGCTGTGAGTTGCCCTGTGGGTGCTGGCAACAAAACCTCTATCCTCTGTAAGAGCAGCAAGTGCGCCTAACTACAAAGCCATGTCTCCAGTCCCTGCAAAACTTTATTTAAACAAACAAAAACATTAAAGGATGGGGTTGGAGAGATGGCTCAGCAGTTAGGAGCAGAGGCCAACTCTAGGACCCAGGCTCTATTCCTCGCACCCACAGGGTAGCTGGCCACCACCTGCAATTCTAGTTCCGGGAGATCCCAGGCCCTCTTCTGGCTTCCTAGGCACCAGGCATACCTGTGGCAGAACACTCACAAACATGAAATAAAATAAGGAAACAAACAAACCCAAACTTACATTTAATGCTTCTTGACTCCCTACTCTGGCTGAATTTGGTCCCATGCAGCCGTCAGACTTGTCTCCAATATAATCTTAAAGCATGGGCAATTCCCTAATGAGGCCACCCAGTGTAGATAAAGACAGCAGAGGTCCCCGCCCTAGGCCATCTTTGTTTTGTTGTTTGTGGTTGCTCTTGCTTTCTTTTGTTTGAAACAGGATCTTGTTTGTTTGTTTCAATACTAAACCAGACTGGCCTCAAACTCAAGAAATCCGCCTTTCTCTACCTCCTGAGCACCACTACCTGGCTTAAGACGGGGTCTTGTAAAGGTGGTCCAGTCTGTCCTTGAACTTGGAACTCTCCTGCCTCAGCCTCCCAAGTGCTGGGCTTTCCAGACGTCACCCACCATGTTAGGCAGGACCTTTTGATCGCTGTGTCTCCACCCAGGATTCTGTGCCCGGCGCAGAGATAATTCTCCATGCTCTTGCATCTTCAACTCACCCCATGGTTTACTGGCAGCCACCTCCCCCACCCCACCCCCGCTCCAGCCTAAGCTGAAGGCCAAGGCTGAGCAAAGCCTCAGCACAGCTGCCTTTGCCTTCAGAAGCTGCTGGAGGTGTGTGAGGAAAGCATCTTTCTTTCTGGGCTCTCTGGATGTTCCCAGGACTTCAACTTTCTGCAGTCCAAACCTTCAGGTCCCAGCCCTGAGTCTCCTCCCCCTAAACTGGACACCCAGGGTCCACTAGGCTTCTTCCATGAGGCACTGCTGCTTTCTCAGGAAGTAGAATTCCACAAGCATGTGCCTTCCATTTTGTACCATTTGTCCTCATTCTCAGAGGTTTTTGCCGAAATTCTCTGACACGTGTTTGCTGCCCTCCCCCCAGCTTCTGAACAAACCCAGACTTACCTGATTGCTACGTGTCTCTCCTAACTTTATTGAGGGTTGAACCGAAGGACCACATTGTCTAGTCTTCTAACAAGCCGACTCCCTCCAGAGTGAAAACCATTACCTTGAAAGCGTTTCTTCCTGCTCATAGTTATCGCTGTAGGGAGACAACTTGCATTCAACATCTTTTGCGGAAGATTTTCGGATGTTGGAGCCTCAGTTTCCGGCATGCCCCGCCCCCAACCCGGGAAACTGGGGAGCAGTGATTAGAAAAGCCCAGGAGGAAGAAAGGCTCTCAAGGGGATGAAATGTGGCTTCCCCTCTCTGATGCAGGGTCCAGCAAGTCAGGGCTTCTGAGTTAGACAAGGGCTCGGACTTGCCTGCCCTGGGGCCCAAGACCTACCTTGGCCACAGTAGTTTACTATGCCCAGACGGGGCGGGGGTGGGGGCGGGGAGAAGACACTTGCGAACAGAGAGAATGTCAAGTGCGTGACCACTGCCAAGAAGCAGAGCCAGAATCCCCTGGTCAGCCTGCGGCTGGCTACCTGGTCTTTCTGTTTGAAGGAGGGTGGAGCCAGGCCAGGTGAGCTCACCTGGCCACATCTCTGTGTGCAAGCCCGAGCTTAGCTTTAGAAAGTGTCTCCTTGCTGGGCTCCCGTGGATCCTTCTCAGCCTGCGCGTGGATGCCCACGGGTGCCCACGGTCGTGGAGCTGGGAACCTGCTCTATGTGTGTCCATCCCTGGAGGCAGTGTCTTCAGAGATGTGCTGTGCAGAACTTGCACCTCTGTGTATTGGGGCTCCCGACGATCACCTCTGCACGCCATTTCTTCTATATCGTATATTCTAGCTCTCCCCCCCCCCCCACACACACCCAGGGTTTCTCTATTTAACAGCTCAGGCTGTCCTGGAACTCACTTCGTAGACCAGACTGGCTTTGAACTCAGACATCTGTCTGCCTCTGTCTCCCGAATACTGGGACTAAAAGCGTGCGCTACTACGCCCAGCTTCCCTCCTTCCTTTTCTACCCTTCCCTGCCTCCTTTTCTTCCTGTGTGGCGTTACTGACCACTTACTATCGGTCAGGAGTTGTGCTATGAATTGAGTATGCAATTATAACAAAGCAGGGTTCCCGCCCTTTGTGAAACACTTGTGGTGTTCTTCCTCCAGGAAGCCTTCTCAAACTGCACCCCACAATCGCATGATACCTGGGGGCTGACCCACAGAGATCTGCAATTGCTCGAGACTCCCGGAGATTTGAGGAGAGGAGGAAGGGCTGAGAGCAACCTGCCTAGAGCCGGCTGAGGAACTCAGTTCCTTCCCACTTCCTATCCCTGGGAGTGCCTCGAGGGCATTTTTTATTTTATTATTTTATTTTATTTTTTAGCCGCTCATTAGCGGAGCAGCCATTAAAGCAGGGCCCAGAGCATGGCTTCTGCTTGCCAAGAAGGCCACAGAGCTCTAGAAGGTCCCAGGAAGAAAAGGTTTACCACCCAGGCCTGCCTCCCGGGGTGCAAAACAACCCCTAATGAGTCCTCTCCAGGGGAGGGTGAAGTCACCTGCAGAGAGGCAGCGCAGCCTAAGGTGTTCTCCAGGAGGCTTAAAATAGCCAGGCTCCCTCCGCAAACACCTTCCCCACACTGTTTAGGCAGGTGAATGCCAGGAAACTAATGAATCGCAGCTTAGTGAATTAATTGTTGATGAAATAACGTGGATCGTGAGCTTCCTGTTCATCAGTCTCTACAGAAATTAATTAGCCCCACTTGGCAGCAAGCTTGATCAAATTTTCAACTTAATTTATGAATTTGGCCAAATTGTCTATGGGAAGTCTCGCCTGGAGGACCTTCTGTGGCTATGTCATGTCCCAACAGGTTTTGCCTTTCACAGAAGGGATTGCCTTAAGAGAGGCCCAACCGGGAGCAGGGTGGAGGAGGGAGGAGGGGACAGGGGCTGAAGGAGAAACTGCAGGGCAGGGCAGCTCCTGCCAGACCCGTGCCCGCTCCTGCTCCTGTTGTCTGCCTCAGCCCACCCCAAGGATCTGCCCCCAGAAGGCAGTCCGCTGGCTAAACTAAGGGAGGATGAGTCCAGTAGATGGGTTGGATGCAGGCTTCGGTTTTAATTCTAATTAAATTACACTAATTCAGATTGCAAGAAGAGGTGAAAGACAGATTAATGAGAAGCAAGAGGGGGTTAAAATAGGAAGCAGAGAGCTTGTGTAGCCAGGGACACCAATTTGAGAAAGTGACTTTTATGGTAGTGCAGATTAGCACCTCCGTCCTATAGACCCTGGGACGGGGCACAGAGGACGCTGGCTGCTGAGGTGCCTGGTGTCACTGTGCGGGTGAGGTTCTGGGACTTCTGCTGAACAGCAGAGAATATGACTTCAGCCGGTGAGCCAGTTGACTCTGAGGTCACAGGTCCCTGAACGGCTTCTGTGAGAGTGTGACCGTGCATCTATGTGTCTACACAATCTCTTTATGTCCTTGAAATGTCAGCGTTTTCGTGGAAAGCCCTGTGACCCGAAGTTCACAGTTAAAGCTGAAATGAAATTGCTTATGGAGTATGCGCCGGTCTAAGAGAGTCCTAACCGGCCTGTGAGTCGGAAAAGAGCATCCTAGGGCTTTGTGGATGTGGCCTCATTTTGTCTACTTAGAATTATTTGCTAATTCAAACAATCATTACACATGGGGACCATGCCGAGAATGCACTCACGAAGTTTGTCTCTACTGTGGACATACGCCAGAAGCACCTTGCCTCTGACACCAATTGTTTTGTTTTGTTTTTAAAGACAAGGTCTTTAGCCCAGGCTGGCTTTGAATTTTCTATTCAGCCGGAAGTGACACTGAGTTTCTCATCCTCCTGCCTCCTCCTCCCACGAACTGGGATTACGAGGGGGAGGGTTTGTCCTATGCCCAGGATGTATGGCGTTAGAGATCAATCCCTGGGTAACTGAGCCACATTCCCAGTCTTTTCTATTAAAATGTTGACTTGCTGGTTTCTCGCGGACCTCTTTTCTCAACTCTGGGTTCTACGCTCGCTTGTTTTCTAAATGCAATGTTCAAAGTTTGATATATAACTACACTATTGCCTCTCTCTTGCACACGCGCGCATGCGTGTGTGTGCATGCATGCATGTTTGTGTGCGTGCATGTGTGTGTGTGTGCATGTGTGTGCGTGTGTAGTGCTAGGGAGCGAATCCAGGACCTTGTGCTTGTGCATGCTGGCCAAGTGCTCGGCTACTGAGCTATACTTGTGTGCATGGTGATTTAAATTAGCATCTGTGCAGATGTCCCCAAATTTAGTTCAGAAAGGTCCTTGTCTTCCAAGGAGAGACTGAATAGCGGCCATTTCAGTGTGGGAGGAAGCCTGTTTGCTCAAGATTGGTCTGTTGTAGATGCCCATGAGCCTTGAGAGGCATGTTTTTATAAGTTCCACTCGTGTGCGTGTGTGTGTACAGACGTGTGTGTGCATGCATGTGTGTGTGTGTACACACGTGTGTGTGCATGCGTGTGCGTGTCTGTCTGTGTCTCTGTGTGTGGCCATACATGCACATGTAGAACCCAGAGAATGATGTCTTCCTTCATCACTCACCCCCTGAATTTTGAGAAAGGGTCTCAGTTTACTGATTCAGCCTGTCTGGCTGACCAGAAAGTTCTGAGGTATCAGCCTGTCTCGGCCTGTTCCAGTGCTGGGGTTACAGGCATGTACCCCTGTGACTGGCTTTTGTGTGGGTGATGGAGATCAAACTCAGGACTTTGAGCCTACGCAGCAAGCGCTTCACCGGCTGAGCCCTGGCCCCAACTCCTATTGGTTGCACTCTTGAAGGAGCTCTCAAGTCTGACTACGTGGAGGGACCTGGCTGCACACCCAGATCTGTCGCTTCCTCAGGAGCAGATTAAATGGAGGGAGTGTGCTGGAAGTTCCTCCTCCCTTCCCCTCCTCCCCTCTGTGGGCGTAGTGACTGCAGCCAGACTACCCTTCCCTTCAGGAATTTGTGATGTTATTACCAGCTCACCCCGTGACCTCGGGCTGTGTCTGCCTTTTGTTTACCCTTATTCTCAAACTGCCGGGTACATAATCCCATGGTTCCCTCAGGTAGCTTCTTGAGAGAGGATGGATCGCAAGAGGTGTGTGTGTGTGTGTGTGTGTGTGTGTGTGTGTGTGTGTGTGTGTAGCACTGGGCAAAGAGATAGCATGTACTAAAGCCCAGGCATGTTTCAGCCCAGCTTCCCAGCTAATCAATGTCCCTCGCTCTCTCCCACCTCACTCCCCAGGTCTTTACAAAGGGGACTGCAGTCCAAGCTGTCATTTTCCATCCTTCTTCAATTAAATGCTTGGGGGGCCTTGTGTGCATGCTGGCCACCCTCCACAAGGGTGCCCTGGTGGTGTTTTCTAAGATTTCTTCTTTTTTTTTCTGGCCCCACACCATTCTTGAACTTTCGCAACTGGTACACTATCATTAGTTTTTAAAGGCCCTATGGGGAAAACTATACTTCCATTCCTCTCTCTCTCTCTCTCTCTCTCTCTCTCTCTCTCTCTCTCTCTCATTCTGCATAATGTGAACACTAAAGAAAGACCGTGTGTCTCTGCTGTGTGTCTGCTCTCTCCTCCACCATGGGAACATTTGAGGAGAAATTACTGTTTACAGACTGTGATGAAATCTAATGAAGGAGGTCTTAACGTTAAGACCAATCGTGCTGAATATCCAAAAGGTTTTCTCCACTGAAAGTGGATCAACAGAGTAAGTCTCCTTGATGCCCATCACCCAGAAGTGTCACTTAGTGATGTCTGTCCTTCCCTTCTCTCCCTTGTCCTTTCTGTCCTGCCACCGAGGCCTACAAAACAGAAAGATCCAACAGCGAGTGCCGGGAAGCCAGCTGCCCTGCCGTCTCTTCCTAGCCAAGGATTCCGTTTAAGCCAGTAAACTTAGACAATATTTTGAGTTTTGCCTCCCTCTCGGGGTGGGGGTGGGAGCTGTGAAGGTTAAATGAGATGGTGTGTGCACTCCAGAGGGAGGGTTACCACACTGGTTTTAGTACATTGTGCTTTGGTAGACAATTTTTAACAAGGCGATATTTTGAACGGGCATTTCTGGTTGTCTTGTTCTTAAACAGCTGGGAGGGGAATGAACGACTTGTTTAGGGCTGACTGGAAGTCAGAAGGAGGTTCCTGAAAGGATACTGAGTTTATCTTGGGGACTTCATACCTTTATCATCGCCACTTAAGTGCACTGAGGCAGCTCCAGGTTTTGATCCCTGTTATTTCGCAATTCCCCACTGTTTAGCTCATTTTGGTTTTGTATGCATTAAGTCTCCGCGGATCTACCTTTGGGTGTTCTGGGAACTCGCATTTGAAGTGAGCCTCAGGAGTTTTCATGGAGAAGCACATGATGGATCTAAGGATTCTTTTACTCAGTTGTACAAATCTTATCTTCAAATGGGGAGCATAGAAAAATACATAGCTCAACAGAAACAATTTAAAAAAAGAAATGCTGGACAAAACAGTTCTCCTGCTATCTGGGAAATAAGATCTAGAGTGATTCCTTCACCCCATACCTGTAAAGAATGAAATAGATTTCTAGATAGTTGATGACAGCTATACCCCAAGTTAAAAGTATCAATACCTGTTCTCCCTAAGAATCCTAACAATAATTTCACATAGTAATCAGAGGGATGCAATCTGGTTAGAATAAAAAAAAATCCTGGCTGGCATGTGTGAACTCTTATTTATTTGCTTTTCATTTGTTCCCCACTCTATAGACTCAATATATTGCATGACGCCTGGTCACTTGCCCCCACTTCCTTGAAACTATGGGGACACCAGGGCTTTTAGTGCTACAAGTCTGAGTTCCCAGGCAAGGCAAGAGAGCTGACCGTGTCACTGTGAGGTGGAGGACATTCACGGATTTATAGAGAAAAGGAAGGCAGGAAACCGAGGAAGGAATTCTTAGTGCCACAAATGTCCTTTATGACTTTCTAAAACCATCTGTCTGTCATGTGTAAATATTACATTTCCCTATCCATATTTCAAAGCAACCACGCTTGCTGGGAACAGCGGTGTAGTAGAAGGTGCTTTCTAAGGGCTGCTGCGTGGCAAATAGCACATCGTGAGGTCTGTAGACAAAGTGAGATTGGGGAAGCTACACACATCAGCTCTAACTGTCCCTAGTCTCACCTCCTCGCTAAAAGAATCAGCATAGGAATGAGCTATAAATGGGAAGCAGGTGCCGTGGGACTTCGCTATGACCATGCGCTATTAAATTCCCAAAGCAGACTTTGGGATTAAGATTTTCTTCCATTCAGAAGCAAACTGGACAGGCAAAGAACTATTATGAAGCTACCTAAACTTGGTCCTAGATGGGGTGGTGCCAGCCCAGGTTCCCTCGGCAAGTGAGGGGCAGGACCGGGCTAGGCCCACCCTAAAGTGTTCCAAGCAACATGCATCCCACTTTAACCTTTTGGTTCCTCAACAGATTCTGCTTGCTGGCTAATTGTAGGGCAACTTCACCCAAGCTAAAGTCATCTGAGAGGAAGGAGCCTCAGTTAAGAAAATGTCTCTATAAGATCGAGCTACAGGCAAGCCTGTTGGGCTTTTTTTAATTAGTGACTGTGGGTGGTGCCACCCCTGAGCTGGTGATCCTGGGTTTTATAAGAAAGCAGACTGAGCAAGCCACAAGGAGCAAACCAGTAAGCAGCACACCTCCATGGCCTCTGCATTAACTCTCGCTCCAGGTTCCTGCCTTGACTTCCTTTGATGATGAGCTGTGATGTGAACGTGTGAGCCAAATAAGCCTTTCCTCCCCAAGTTGCTTTGGCCATGGTGTTTCATCGCAGCAATAGGTACCCTAACTAAGATGGAGATGCTGAGTCCATCATGGGATGTTCATAGCCTCTGGGCTATGAAGGCTTTATTTATCATAGCCGCTTCAGTGGTTTTGACTGTTATTATGCCATAATTCTCCATGGTGGCAAATTAAAATAAAATTTATTTTATTTAAATGTCACTGACAAACCACTCATCAGATCTGAGGATTCCTGTACTTCTGAGGCAGAAGCACCCATCTCCAGTCCAAAACCCTCACTTGACTCTGTCTCCCAAAGTCCCCTCTACCACAAAAGAGATACTATATATGTCTGCTGAGCGTGCCTAGGAAAAAAGTAAACAAAAAGAATTTTATCCACTAATCCCTCAGTTATCAAATATGATTTCATTGACCTTAGTTTAGGAGTAATCACTGAAGAATGGAGCCCTACAAACTGGCTGCCTTCTGAACCTGTGAATTTAACTATAAATAATAAATAACTGTAAATGTTAGCTGCAAATGAGTATATATAAGGGGACTGACCACACAGAATATGCAATGAGGATAAATCAGAGTGTCCCAAACTTTGCAGAAAGATCAGAAACAAAAACTCAGCAAAACTTAACTTGTAAACATAAAAAGATAATAATATAAGTGCAAAAAATAACCTCTTAAGTGAGAAAGCAGAGGCGCCCCCTATTGTGAACTGATACTTGTGTGTGTCTGGACCCCTGTACTGAAGCCCTGGCCCCTGATGTGATGGTACTTGCAGGTAGTCTTTCAGGATGTGACTGGGTTTAGTCTGCTGTGAGCCTACATAGAAGTTTCTAAAGGAACGCTTTCTGAGTCAGAAGGCTGGGGACATTTTTAGGCCCAATCTTTACCATCATTTATATTCAAAATCTATTTTGGAAAGTTCAGTTATGTAGGGAAAGGAGCTAGTTTGTTCAAGTCCTTACTCAGAATTCTCCTCCCCCAATATGCACTTGACTCGTTGCTTGTGTGGGACATCCCGACCTGGACACTCTGTCAGTCTTGTCTCTGTTACGTCGTCATTAGGAGAGTCCTCTGTCACTAAAACTGAGGCAGGAAAGAATGAGACTGTAACTGTGGTCAGCGCCGGGAAGAAAGGCATGGCTGACACAGAACTGGAGAGTTCTGTTTGAAGTACAAGATTCTAATATCGTGGTGGAAATTAAAGAGAGGGCAGAGTGAAGGATCCATAAAGGGGGCAACAAGTGATTTCATCTCACAGATGCAGTCCGTGGATGGTGATGGCTAGGAGTTAGGGCATGAAGCATCTCTAAGGCCATGCTGTGACTCAATTGGAAAGTACTCAGGATCAACGTGCGATGTCTGCTTTGGATACAGCAGATACAGGAGAGTAGAAACACATAGGACAGTACCAATGGGGGAGAAGCAAGAATTGAGAAAGATAATGACTTCACTATTTTTTTTTAGAAGATGGTAATTTAACCTAATTTTCTCCACAAAGCATATAAAGAAATGATACTCTGTTATCACAGTTTTAGAGTTCATAATGCTGACAACAGTGATCAGTGTGTTTCCACGGGAGCCACTCCATACAGGATGAGTGTGACATGTTAGTTCTTCAACTTGTAAACACTGACCCGAGTTCATTTTACTTTCACTTCTTTTAATAAAGAGTTTTTCAGGAACTCTCATTAGCAGGCTGATGAGAGTGTTCATGGTTCTCTGTGCCAATTTAAGCACAACTTAAATATTGATTTTCAAGGAGTCTAAATGGCAAAAGAAATGGCTAGAATGGTTTTCCAAGGAGAGAAGACATCTGAGCGAGGAATGGGAAGTTAGGTCCTGTGGAATAGTTTCCCCTTGCTCGATTATCAGTTTGATTAATTCTGAAGAGAGCCCCAAAGCCTTCGGCAACAGGCAAACCTGCCTTTGTCAGTCCCTTGTCCTGTCAGTACCTGGAGAAGGGGAAATTTTATTGGACATCAAAGCAAGGTTCCAACCCACCGATTGGTCCCCTTTGCTGTCCTTACACCTTCCCCCAGTGTCCTTACAACGAGCTCCCTCAGTTGCTGTTTTTGGGCCACCTGATGGACTCACAGTTTCCCACCCCTTGGCACATGACTTTCCTTCTACCTAGAATGATTTAGAAATATCTCCTTTTTTGTTTGTTTGGTTTTGGTTTTTGGTTTTTGAGGCAGACTTTTTCTGTGTAGCCTTGACTGTCCTGGAACTCACTCTGTAGACCAGGCTGGCCTCAAACTCAGAGAGATCCACCTACCTCTGCCTCCCAAATGCTGGGAGTGTGTGCCACCATTGCCTGGCTCAAAATCAATTTCTTATTCCTTCCAAGTGTGAAGGATCCATAAGAGAGTGTTGGATCCCCTAGAACTGGAGTGGTGAGCAGCCATATGGGTGACAGGAACTGAACCTTGGTCCTCTGGGAGAGTAGTACACATTTACCTGCTGAGCCACCTCTCCAGCCACAGAAAAGTATTTTAAAGCACACTACATTGAATGTGCACAGACTCCTTCTTGTGAATTCCTTAAACAATATACAACTGTTTACATAGCATTTTATTTGATTAGATAGTGTACAATAAGTAACCTAGAAACTATATGGAACCCATGGGAGGAAACTCAAATAGCAAAAGTAATAAAAAGTAAAATGAGCACAGAAGAACTCACACCTGTAACATGCAAACACTAAGCCATTTTAGACAAGGGAATTAAGCATCAGATGTTTGAGTGTTGTGGACCAAACACCTCACAAGTGCAAAGGGATGACTAGCTGTGTTTTGGGGTTTTTTTTGTTTCGTTTTGTTTTTTGTTTTTTTGTTTTTTTTTTGCTTAAGGCTTTTCCTCCACTGTTTCTCAGTGCCTTTCTAATATGTCTGTTGTGACTCTTCTCATCAAGTTGGACTAACACTACTCACATGCAAGAGCTCATCTCTCCTTGAGAAGTCAAGCCTTTCAAGGGCAAAAGTGTGACCTTGTTTCTGTTTCCAGTCCTGTCTCCTGGCTATCACCCTTGGTGTAGCCTGGTGTGGTGATCATAGGCTTCCTACATGGGAACTCTTAAATACAGCTACAGAAAATGATCTGGTTTGACTTATGAAGGAGAAATCACAAGAGAAAAAACAATTGACTGATTTCAATGCATTTTTAAAAAGTCTGAGAAGTAGAATAGAATAGAATAGAATAGAATAGCCATTTTTTTGATAAGGAAAATGTGGTACATTTACACAATGGAGTATTACTCAGTGGTAAAAAATAATGACATCTTGAAATTTGCAGGCAAATGGATAGAACTAGAAAAAGACCATACTGAGTGAGGTAACCCAGACCCATATAATATGTACTCACTCATAAGTGGCTTTTAGATATAAAGCAAAGAATAACCAACCTACAGTTGGCAACCCCAGAGAACCTAGACAACAAGGAGGACCCTAAGAGAAACATACATGGATCTACATAGGAAGGAGAAAATAACAAGATCTCTTGAGTAAATTGGGAGCATGGGGGGAAGGGGGAGGGTAGAATGGGAGAGGGGAGGAAGGAAGAGGAGTGGGGGAAACTAAAAACAATAAAAACAATTATATATATATGTATATGTATATATATATATGAAAGCCATTTTAAGACCCAATTTCAAAAATAAAGACAGTTCAAAAAAGTGGATACTTTTGCAATTTATATAGGAATATAAGTTTCTAAGCAAGTATACAATGCAATTCGGGCTATGTAATATGGAATTATAAATCAGGGTTGCAAAGACTTGTAGAATACTCTTATGGAGTGTTGTTGAGAGAAAAATACAGATTATCATGCCACAGGTAGACATGCATGGAAGAGTGCATACTTCAGGGGATGGAGAAATGGTTCAGCAGTTAAGAGCTTCTGTTGTTCTTGCAGAAGACATGGGTCCAATTCCTGGCACCTAAATGAGCACTCAGAATCATCTGTAAGTCTAGTTTCAGGGGAACCAGTGCCTTCTTCTGGACTCCTTGGGCACCAGGCAGGCATGTGGTACATAGACAAACATGTAGGTAAATACCCTCACACATAAATAAAAACAAATCTTTAAAGTGTATATACTAGAAAGTAAAAATAAAAACGAAAATGCATTTTTATTTTGAGGAAAGAGATATGGGTAATGTGGCAATTAGGAGGTGTGGCCTTGCTGGAGTAGGTGTGGCCTTGCTGGAGTAGGTGTGGCCTTGCTGGAGTAGATGTGGTCTTATTGGAGGAAGTGAGTCACTGTGGGGGTGGGCTCTGAGGTCTTATATATGCTCAGGCCAAGCCCAGTGTCTCAGACCACTTCCTATTGCCTGTGTGAGATGGAGAACTCTCAGCTACTTCTCCAGCACCATGTCTGCCTACATGCCACCATGTCCCACCAGGGTGATAATGAGCTAAACCTCTGAACTGTAAGGCAGCCCCAACTAAATGCTTTCCTTTAGAAGAGTTGTGGTGGTCATGGTGTCTCTTCACAGCAATAGAAACCCTAACCAAGACAGGTAATTAGCTATCTTTTTGTTGTTATTGTTGGTTATGTGATGAAGTTGGGGAGGAGAAACACAGAAGGTAAATGGTCACTAAGCAAGCTATCACTGAACAGCAGATATCGCTATGGCTCTTAGATGAACCACCTGAAGAAGGTCTTTCTTGCCACACGTGGTCAACATCCTCTTAATTTTGTGCATTTTAAATTCTCATATATGTTCTTAAAGAGTTGAAAACAAAAAGTTTCCTTTTAAAATGTTTCCACTTCCCACGAGAAGAGGGTGGTGTGGGAGAATTGTCTGTATTCTGTCAATCATGTTTTAAATAAATGCTGATTGGCCAGGCAGGAAGTATAGGTGGGACAACTAGACAGGAAGTAAAAGTGGGGCAATGAGAACAGGAGAATTCTGGGAAGCAGAAAGCCCATTCCTCTACAGTCCTATCTCAACCACCTAAGAAGCAAGATGTGACCTGCCACGCTGAAAAAGGTACCAAGCCATGTAGCTAACATAGATAAGAATAATGGGCTATGTAAGTTATAAGAGCTAATATGAAGCCTGAGCTAATGGGCCAATCAGTTTATCATTAATATAGACTCTCTGTGTGATTTTCTTTGGGGCCAAACAGCTGTGGGACCAGGTGGGAGGACAGAAACCGTAACAAGCAGGCCTTCATGTTACAAGAGGGAGTAAACACCAGCCCACTAGAGAACCTGGGTAGGTAAATACTGAAGGAAAAAAACACCTCTCCAAATCAAGCAAAGGCTGAGGAGTCAAACTCCCGGAGAGCAGGCAGGCCTGGGTGGGGGGTGACCCTGGAGGAGCCTCCACTCTGCCCTTCGGGCTTCTATCAACTCTCTGGCACCTGGAAGCCCGAAGGAGCAACTCAGTAGCAAGGAGCAATTGCCCAGGGCTGGGAGGAAGGAACGAATGTACTGGCACGGTCAGAGAAGATGAGTGAAACACCCAGATTTTCATTTGGAATCCCTGAGACTGTGAATCCAGCAACAAGGGAGAAAGCTGGAAATGGAGTCAGGGGTGGGGGTGGGGCGTTCACAGAGATGAAAGCTCAGCTATGCCCCTCAGTAAGAAATACAAGCACACTTCTCAGAGCAGTGACTGAGGGACCAACAATAAGCAATGGTATTGGAAGATCTGAAGACATTTGACCGGAGGACTCAAGTGCACACACACACTCAATGTGCAGTCTCACACCTGGAGGGTGTGTGTGTGTGTGTGTGTGAGAGAGAGAGATAGGCACATTGAGCTTCGCTGCACATGGGGAGGTCAGAGGATAGCCTCCACTGGCAGTGCCCACCTTCTACTGTGTTTAAGACAAGATCTGCTGCTTGCCATTGCATTCACCAGGCTAGCTGGCCTGCAAGCTTCCAGGGTTCCTTGTCTCCTCCCATCTTGCCATAGGCACCCTAGGACCACAGACAGACAGATGTGTGCTACTGCACCCAACCTCACATGAGTGAGCTATGTCCAAATTTGGGTCCTCACCCTTCAATGGCATGAGCCATCTCCCCAGGTTCCAGAGTGCATATTCTTTCGAGGGTACACAGGACACTATCAAAATTGATTACTCGACTTTACTATAGAAATGGTAGGTCTAAATGAATCTCAGAAGTTTTATTGTATAGGACATGTTCTAATACCACAACAAAGTAACTTATATGTCTATGAAAATGTAACAATAAATCCTCAAATGTTTACATGTTAAATAATATACTCCTTATTTCTTTTTTTTTAAAGCAAGATCTCATTCTGCTGTCAAGCTAGTCTTGAATTCTTGAGATCAAATGATTTTCCTGCCTTATTTTCCCAAATGCTGAGAGTAAAAGTGCATATTACCCCACAAATCATACGCTCCTGAAGTTACACATACATCAAAGAAAGGTCATAATGGAAATTCCTAAATATTTTAAGTGATATTGATGTATGCTACCACAATATGTGAGCTAAAACTCAAGCCATGGTTAAAAGGAAGTTTACAAATTTAAATGCATTCAATGAGAAAGAAAGAAGGGCAATTATCTGAAGGGTCACCACATAAAATTAGATAAAAGAACACACTTGCTTACTGCCCTTAGCCTCATGGTCTCCTTCTATGGGAATCAGGCTTAGCTTGATGAACAGCACAAGCCCCCATCTGATCGTGTTCTGTGTGAGGACTCAAAGTGGGGTCCATTACCATCATTGTCTTACAATGTACAATGTCCTCTCATATCTGATTATGAGGAGGTATATTTAGAGTCCCTCTTCCTTCCTCCCATTCACAATGTCACAAGGGGACCTCTACTGCCTGGGTCTTCCCTCACTTATAGCTTATCTCCCTTGCATAATTACACCCAAAGCCTGCTAAAATCCACCCCGGCCTTCCTCTCCCTCCTCTCCCAACCTTCACAGAGCTCAAGGATCCAAGCTTGGATTCTAAAGTCTAATTAACAAACTTCAAACACGCAGCTCCCTCGCTTGCAGGTGATCTTGTGACACCCTGTTTCCTTGTCTGGGATTGGCAGTGCCTTGCAGGCTTGTAAGAGAGACAAGCGTGTGGGGAAGAAACCTATGAGTAAGTCTCTACTCACTGGGGGGAGAGAAACAAGAAATCCTTTTATTTAGCTAAAACCTGCTGGTTGTCCTTTCAAGCCCCGCTTTCCCGTGTGATTGTAGCACCCTCACTCATAGTTCGTGAAGGTTCCATTCCTCCTTGACTATTTTTTCATTTGCTCATTTTGTTGTCTTTTTCCCCCCATGAGACAGGGTTTCTCTGTAGCATTGGAGCCTAACCTGGAACTAGCTCTAGTAGACCAGGCTGTCCTCGAACTCACAGATCCGCCTGCCTCTGCCTCCCGAGTGCTGGGATTAAAGGCATGTGCCACCACGGCCAGGCTTTGTTGTCATGTTTATTGTGGCATGTTATTTGTGTCATGTTTATTGTTTCTTTAAGTCTTGTTCAGCAAGTAATGACAGGTTCTGAACTGGCTGTCTGGACTTGGAGCGTATCTCTGCCACTTGCTGAGAGCTTGGCCTCTTAACCTTCCTCCCCAGCATCTTCCTCTGCAGGATGCAGGTAAGTTGGCAGCTGCTTGCCCTGGTGGCTCGAGTGGGTGTGGTGAGCTTTAGGACAGGGCCAGGCGGGCACAAGGCAGCACTCACACTTTTCGCTGTGACTGTTGTCAACTTAGAACTCCTCCCCAGTTTGTCCCTCCCGTTGTCATTTCCACTTCCTCCATCTTTCCAAAATAAGACGGCATTCGGGCCTTCCAGAAGAAATAGAAGAGGGCTGGAGAGATGGCTCAGTGGTTAAGAGTACTGACTGCTCTTCCAGAGGACCTGGGTTCATTTCCCAGCAACCACATGGCATCTCACAACTGTCTGAAAATGCAGTTCCACGAGATCTGATACCTTCACACCAATGCACATAAAATAAAGTTAAATAAATCATTAAAAAAATATTTAAAAAAAAAAGAAATAGAAGATAGCTGTCATTGCACTTGACTTGGGAGAGAAAAGCTCTCCTCCTGAGTAATAACACACTACCCCTGGACTTGATACCAATGGGTGTTGCCTTTAGTACTCAGACTCATGTCTTTCTTTCCCAAACCTCAGACTCTTCCTTCATGCCTCTGTCCACACTCAATGGAGTTCTGGGCTCCCAAACTCACCTATCCTCAGCTAACAAAACTCAGCAGCCAACACGATACTCATGAATTTAGCTTACGTTCCAATTTAGACCACAACTCCAGTCCAGGGACCAGAAAACAGGAAGATGAGCCTCGTCCTCTCCCCTAACTGCAGCCCTACCATGCAGCTTCCCTCTCCATCCTGGATATTGCTGCATCAGCCTAGGTCTAGGAACTCACTGGCTCTTAAATAAACAAACCAAGGCTATATAGAACCCACATCCTAGCTTGACTCCTCTTGTGGCCTCCCTGCTTTAGCTTTTAGAGAGAAGCAACTCCCTTCACTGCCCAACAGGCCAACTGTGTTTTCCAACCCCACCTCTACCTGTCTTTCTTCACAGCCGGGATCCAGGCTGGATAGAGGCTGGTATTGACAAGTTTTCCCCAACAGCCCCATGTCATGGTTCCTTGACCCTAAAACATGGAATCCTTGACCCTTTTATTACCTGTAGGCATCAGTTACCTACAAGTATATGTCAGCCAACATCATTCTATGACATACGATCTTTAAATGGAATTAGCATGTTGTTTTAAAGTACATTGAATTAATTAATGAAAACAGGCATATTAAAAAATATATATAGTAACAGGGTCACAAATTAAGTGACAATAATAAGTGCTAAAATATTATAAACATGATAATTATATAAAAGGTACTTATCATTAAACAAATACTACAATGAGCCAGGTAAACTTTTGGCTTTCCATGTAAAAGTGAGGGTAGGTGGTGGGGATTTTATGTGACCAGCCTAATGCTCAGCTCTTACTGTGGGTCAGGTATTTTTTGTAGAAGCCTTACAAATCTTCAGTCTCTGAACTCTTGAGAAGTAGAGGCAGAAGGGATCAGGAGACCAATATCGCCTTAGCTCTATGGTGAGTCCAGGCCCAGACTGGGCTACATGACGCCTTGTCCAGAACAACAGTAGAAGCGAGGAAAACAAGGTACACAAACATTCAGCTATGGTGAGCCTACGAGAAAGTACATACTGTTGTCAAATCTACATTAGAGATGAAGAAACTGAGGCACGATGTCTTCCTGCAAATCTTGCCAAGCCCCCGAAGCTGCTAAGCATCAGAGTAGAAACCCAGGAGGCCTGGCTCTAGAGCCAGTAATCTGACAGAGGCTTAGCTGCCAATGGATGTATGGCTTTGCCATTTGACTCCAAGTTCAGGGGCAGATGATGGAAGCAAACCCTAAAGGGCCAAGATTTTGGGTTCCGCGGCAAACACAGCCCACAGGCAAAAAACTGTAAGAGCAGTTCATCCTGAGCAAACACGCTTGGACAGATGTGGTATCATCACCTTTGAAACCTCTGCCATCTCTCCTCCTGTCAGCCCTTCCATCAGGAAAATGGGCACACACAATATGCACCCACGGCAATTAGACGCAAGAACTAATTGGTGCCAAAACTGTGTGTCGAGCTCACCTAGAGATGTCACAATGGGGGCAAGGCAGTCTCACATAAATTCCAGTTTTGCATCCTGTGGCCCGTTCTTCTCTGGGCAGGAGGTGGTGCCCCGTCTTGTCGAGATCTGATTTCTAAATGCAACCATGTGTTTCCTTTCATCCAAATGACTGTGCTCACCTCGGGAGCAGCCTTTAATTTTCTTCTTGGAACCGAGGACCATCCTTACAGCAACAAAAGGTCCCTAGGACGGTGAGGTAAGATTTGAATTAAGATACCTTGGCATGTTGCACTCCACAGCAATTAACGGGCAACAGGTTTTTAGCAGCACCCACTCTCTCAAGGGCAGCTACCCTTTGTCTTAAGAAGCCCTGTCTCTCCCACTTCCAAGCATTCTGATGAAGCAGCCCCCAGTGGCTGGCTCTCTGCAAGGTGCTAAGTGAAGTGGGTGTCAGAGAGGAGCCTTGCCAGAGAGACCATGTGGTTATCGAGTTCTATTAGGTGACTTTGGTGGGGTAAGGCGACTTGACTCCAAGGAAGCTGGCCATCAATCTGGCCCATTATCGAATTTCTTTCTTACTCTCATCTGCCTTTTGGGCTCGGCTACTCATTAGTACCTCTCTCCTGAGGAGAGAAGAGAAAAGGGAGCGAGAGCCAACTTTGGCTTGTCCATTTGGCTCCTTGTCAGCAACTCTGCTCCGTGTGTAATCTGATGGAGCCATGGTCCAAGGTGGAATTTGGACTCTTTCCCTCTCCAGCCCCTTGCCAGGCATGTGAACTCCTGTTGGTCCCTGCCTTCCCAAAGGCCCTCAGGCAGTCAGAAGTTAGTCACTCCCTCCCTGGTTCCTGGAGCCCCCTCCAGGACTGAGAACACTTACCACATTGTGTAGTAATTATCAGGGCCCTTGTCTTGTCTGCTATTGGATGGGAGCTCCTGGAGGGTGGGGCTGTATTTGTTCCTCAGCTCAAGTCCCAGGGGTTTGGGGCCCAGGGCTTGGCTATGACTGCTGGGTAAGAAATGGATTCAGGAAGAACAAATAAATCCCAGTAGCCTTTATTTGCTGTTTCCTCAGAAAGTCAAAAGTATTAAAATTAATACTTTTAAGGGTATGAGGGATGTTGTTTTTATTTTTGTTTTGTTTATTAATTGTTTTTAAGGAAATCATGCCCGGGACTCCTGAAACCGAGAAGGCTTTTGTAACAGATGTACCCCTACATTTGTTCAATGAAGTTTATCAATACTATGCCATGTACTGAGATCCTGGAGAAACCCAACAGGCAAAACCCCAGCACTCTAGCAATGATGTCCTCTCTTGGGTACCAACTCTCTTCTATAATTTCCCACCTTCTCTTTATCTCTTGAGGCCTTTTCCCCCTGAATCAAACAAACAACTTCAATTGTTTCCACCAAATACCGCACAAAATCTAGAATCCAGCTTAGAAGAAACACTGGAAATACCAGGTTCCCCTTTAGGAGAAACCAGGTATTAAAGGGAAGCAGGGGTGGGCAGTGGGACTTTGGTACTTCCATCAAAATCTGATCACCTCCTTAGGCTTAGTGGCAACCAGAGACACTTGGACCACCTGAGGACAGCCCTGAGAGCCTTCCTGATATCTGGCTTTTTCCCAAGGGCACTGTCCTCATCCTGTGTCCTTTGGGACTAGACACCGCCATCTATGTCCCCTGGATACTCCTCAGAGCCATGTTCAGATGGACACTGACTTCTGAAAGGTCACTCATGGCTCAGCCTATGAGTGAAGTTGGGCTAAGGGAAAGAACTGTCCTAAAAGTAGACCTTGGGCTTTCTTAGGAAGCAGCGGAGACCCTCTGCCACACGTGAATTTAGAAAGGGCTGTGCGCATGGTCTCTGCAGGAGATCCCTCCACCAGGCCTGGGTGCTGCAGCTGAAGGAGATAAGCAAACTGAGGAAACAGGACTGTGAGCTGTGTTGGGTGTCATGGGTCTCCAGACAAACAAACCAGAGAGAGGGAGGAGGAGAGAGAGCATGAAGAGATTTACAGCTCAAGGAAACTGGCTCAAACAGCTGGGTGGAGGAGGGGCTCAGCAAATGTCTGAAAGCTCACGACTCCAGGAAAATGTATTGTAAGGTTTGGGGTTTTTCTCAGATTATTTATTTTTATTTTATGCACATTGGTGTTTTGCCTTCGTGTATGTCTATATGAGGGTATCAGATCCCCTGAACTGGAGTTACAGACAGTTGTGAGCCGCCCTGTGAGAATTAATCCTGGGTCCTCTGGAAGAGCAGCCAGGGCTCTTAACCTATGTGTCAACTCTCCAGCCCCTGACTAGGAAGATTTTTTTTTTTCAAGACAGGGTTTCTCTGTGTAGCCCTGGCTGTCCTGGAACTCACTTTGTAGACCAGGCTGGCCTCTAACTCACAGAGATCCACCTGCTTCTGCCTCCGGAGTGCTGGGATTAAAGGCATGCACCACCACTGCCTTGCCGGAAGACTCTTTAAGATAAAATTTCTTCTCTGGGCAATCACAGTCTTTGCTGTTAAGGCCTTTGATTGACTGAAGGAAGGAAGGCCTCCAGAGTATCGGCATAATCTCCTCAAATCCACTGAGTGTGGCTGTTAACCACATCTACAACCTTCCTCCCCATCAGCCTCTAGATTAGTGTTTGACCAAACAAGTGGTCCCTGTAACCTAGCTAGTGGATATATTCAGTTTGAAGTCACAGGGCTGAAAACCAAGTCAGGGTCTATAGTATTTAACAGGATGTGAAGGCATCTTGGGAAGATGAGGAGGAATGGGATGTATTTGTGTGTACATGTATGTGGGGATGGAGGTGTAAAATCCTCGGAGGTAGGGATCCACGGAGTAGCCACCAGCATAGGAAAGGTTAACTATAACCTCTTCACTTCCCAGGCTAGCCAAAACTCTTTCAAGTTTGTATTTAAAGTTCTTAGGTAGTGGGAAGCCCATTTTAGGCTAATGTCTTGCTTCTGGTTCTTGCCTCTGAATTCCGGCCTGGTTCTGAGCGGGTGGCAGAGCAAGAGACAAAATCTCCTTCAGTTTTGCCTGAGTCAGGTCTTTAAGGGGAAGATCATTTAGTTTATCTAGAGGGCTGCGAATTCCCACAGCCTTAGGCAGACCCATATTCCAGCGTAAGCACAAAAACAAATTCTAAAGCCAAGCAAATGACTGGTGATAAGCCACAGGTATGTATTATCATGACCGCTGTTCTCCCCGAGAGCCCTCTCTGCCAGGCGAGCAGAATCCACTCCACAAACACGAGGCGCTGACAGCTTCTTTGACGACTGCTTTGTGTGTGTGGTACTGAAGTGGCGCTCAGTGGGTAGGTGGAGGCACACAGCCTCCACATGTGTTCTTCCATGACCTAAAGGAATGCGAGACGTCATGCATAACAGAGCTTCCCTGGTGCTTGCCCTTCTGAGGATTGGCTGTTAGGCAACCAAAGCCATGATTATACAAAGTAAGACCTATCGGTGGACAGGAAGGCCGTCGTGATGATTGAAGGTCTTTTTGGCTTTCCTGTGTCTGGGTGGAAACACAACAGGTGTGTGCCTTTGCCAAAAATGACAGTGGAGTATGCGGATGGTGTCCTCGGCAGCACCAGGGAATCTGATGTTGGAGGGTCTGCAGGTTAAAGCAATGGGGACGTAATTTGACACAGCCAGGTTGCTGAGCAACTGGGAGCAGCAACCGCTGAGAAGCGTCTCTCTATCTGCCCAACTGTTTGCACCCATGCAGACATGCCAGGATGCAATATTGCTAGCCAACTAAGGGGTAATATTGCTAGCCAACTAAGGGGTTGCGAGCGCATACACTACCCTGTAGTGTCATGTCAGTACCTCTGAGTGACACTGTGTGGGTGCCTGTGTCCTCACTAATACATAGAAAAGTAGTGACGGGACAGTTGCACATATTTACACCCCTCACACCATCAGAGAAGGTGGAACTCTTGCAAAGTCAGTTAGAGTGAGTTTAGAACATTTGTATAAGTTCATCCCTCAGTGGTTCCTGTGAAAGGGAGGGGTGAGTAGGCTTGCTAGAGAGAAGAGAAGGTCATACCTGCAGGCAGCTGGGGCCCCTGGAGAGCCACACTAGCAAAGGGAATCCTGTCACTACTCAGTTTTCCCAAATCAAGACCAGCATGTAATCGCACTCCCGATTCCCCCAAATCATGGGTTACTGAAAGACACCTGCGTGCCTTGGCAACCGGCTGAGATCTGTGACACAAGGCTGTGCAGAGAAAGGCATTTCTGCCACCCCACGTGGGTTAAGCACATGTGCCAAGCAGCCTTGGAATCAAGCTGACACTCATCCCGCAGCGTGACGAGCGCCGCACCAGGTTCTCAGGAAGGGCTGAGTGTGTGCATGAGGTCACTGAGCTCTGTTGGGATTTAACCAGCCCCGGCCTGTGTCGTGGTGACACGCATCTGCTGACTGGACGCATCGGTGCATCGCGCTGTGGGCTGGCTGGTGGGCCATGCTTGAAAGACTCCTGGCATGTGGTCCCGCCTGCACTCCTCACTCTTGACTGAAAGCATGTGCTCTACACAATCGGGACAGTGTTAACACGGAGGTCCAAGGCGCTTCCTACACATCTGGCTGAGGCCGGCTGAATCACTTCCCCCCAGGAGGGTGGCTTCCAGCTCTGTGACATCTGTCAAGTGGCAGGAAGTGTCTGGATTCATCCCTGAGTGATTTTTATCTCCGCATGCTTTTCTAATTTCATCAGGGCCTCCATGCCACATTCCAAATGACATGTTCACGTTTGCCACAGACAAAAATGACAGATGGAGAAAAATCATCTCCGACCCTTAAAAGTCGTGTTTTATAAGGGAAGAGCTTGGGCACAAAAAAATATTCTAAGAGAGGGTGTAGAAGTGACTTGAAATAGTGTACACGTTATTCATGTTTAGCTTATTGAAATGAATTCTCCCTTTCCAAATTACTGATTTTTCAAAGCTTTTAAAATTGGTATTTTTTTTTGAAAAAGTGTAGCTTACGTGGAATAAAAAACACAAGTATCATGGGTATATCTTGATTCTTTTTTTTTTTTTTTTTGCGACAGCCTCAGTCTGTCCTGGCCTCCATTTTCATTCATCCACACCTCCATAAGAATCGTCATTTAGACCAAGGTTTAGAACAATGTCAACTCTTCAGAAGGTTCCTTGTGCCCTCCCCTGTGGGACACAGGATGTTCTCACTAGTTCTTCATGTCAGCATGGGACGGTTTACATCCTTTGTGCACGGTGAGACATGTTTTAAATCAGCAAGGCCATATAAATAAATAAAATAAAATAAAATGCTATTTCCACTCTTCTATGATGATAGAGGCCATAACAGTGGCTAGGAAAATGATTTTTTTTTTCAGTTTTTTGAGACAGGGTTTCTCTGTAGCTTTGGAGCCTATCCTGGAACTCACTCTGTCGCCCAGGCTGGCCTCGAACTTACAGAGATCTGTCTGCCTCTGCCTCCCGAGTGCTGGGATTAAAGGCATGCGCCACCACTGCCCTGCATGAAATAATTTTTTAACACCCATATCTTATAGCATGCAACTATGTGGGGTAGGGGGAGGTGTGCTTCTCTTCCTACTCGATAGCTAACGTTTTGCAATCAAGGAAAAACACGCAAATGCTTAAATGCTTTGTCTTTAGTGCTAAGGGAGAAGCCTGGATTTATTTTTGTTTCTGACAGTTCTTAGAGTCTTGCAGTCAACTCCAGGCATTTTAAAATGCTCAGCCACCTGCCTTCAGAGTCCCTGCACTTTGAAGGACACCTGGGCCCTGAGTGAGAAGCCTCACTCCCATCCTGGCTTGGTCCCTCCCCCGGTCTTACACACATCCCGGAATGAGGCCCTCGTTGCAGCTTGCTCTGCACCAGGAAAAAAAAAATGCTTAGTCAGACCCAAAGCTAGTTGCTGCAGGCCCTATTCCGTCCTTAGGAGATGCCAAGAAAAGAAGCTGTGGAAGACAAGATTAACCCCCCAAGTCTTCCAATGCCCCCCGTTGTGATTAGACTGAGTGACCACGGATCCCTACTGGACTTATCCAGGGGCACGCTAACCTCATCACCATGGACACACCTTTCTGGGGACTTAAACTCTTTGCTGCTCTGTTGTATTTTTAGAACTGAAGGGAACCAGGAGAAAAGATTTTTGATTGAATTTGGAGAGACAGGGTGAGAGGCCTTGGCCACAGGATGGAAGCAGTGTTAACAGGAAAGACTTGGAGGGGACAGGAGCCGTGGCTGCCTAGGCATGACACAGACCCTCCAAGGGCCATTGGAGAGGTCATCGCTTCTGTTTCCAGGTCCCCCTGTGACACTGGGCTATTGCATGAAAAGACTAGACTCCAGCTGGTTTATCTACCACCTGGGGGTAGGGGTGTTCAGCACTTCCAAGGGACTTGGGCAAGACAAGGCTCTGCAGAGGGCTGAGAGCAGGGGAGGCTTTTCCATATATATGAAGGGGTGGACTTTTGCTTATTTCTCTTCTTTCCTCTTTCCCTTTCTTTCTTCCTTTCTTCTTAACACCTCCCCGCCCCTTTGCACGTGATATATTTGGGTTTGCGTGCATGAGTGTATGTGGGGTGGGGGTTTACCCACATTTGCACACATTACCTCTGTGTGCACATGTGGAAGCCAGAGGTTGACACTGCCTAGCTCCCTGATTTTATTACAACTTTTAAAAAACTTTTGTATGTACATGATGTGTGTGTCTGGGAGTGTAGGTATGTGTGTTTGTGTATTTGTTTATGAGTAGAGGCACACGCTGCAGCACGTACGTGGAAGACAAAAAGGCGGCTTTGGACGCTGGTCTTCACCTGCCATCTTGTGTGAGACAGGGTCTTCTTGTTCCACTGGGGTGTACACAAGGCTGCTTCTGAGGGATCTTTTGTTTCCACCTCACATTTCACCAACAGGAGCCCTGGAATACAGATGTGCACAATGCAGGTGATCTTGCCCACTGACGCATCTTCCCAGGCCCTTCGCTGTATTTTATGAAGCCGTCTCTTACTGAATCTGGACTTCACTGATTGACTAGACTGGCTGGCCGATAGCCCCCTGGGATCCTCCAGTCTCTACCTCCCAACACCGGGATTACAGAAGCACGCCAGCACGGTCAGCTTTCCATGGATGCTAAACTATGAATTCGGCTCCTCCTGTTTGTAATGCCAGCCCTTTACCCAGAGAAGTCATCTCTCCAGCCGTGACTTCTGCTTTCTAGTGGTCAGGTACTCTCTGTCTACCAGTTGCCCACGGAATGACATTCCACGGGCTCATGCTGTGTGACGGTTGGTCTAGTTTTGACAGGAGAGTATACACCTGAGATAGAACAATCAAAGGTACTCTTTGTTAAGGTATCACGAACCTTCACTCTGAAGACCAGAGCACCCTTCCAGACACTGCAGCCTGAACAACAGGATCTGGGCGCTGAGAAGAGATTGGCTCACCCATAAATCCACCGAGACTGAGCATCG
Source organism: Ondatra zibethicus (assembly GCA_004026605.1). Classification (NCBI taxonomy): domain Eukaryota; kingdom Metazoa; phylum Chordata; class Mammalia; order Rodentia; family Cricetidae; genus Ondatra; species Ondatra zibethicus. The sequence goes on from PVIU01000264.1 coordinate 157,179, forward strand.
CTGGGACGCTCAGGATAGCACAGTCCAAGTTAGTCTCTGTTGGGCATGTCAGATTGCAGAGAACTGAATTAATCTTACACAATGTGCCCTTTGACAGCTTCCGGAATAATTATTCTTGTGTGTGTGTGTGTGTGTCTGTCTGTCTGTCTCTCTGTCTCTCTGTGTGTGTGTCTGTCTGTCTGTCTCTGTGTGTGTGTGTGTGTGTGTGTGTGTGTGTGTGTGTATTGTACGATCAGAGCCATCTGAGATTCTGGTGTTTATATCCACTTCAGTCCTGATGGAGGTCCTCAGCCATATGTAGAAGCCTCTCACATACTGTCTGAATATCCTATGATTGGCTTAAATTTCTGCCACTACCATGTCCTCTTTTGTACTCTATCATGCCACATACCACACAGGTTGCTTGGGAAACTCTCTCCTTGGCCTTGGCCTTTGTATCAACCATGATAGGTCTCTGTAACTACGAGTGCTCAGAGATTGCCCTTAGTGCATATCTTAACCAATGCAAGTCCCACAACTCCATGTAGGTCTCTTCCTACTGCCTATTGCACAGATCTGGACACTTGGCATGAGTTCTGGTACATCCATTGCTAAACGTCCACTGCATGGTTTTTGGTGTGTGTCTTGACACCAAACACTCTTTGCCTCCTAAACACCAGTCTGCGTCTCTGATCACCACTGCAGTTGCAAGAGAAGTTTTACAACATCTGGCATTTCGAGATGAGGAGAACAATCTCCAGGCCGAGAACAACATGAAAATATCTCCCCCACCATGAAGACATCATCAACTTTACCTGGCAAGCATTCCCAGAAATTTCCAGCTTAACCATTTCCCAACCACTCTATACAGGCTACAGGACTTCATCACAGACTGGCTTTGTCTGGGGCTATCGTTCGTTCATTTCCATCTCCAGTGGTGTAGGCCAGTGACTTCCGCATGGAACAGACATTCAGTGGATGAATGGGTGCTCTATTTCAGACATGTCAATCTTTAAGAAAATAAGCTTTGGTGGGAAATAAAAGGCCCACATGAAAATTCCCATCTTCTTTAACAATTGGTAAGGAGAACTTGGAATAGACTGGTTTTTTCCCTACACTTTGAGAGTCTTCAGGTCATTTTTAACCACAGGCCATGACTACCTCTGTGAGTCCCCCCCCATGCTCCTATCTTAACCCCAGTCTGAGAACTGGCTCTGTCTAATATCCAGGTTCCACTCCCCTAGAAGCCCTCCTTTCTTGATTAAGGCATTGTCATGACTTTAATTAAGGACTGTCCTACATCTCAGCATGGGGCCCTTCCCTGTCCTTACCTTGCCCTGAGATACACCTGAAGGATAGGGTAGCCCCCCCAACCCAAGTCCAGCATCCAGTACACAGGCGGTGCCTAAGTGGAATAGGTTGTCTCTATGTGTTGCCTTCTAGAAGTGATTCAAATTAGCTAAAGGGAACATTTATTTCCCTTATTTTTACAACAAAGTTTCTTCGTTGCCATGCCTGAAAGGTAAACCAGGGAAGGGTAGGCTAATACAGTCATTTATAATCCTTAGACATTGTTATCATAAAACTAATCTTTACATGTTCATAGTTAGACTATTTGTAATAGCCCCAAACTGGAAATTGTCCAAATGCCCATCACTAGTTGATGGATAATAAATAAATTGTGGGATTCCACACAATAGGATATGGCAGAGTAATTACAGTGAGCAATCTACAGCTACATGAAATGATTTCGATAAATCTCATTAACACAATGCTGGGTATTAGAAGCCAGACGCAAAAGCGATGATTCCATGTTTATGAAAAGAACAACACCAAGCATAACTAATCTTTGCTGTTCGTAGTCAAGATAGTGGCTTCCCGTGAGGAAGTAATGCCTGGTTGTGGGCCTGTGTTTTTTATTTGGGTGCTGGCAACACCAACATTTGGTTTATAAAGAGGTATACTGCTGCGCTTTTGGAGCAAAGACCTCTCTGAGAATTCTGCCCCAGGTGCTGTCTCCGAAGAGACCTTGTTCAGGACCTTTCTCTCCAGAGCCACGTCTGAAACCAGAGGTTGAATGTTGGAATGACGGTGTGTGCGCACACTAATTACCTAGCACTGTATCACAGAGTATCCCAGAACTCGGTGGCTGAAACACCAGGCATTCATTATGTGATTGCCTTTGTTGATCAGGAACCTGGAGCAGCTAAATCGAGTAGTTCTAGCTCAGAGTCTCTTAGGAAGATGCGGCCAATGTGTCGACAGGGGCTGCCGTGATCTTCTGAAGACTTTACAGGGGCCATCTAATTCACTTCCATGGCTGTGGACAGGAGGCTAGTTGGTCCCATATGCATTTCCCCATAGGGCTCCTAGACAACATAGCATCCAGCTCCCCCCAGAAAGAGGGAAAAGGAGGGGTGGAAGAAGCTAGAATATAGGTTCATGACTTAGTCTCAAAAGTCGCATGCCATCTTTCCTACCATATCCCATTCATTAGAAAAGAGACACTCAGTTCTGGGAACACTTGCATAGGAGGGAATCCAAATGCGCCTCTTGACGAGAGTAACAAATAATTTGTGGATCTATGCTCAAAACCATGGAAGTTTGCCCTCTGACTTCAAATTATTTACCCTTTTCTGCCTTGCTAAGGTAGGATCTTCCAAGGTCCCCCAATGCGGAGCACCAACTTGAAGCTCAGATCCTCTCATCGACATCAAGGCCAGATGCTGTGTGTACGCATCCTCAGCTTAAGCGAAGCGACCTGGGTACGGTTCCCCTCGGCTTAAATGTCCACCGTAAATGCCTCCATCCACACCTAACGGTAGTGGGAACTGTCAGGAAAAGTACTTTGGATGTTCTTCTGCTCTTGAAGGAGGCCAGAAGTTGGTGCTCAGGGCTCTAGAACCTTGTTCCTAGAGAGTTGCTAGCCTCTAGCAATTTGGAAAGCAAACTGGGAAAAGGCCCGAGGCACCTTGACTAGGATTCAGTACTATTTTGCTCCGAAGGGATTTTCATACCTCTTGGCTCTGACTTCTGGCATTTCTCCTTTGTCTGTGAAGGCAGCCATCTTGTTATCTCATTTGCTTCTCCCCAATAGCATTCTGGAAGTTCAAAAGTTATCTTCGTTTTATACTGTCTCTGCTTTTCAGTCCAAGTGTGACCTTTAAACCAAAGTATCATGGAAGCGATGCCACGCCTCCCGAACCCAGGACAAAGGCTCCCTCAAGGTCTCTATGGGAGCCACCGTCATTCCCAGGATTATCCTCCCAACAGCAAATGTGAGGCGCGCCTTCTTGATTCATACTGGAAACAAAGAGTTTAAAATATACAAAACCTTGAAAGAATAGATGCGAGACTTACGGCAGTCAGAGAAAAAAAAATCCTTAACTTTAATTTTCAACTACATGGAACAAACCGAGACCAACAAAAAAGGGAAGGAAGATATTAGTACCTTCCCCGTCATCGCCAGGAAAACAAGTACCTTGCGCTACCTCCACCCACGCACCCAGGAGAACCATCTCTGCACCCATCGAGAGAAAGACCACCCTGGCAGTAAGTGGCTGACATGATGGCACATGCTGTACATCCTAAGCTGTGATCTACACAGGTGAGGCAGTGGGCTCACTAGAAGCTGCAGCAGTGCAACCTGGGAATTGTAGTTTTATGCTTTGTAGTGATCAGAACTTTAAAAAAAAAAGGTATGAGCCTGAGAAAAGGGAAATTATACTGATATCTAAAACCAGCTAAAATAGAGGCAATTCTGAATAAAATGAAGTAATGTAAATGTGAATGTACTCTTTTTTTTTTTTTTTTGGTCTTTTTATCTTTTTGAGACGGTTTTTTCTCTGTGTAACCATAGCCCTGTCTGCCCTGGAACTCACTCTGTAGACCAAGCTGGCCTCAAACTCAAAGAGTTCCGCCTGCCTCTGCCTCCCGAGTGCTGGGATTAAAGGCGTGCCCCACCACCGGCCAGCAAATTTACTTTTCTTGAAGAGAGTCTACCTCTTTCAAACTAACCATAAGAAGAGCTACAAGAGGGCAGCAGCGCTTGCCGCACAAGGCTGGTAGCTTGAGTTCAGTCCCTGGAACCTATGTGTTGTGGTTCGAATGGGGAACGTCCTCCGTAAGCTCAGGTCTTTAAACACTTACTTGGTCCCTAGCTGGTGGTGATGTTGACCCTTTGGAGCTCTTTTCACTGAGGGTGAACTCCAGCGTTTTATAGCCTGCCCCCACTTCCCTTTTTCTCTCTGCTTCAGGACTGCTAACAGTACTCTATGGGCGGGGCCGGCCTCCTGGCCTGGCCTTCTCAGCTTCCCTGGCCTCAGAAACCGTAAGCCAAAATAAAGCCATTTCCCCTCAAGTTTTCTGAGGTATCTTCTGACAGCAATAGAAAACTAAGTCATCAAGTAAAGGCAGAAGGAAACACCCCACTCAGTATAGTTATCCTCTGACTTCAAACATACCTGCTGTGGCACATACACCTACACATAGACACACACATACACATTCATGTCATACACACAATAATAATAATAATTGCTTTTATTTAAAATGGTGACAGATACAGCTCATGGGTAGAACACTTGCCTAGCATGCAAAGGGCCATAGCTCTAAGCCCCAACACTGTTAAGTAATAATAGCAACAACAATTGGGATTCTCGAACTCCATATTGAACCCATAACTAAGGGTATGCAAAGACAGGAAAAATTTTAATACCTCAGTTGTTGACGCTAGTATGAAGAAAAGATGTGGATAGAAGAAATGATCAGAGGCATTTGTCTTTTATTTGTTCTTTAGGTTATTTGTTATGACCATGTTTCGTGGCCTTAGCTGACCTGGAACTCACTCTGTAGACCAGACTGCTTACCTCGAACTCACAGAGATCTGCCTCCCGAGTGCTGGGATTAAAGGCATGCGCCACCATGCCCGGCTCCTTCTAAGACTTTAACCATACAAAATTAGTATCTTAGATTTACACTCCAATACACTAGGCTTCAGCTATAGTAACTAATGAGTCTAGAATGAACAAAATAATGCATGAGAAAATATTCCAATGGTTTGACAACTGTAGATCAGGGTCGGCAGAAGGCTCCATAAGATACCCATCCAAGCTCCTCCCCAGGAATAGTGATAATTCAGAAGATCTGGGGACAGCCCTAAGAATGTGTATCGCTAACCTGTTTCTCAGTGATGCTGATGTTCCATAGACTACACTTTAAGAACCACCGAAGTCTTCTGTTTTCCACTAGGAAATGTATTACAAAGTTATAATAACTAATGAGTGGACAGATGAAATGTAGTATCTCCATACAAGGAAACAATTAAAAAAAACAATATTGATGTATCAGAGAGGGGTACAGGGGTGTCTTGCATTACCATTTCTTTGCCTATTCCTTTGAATCAAGGTCTCTCACTGAACCTGGAGATAGATGGGGGCCACCAAGCTCCTGCAGCCCTCCTGTTTTCAGCCCAGCCCCAGCACTGGGGCTAAAGCACACACCTATACCTGGCTTTTCCCATGGGTCCTGGGGTTTTGAACATGGGTCCTCATGCGTGTGTAGCAAAGCACTCCTACCTGTTGAACATATAGGAAATAAATTTTTCCAAATCTTTTCTAGGTGATAATTTCAATGATCCGCAGGACCAGGAGGACAATCAGGTAATATAAATACCAAACCTTTGATGTAAACATAGTCTTTGACTAAGGAAATAGTTAGGGATAGATGCTTCCAACAGTAATCTTCTACACGCAAAACTGATAGTTAGGAACAGATGCTACCAACAGTCCATCTTCCACATAGCAGATGCTTGTATGGATTCTGCAAACTGGAAAGGAACCACATGTGTAAAATATGTATATTAATCCTGGCACTTGAGAGGCAGAAAAAGGCAGGCAGATGTCTGAGTTTGAGACCAGCCTGATCTACAGAGCAAGTTCCAGGACAGCCAGGAGAAACCCTGTCTCAAAAGAAATAAAACAAAATCAAAATCCAATAAATAGGTAGATAGATAGATAGATCTGTTTATCAAGATCTAAAGTTTACTAAAGATGATGTTACAGATTTATTACCATAGAAAAGATATTCATGATATTAGTTAAGTAAAAAATACTAGTTAGAAAAGAGCCTTTGAAGAATGAGGAAATGGCTCAGTGGGTAAGAGTGCTCACTGTACAAGCCTGGTGTCTTGAGCGTGGGTCTCCGGAACCCACTTCTATCTAATCCCACCACAACTACAGGAACTGGGGGGAGGAGATGAAAGACCTGGAAGCTTAGGAGCCAGCTAGTCTGGCTTACACAGTAGTACTGAGACCTTGTCTGAAATTAAGTGGATCAGCATGGACTGATACCCCAAGGTTGTCCTTCAACTCCACCTGTCTTGTGGCATGTGTCCCCTCCCTCTCTCTCTTCCTCTCTCCTCTCTGTCTCACACAAAAGTCTCTCTCTTACACACACCTCTCTCTCAAATACACACACACACCTCTCCCTCACACACGAAGAAAACGAAAGAAAAGAAAATGTGACCCAACATACCCTACTCACACAGTGTGAGATAGATCCAGAAGATGCTGAGCTATTAAACTTTCTCCCTCAAGTACTACATACAGCCTTTATAATACAGAAATAATCACCTCTCGCTTTAAAGGGGAATATAACATTTCTTTATCTGAGACAACACTCTTAAGTACAGAAAATGAAAGCCAAAGACAATGCTATAAACCATAAAACGAAGCAGGGCTGGCCACAGGAACTCCAGTCTCTGTTGCATTACTCTAGAAATGTTTAGTGCTGCCTTCCTACTGCAATAATGCATGATTCTGTCGACCAAATATGCTCTGCTCCCCAGAAAGTGTATCAATTTCATGAAGTTATTTACAGAAATGTTTTTGTTTCCCTACATACCTTATATAGAACTTAGAGACCCTAGATAACGAACAAAGTTGCAGGTAAAAGCATGAAACAGGTAGCTTTTTCACAAAGATTATTTTTGTCTCATGGACACAAGTGTTGGCCTTCCGTGTGTCCGTTCCTCGGAAGCCAGAGGAGAGTGCTGGAAGCCCTGGCTTGAGGCAGTCTTTAGAATCAACTCTCTATTCTAGGTTCAAACACCACACCCTGCCTACTAGGGAAATTGTCTGTCTTCCTCAAGGGCCAGGATTGCTCTTGCAGAAGGGTTACAATCCTGGAGCTGTGAGACTCCCTGAATCTCTGGTCTCCTTTTCAGTTCCCCAATTCATTGCCTGTGGTTTACATCTGGAGGGCAAGACAGCATTGGCCAACTGTTGGCTTTCGGTATAATGAACCTTCATGGTACTAGTTCCCTGGGGGAGGAGTCAAGATATGCAGATCAAGGCCCTGGTATCTCCCGCCAGTAGCCGAAGACTGTGCAGGTTGCAAACCAGAACTTAATAGAAGTTCCACGCAAGACTTCAACATTCGTGTTTGTCTGAACTTACAGAAAGCTAGCATGTCCAGTGACAGCAGGGACAGGGGAGGGGTCTAGCCAAGGAAGTTAGAGGGTTCACTGTCCATAGAGAATTCCAGAATGACGAAAGAAAAGTATACCTGCTTTTGACCATCACTAACACAAACAGCTCCAAGCAATGGCAGTGATAAGAACTACTCCAGACTGGCGTGATGGCCCACTCCCCCTGGTCGTCTCAGGCCTGGGCACAGCACCACTCTGGCTCCGAGTGTCGCCATCAGCACCCAGGACCCTCCCACTGGGATCCTCTGTCCCCATTATGATGTCTGAAGACAAGAGTATTTCAAGAGAGGGAAAAGGAATGATCTTGAACACCTGAGACCTAAGACCCCCTTTGTCCTCATGAAAATGTCCGAAGGGAGGACAAACCTGGGAAAGATGCTGTCCCCAAATGTGGAGTCAGGCTCATGCTGGGAAAGGGAGTGCCTTTGAAGCCCAGCCCTGATGTCCCAGCTTCTCTGAGACTTTCCCAGTGCCCCAAGGCAGAGTTAGTCACTTCCTTCTTGTGCTCCCACATCACACTGTGACACACACCTCTTTGTCAGAGCACTGGCGGGTGAGTCTTCTGGAGCGCCCAGCTCTCCTGAGGGCAGCAGCTTACCTGCTCATCTTTGTCCTGGTTCTGACATCTGAATGACACTGAGAACAGACACTCAAAAAAAAAAAAAAAAAAAGAAAAAAAAGAAAAAAAAGAAAAAACTCCTTTGAGACATCACTCACTCACTCATTCATTCCAGGTGTCCTTGTCTATTACATAACTGGCATTAGGACACACTATCCTTCACTGTTATTAGCCTAAGCGATTCTATTAGGCAAACTGAAAAGCGGAGAGAGAGAAGCAGCAATTCAACACCAAGCGGGGAAACTTCTACAAAGAAATTTAGAGCTGACAAAGGGAACGTGGCATTAAGTCACCTCTATGTGACCGTGGGAGTGGAAGAGGAAATGAAGCTGAGGTCGTCGTCACGGGGGACAGAATCTGATGACAACGGCTGTGGCCCTGTGATAAGGACTTTGCTGAGGTTTAGGTGAAGTAAGGGAATTACTTACTAATAACGGGCGGGGATGAGCTGGAAGGAAAATGTGACAGGGCGCGTTCAGCCTTGCCCAGGCCACACCCAGTTTAGTCAATGACTTCGGAACCCTAAGAACAGTAAAGGAACACAGTAAAGCCTGTGCTCTAGGGACAAGTGGCAGGTAGGCAGTAGGCAGGTTTAAGGAAAGATATCCGCCTGTCCTGCAGTAAGTGTGATGAAAACCTCTCAGCCAGGAAAGTGACCCATGGGGGCAGGGCTGGTCTGGAAATGCAAAGGTTCCCAAGAACACCTGGGGGTTGCTTCAGGAATGCGCCCCAGGCCTGTTCTGCTTCCTCCCCGAGCACCGGGCAGGACCGTACACTGGCTTCAGTGAGCACCATGTCAGCAGTAATCACTGTGAAGAACTCTGCCAAGCTGAAATTCCACCTCTGAGAGCGTGTGCTCCGGTGGCACTGTTAAGAGGCATTTTCAGGGCATCTGGAATGTAAAAGTGTGTAAAATTAACAAGTAAGAGCCAACAGACAATAGCGTCTAGGGAGCTGTAGCTTGGGGAAAGAGAATGGAATGGAGGGGAACCTCCTTGGGAAGCTCAGGGTTGATAGCTTTGGCAACACTTTCTGAGCCCAGCCTTTGACCTAGGCCGAGACCTTTCCCTGGCCTCACAGGCAATATTAGCACATGCAGGGTTTGCAAATCAATGGCCCATGGGCTAAATCCAGCTGCCAGCTGTGTTTTGCTCGGCTCGAACAGCGAATTCCTTTCCTAAAAGTTGGAAATCCTTAAGCAGGATGCGTGCCTTCCAGTTTACCGCGGTCCTCGCTGTTGTCTTGCACCGGCTCCTTCACAGGAGCCACGGAGCCCCCAGTGGGCTTTTGGCTGCTCTGGCCTCCAGCTTGGCTGCTCACTGGTATCATTCAAAGAGGCTTCAGAAGACACCCACGCTTGAGTCCAATCCCAGAGATTCCAATTAAATCTGCCTCGAGATGCCCGGCAAGGAGGAGCTAAAAACATCTACCATGATCCTACGGCATAGTGAGGTGCAGCATCCTCGGAGAGAGCAAAGTAGCTAAAGATTGTAGGGCCAGGGTGTGTTGCACCCTCCACTGGTTGGCTTCCAACTGACTTCTCTTTACCTGCTGCTGGGCCATCTGAACAAGGAAGAGACCACCTACCTCATCAAGACCCTTGCATTCAATATTCTCCGATGGGCACAGGCATACCCTCTCCGAACCATGCCTGATGGGTTGATAATAGAATCTCTGCTGAAATGAGAGTTCAGTTTGGCTACCAGCACAGCCTCTCTGTGCTGGATTAGCTTGGGCACTTCGTCAAAGTCTTTACGGACAGATAACATCACATTTCCCTCCCTGTTTTAAAGACAGGAAAATGGTGACACTGGTCCTGGGGTCATCAAAGCCCCAGGGTGTACTCAGTCACTCTGGCACCCAATACATTGATTACAGTAAGAATTCACACCCAGTATGCAGCCTGCGGAGGGCTATGTTCTAGCATGGCCTTGAGGATGGTCAGTAGCCCGCATCTGTTCTGGTTGGTCCTTACTTTGCCACATTGGGTGGTGACTACTTGGATTCTTGGTCAATGGGTTTACATAAGGCACCAGAAACAGATATACATTCATCTATAGCTCAAGCCCTGAAGAGGAAATAAACAGACCCAGAAATATTTGTGATAAGACATGATATGGGGGTGATAGAAGACAAAACACACACACACAAGCACACACGCAAGCACACGCACACACCTCCTCCACCACCACCACCACCCCGCCGCAGTTTTGTGAGTGCATTGGAGAAGCACCCTCGGCACCATTGAGGAAGGCCGCACTGAGCAGAAAGTGTTAGCGTTGTAAGCAAAAAGGTGATCAGGAGTGGTCCAGGCAGGGAAGGATGCTTGGGGATGGGCCAGCTCTACCTGAGTAAGTGTGTGGGTGTGACCACTGCATGGCAGACATTTGGAAAACTCGGTGTTGAGTAAGAGGAGCCCTGCAGTTTTCCCTTGAAGTTTAGTTTAGCCTGCTACCTATAAACCTAAGGATTACAAATGGTCTTATATTTTTTTTCATACTTAGACCCTCACATCAGTTCCAGATTAGTTTCCTAGCTACAAAGAAAGTGTTCACTATGGTGGCAAGACCCCTCCTCTATCACCCAGCATCTCTTGCCTCTCAAAGAACATTCCAGAGATCTGAGTGTGGCCTTCACTTATCTCTAGAAGAAAGCACCCCCCCACACACACACACACACAAATGCACTAAATATAGTCACAAGTCACACTGGCATTGTAAATTACATTTCACTGACTGATTCCAAAGGCAATGTTATTGTAGAAAAATAATCACAGGAAGAGTAGAAACCACAGAGAAGGGGTACACAGTGTGTCACTAATACTTTGGATATTTGTTTGAAGTCGCTTGAAAATATGCATAACCTAAATCATTGATAAGAACACACCAGGATCTTCGATCTTCAGTTGCTCTTTACCATGTTGTGTGTGTGTGTGTGTGTGTGTGTGTGTACGAGTTCATGTGTGTGCACAAGCGTGTGTGGTGCACGTGGAGACCAGAGATCAATGTCAGCTGTCTCCTCAGTTTCTCCTCACCTTTTCAGATGGGGGTCTTCCTCCAAATCTAGAGCCTACCCAGACAGCAAGCCTTAGCCATGTCTTTAAACCCCTCAATGCTGCCACTTATTGGGGATATCTTTCTAAATGCCATTGACTATGGAAAGCACGGATTTTTAGTATTCGATCTTGGTGAGTTATCTAAAGGCTCTCATTTGATCTAATTATGGTTACGCCTTCCAAGGCGAGGGCATCATCAGGCACAACACTGTCCAAGATCAGCCAAAACATCTGTGCACAAGCCTGCCCTTCTTTTTTTCACGTGCTTGGGTTTTAGCCCGGGGCGGGGTTCACGACTTTGATATTCTTCAATATTTGTAAGGGGGAAGGCCTGTACAAGATTAATTACAAACCTAGGGCCTGGTATAGCTCAGACCCTCATTATCATTAATGAACCTTGTCTTCTGTGCTAAGAAGGAAGAGGCCTCTAATTGGGTTTATTTCTTCAAGCAGATATAGAAGTAGCCCTCAGAAGTGTACTTTTTGCCAACCTATTAGGCGGAGCAAAGCTGCTAATCTATGCAAACTGGAGGCTCCACGGAGAGTAAATGAATTTTGTGACAGAGGCTGGCTGGGGGAGGAAGCCACAATGAAAGCCCACTGCATCACCTCGTACACATGGCTCATTCATCTGTGAGGGGAACTCGGCCTTAATTATTCATGATAATAGCCCTTAATATACTAGTTTGCCGCAGTGTATTTTGTAGCCGTAATGGAGGTCTCCATCTCTTAAAACTTATGACAGTTCTCCACACTCTTAAATCTTCCCTGAGAGGTGGGGTAAGAGTCTGACCAAGGTTTTCCTGGGAATGTCATGTTTGTAGCATAATAATCAAGCTTTACAATTCCCCAGAGACTTTCATCCCGAGGATCTCAAAGCACTTTATGAGCCTTCATTAGTGCCAGGAATACCCGCGAGGCACCAGGGTTTTACTATCTCTGTTTTATAGGTGAAGAAACAAGACAGGGGCTGGTGAAGTGACTTGCCCAGGGTCACATAACCAATCAGCGGGACATCTTGAAGACCACAGACAGGTTTTCTTCCACCTTGGAAGATGCCATTTCTGTGGTTGGGGAAGGCCAGGGAACTAGAGCCATGACTTTCAGTGTTTGTTGACCTTTGGATGTTATTCCAGAAGCATTCAGTGCACATCACCGGTCCTCGGTGCTTGCTTGGGGGGGGGGGGTGGCATGGGAAGCTCGCTAGGGTTTCCAGTTCAAAAGCCTCGGTTATCCAGACTCTTACTCCAAATTTCTCATCTGCTTGGGGAAAGATGCTTGTGAGGTGTGCTGACTGACACGGCTAACTTTCATGTGTGTCTTTCTAAAGAAGAATCAAGTATTTGTGGGTTTTGATCTTTAAGATTGTGTGTGTGTGTGTGCGCGCGCACGTGCAAATTCAAGTACCCACAAAGACTAGAAGGTAGTTGCAGGTGAAATTATAGTCTGTTGGGAACCATCCCATAACAATGTTTGGAACTGAACTCAGGTCCCCTGGAAGAGTAGCAAATAGTCCTAAGGGCTGTGCCATCTCTCCAGCCCCGAGTTTTTATGGAAAAAAAAAGTTTTCTATAATATTATGGGATTTTTTTCTCCATATTATTGTAACATTTCAGTAAGGAAACTTTGCTTAAGTTAGAACCGGCTGTTGTGCTGGGGAAATTCTAGATAATTAAGTGATGTGATTCTCCTTTTAAAATAGACTCTAAACCCTCAAGCTTTAAGAAAATGGGGGGAGCTTTTAAAAATTATTTTATGGCTAGTGACATCTATGGTCTAGGTCCTACTTTGAGGTGGACGGAGGGGGATCTTTTCGTGTTTGTTTTGCTTTAAATGTACGCATTTGATCCCAGCTCAGATTTACATTGGGAACATTTTTAAAGCGTATGCACTCCCAACTGTGTGGAATGCCAGGAAACGGGTTCATTCTGGGAGGACGGAGCTTTCAGCTCTGTCCTCTGTGACAGACTCCAGAACAGCTCTACCTTAAGGCGAGCAGGTCACCGGGCCGCTTCGGTGACCCCCCCTAACCTGTACCAGGCTGCCGGCAAGCACTCCTGTCAGCTCTGTTTACCCTGACAAGACTGATGGCATCCAGGTGGGTTTCTCCACCCCCACCCCCGCGCCGCCGCCTCCTCCTCCTCCTGCCCCCACTCCTCTGTAGCCCGGGACACCAAGTTGGCCTGTGGAACGGTTCCGCCCAACTCCAGGCTATGGAAGCAGCTGCTCTCCTGAGTTAAACCACTGGCTTTGCTTCTAATCAGCGCAGGAGGTTCACCTGATGATTCCCTTGCCACCCCAGGAGTATCCCTGATGGGCCTCGGAGCTTTGAACTTTAGAAAAATGTGCCTCTTTGCCTTTTCTAGCATCTGCATCTCCCTCGAAGGAGCCGCTGGCCTTGGGAAGCCTGCGCTGTTAAGCAGATAAGACTGTTAAGAATCTGGAGGGCCTGGTCCGGAGATGTTCAGCTCAAGAATGTCAGGAGCAGATAGAAGGGTTGCTGGGGCTGGATGGGGGCAGTGCCTAGGGTAAACAGGCTGCTTCTTCAGCGGCCATCAGCCTCAGAGACTTCTAGCTCCCCAGGGCCCGGTACAAGCTGCTGCTCATAGGGAATAATTACTAGTGGGCGCCTGGTATGTGTTAAGGGTTATTGACCCCTTGAATGTGCCACTAGGCAGTAGGGACTCAGGCATGAGTAAGATGAGGTTCTCAAGTAATGTGTGCAAGTGTGGGGGAGGGGAGGGTGAAGTTAAGGGACAAGACAGTCAACACAAAATAACAAGCTGCAGAAGCCAGAAAAAAATGGTCCTGGAGGACTGGGAGGTGCAACCTGAAGGAACCAGCAGGACCAGGGCCTGAGGAGAAGAGGGAGTGGATCCTTGCAGGGAGAAGTTACATAAGCAAAGGTGTTGAGGCAGGAACTAACAACCAGTGTTTGGGGAACAACGATAGAGGGATAGAACAGGTTCACACGGGGGAGTAACGGAAGGGAGCCAGGGTGGGGCCAGGTGAAAAGGGCTCTGGAAGGCTTAGCCAGGAAGGTGGGAGGGCGACACGATCCAGGTGGCGTTGTGAAAAAAAAAATCAACCTGGCATCAGCGCGCAGACAGAAAGAGACGGAAACTGTTTGACTGCCGTAACCCGAACAGGATCTGATAAGCGCTGAGCAGCGGCTGTGTAAGTTAGTCACAGCCCGCAGCCCTTGCTGTCTAGAGCCGCCTCTGCCCTTCCCTTCCGCACCTTCTGGTTGATTCCATGCCCTGCTTAGGCTCTTGCCTTCCGAGGCACCTCTTCAGGGGTGCTCGCCCTGCCTGTGCCTGGATCAGTCAGTTTTCCCTGTTGCAACCCTACAGAAGCCCACTGGCTTTGTCGTGATATGCTATTGTGTTGTCTTAGTTTTTTTTTTTTCTTAATTCTGATAAAATGTTTTAAGGTTTAATACCTTGATCATTTTAACTGTCCATGAAGTTCAATGAAGGTCAGTGTGATCACTCCGCTGCTCAGCCCATCTCCAGAAAACCTTCATCTATACCCACTGAGCAACTTCCTGTGACCATCTGTACCCTCCCTTGTGAGTGACTTCAACTGCTATAGGGACTTATAGAGTTTTGTCTTTGTTAAGTGGCTTTTTCACCTGGTAGAACACCTGGTACCACATGACAAGATCTCCTTCCTTTTTAAGACCAATACTCCACCGTATCTGTTGTATGTCTCCATCTTGAGGATTGATATTCCAAGACTTTTTAACTTTGCTATGCTGGGCATGGGTTGAACGCAGGGCACTGTTCATATTAAGCAAGTGTTCTGCCACTGGGAAATATCCCGAGTCCTCTCTGTGCTTTTTCTGTTGAGACAGGGTCACACTGGGTTGGTCAGGTTGGGCTTGAACTCATTCTGCAGCCCCGACAGGTCTTGGACTTAGATCCACCCGCCTAAGCTTCCCAAGTAGTCCTGACTACCTGCCTGTACGACCAGGCCTGGTTGCTATCAGCAGACTTTTTAAAAAAGAAAAGAACTCTGATAGAAATAGGATGCTAGAACTGAATAAGAGAGGAGAATATGTTCTTATAATATTCTTAAAAGGAGACAAGGAGATGTAGGAAGGTTGGGGGAAAGAAGTGGAGGGGGAGAGAGCAATAAAGAAATGTACCCAGTGCCCACCCTTTGCCTCTATATACTCCTGTGTGCATGTGTGTACATGCACACACGCACATGCACACGCGGGCGCACACACACTCAGAGTTAATAGGAAACAGAATTTAGGGAACCCAATCCCATTTCTGTGCTGCAAGCACTGTAAGCCTCACGGTAGGCATTGATTAATAATTAATTAATCTATACCTGGCTCATCTCAGCTTAACACACCAAAATAGGAAATGGCAAAGAAGTGTAAAAGTACCACTCCTTCTGGCCACATTTTCCACGGTATCCTCAATTCGCCTGCATTAATTGTCTCAGAATATGCACAGGCTGATTGGACAACACTAATCGTTTTGGCCACATTAGCTAGGTGGCTGAGGAGAAGGGCAAACTTTTAGGCCAGTTTTGGCTACATAGTAAAACCCTGTCTCAGACAGACAGACAGACAACAGAATGCCGTGCTCTGCTCTGCTTCATTGTCCACTGGAGCACACTGAGCTCCTACTGTGAGCCAGGAGCATTTTTCCTCTTCAATGCCTTTCAGCTCTGTGCTTCTCATATTAAGCCCTGCACAGGAGCCCTTCCCCCAGAGCAGACCAGAGGGGATCGAAGACATTGCTCTGAAAGCATTTTACCTTGTAACTGCCTGTAGTTCAGTACGGAGGACACATACCTTCACGTCTGTATACACACTTCACAGGCACACATACAGCTTGGTGTGAAAGAAGCCAAGAAGAGGGGTTGCAGCTGCACCTTGGTAACTGTGAAGAAGGAGAAGCAAACATCTCGAGTGACCATTTCCTCAGATCCGCCGCCTGGTCATCCACGAGGACACCTCTGCCCCATTGTGGTCTTTCAATGACACTGAGGAAATTCTGTGGCCATCAGAATAGAAGAATAGATCCAGAGCACCTTTGGGTGCAGAGGGGCTTCTGTGGACCTATGTCACCACGCTTGGTTGGCCCCAGGCTCCAGCGCTGTCCTTGGCCAGGACCTAAGTCATGAACTGCCATGAACCAATTTTGTATGAACAGATTTGATAATGGTAATCTACTGGAAACTGTTTAACATCGTGGCCCTATCCCTTTATATATCTCCGAAGTCAGACTGATAACCCATTTAACTTTAGATAGAAGTAGTGGATGAGAAGATAGTATAAAATAGTTATGCTAATTTTAAATATAGCTATAAAATAAGACTTCAAAATTAAAGAATCTGGTCTAATGTGTATTAGAAATGAATTTTTAATTTCTGTTGGAAATAAAAATACCTTATTGAAACGTAAACACTGAAGGTAGGAAACAGATACTAAATCTCTAGTGTAGATTATACATTTGGAAGCAGGACTTAGAGACGAAATTGAGTTAATACCCGGAGCCCCTCTCCAGCTCTGAGCACGTGACAGTGATGGATGCAGGTAAAAGTTGAACCTCATTCATATGCACTCATGCTCAACAATGCAATAAGCACCGGACATTTAAGCAGAGTGTCTGAGGCATGGGGCCACGGCTGCCGCCATCACTGAGCATCATGGAGTCAGATACTCGGAAATGACGTGGTTTTTCTTAGGTCCTGATTCCATTGCTGGTGGTACTTCCCCCATCTGCCTACAAATGTGAATTAAAGAAAAAAAAATAGATCCAGGTGTCAGTGGGTTTTTTTCTTTTTTGAGTTCGTTAGTGGGTAGGAGAATCCCTGACGTAAGCTCAGCTTTACACGGTGATCTTACGTCTGGTCTCTGTCTTCTAAATCAACATTAACAGATTAATTTAGTCCAGATGAAATGACTATAGGATTTTCCAAAAATGTTAAAATGACTATTTTAGGGTCTTCAAATAAGTAAAAGAACAGAAAGTTATCAAACTAAACTCAGACAAAATGAAAATAAATAAAGAGATAAAAGAAAATATTTATAGTAAGCTTTAGAAATGAAAAAATTATTCATTGTTAAAAAATATGAAAAGTAGCAAACTAGGGAAAAAATTACCATGAATTTATGCACAGTCAAATATAGAACAAAAAGACATTAGAAAAACAATAAGAGCCAGGCATGGTGGCGCACACCTTTAATCCCAGCACTCAGGAGGCAGAGGCAGGTGGATCTCTGTGAGTTTGAGGCCAGCCTGGTCTACAGAGTGAGTTCCAGGACAGTCAGAGCTATACAAAGAAACCCTGGCTCGAAAGACAAATACCACCCCCCCAAAAAAATAACAGTGAGAACAAAAAAAAAAAAAGAAAAAAACAGCAATTCAGAAACTCAGACTCTTAACACAGGTTCCACCATTTGTCTAAGAGAAAAAAGATAAAGAGAATCACAGCAAAAAAAAAAAAAAAAAGACAGAAAAAATGCAAAATGAGAATTTTCCCTCATATTGAAAGGATGTATCCAAGGTAACAGAAAAGAAATCATTCCCAGGTACAGTCTTAGAAACTTTAGACGGATTACAAACGAGAGGATGCTGAGACCACACCTCAAGGCTCCTGGCCGGAGAACTTCCCACGGAGTATCTCCAAGGCGCTAAAGGTGGGGTGGGGGAGAGCGGCTGCACAAATGCTTCACGTGGGCAAACTTTGTTGGTGTTAAGAACAAAAACAAAGCCTTTTCACATTTTTGATACCTAAGAGTATTTGCTACTTCCAGATCTTCGCTGACAAGATGACCAAAGGATTTGCTTCTGCAAGAAGAACAATGAATCTGGGAGGATAAAATGGGAAGTGAGGAAAAAGGCAGAAAATCCCTATAAGGGGAAATGAATTGATAGATTAAATATGGGCTGTAAAACTGGACCAGTATTCACCGAAGAAACATAAGAGAGAGAGAGGAAATGCCCAGGCATGTGCCAAAACAAAGAAATAATTCACCAGCATTAATAAAAATGAGCTGGTCTCCCCTAGATCCTTTCTGACCAGCACTCAGCAGAGGAGAGATGAGTGACCGGCATGTATTGATTGATTTATAGTCCAGTATTATTCCAAGTAAGATTTAGATTAGCTAACCTGCAGCTATTCCTGGTCTACCCTTCATTTTCAAATCCAGGAACTTCCTAAGGGAGCCGTTGGCAGTTTTTGATTGAACCTTTGGCACTAGTCCCAGGGAGAGCTCTCTGTGTTCAATGAATCATGGGATGTGGTTGGGTTTTGTTTTGTTTTGTTTTTTCATTCCAATCACTCGGGTATTCTAGACAAACATAGTAAAAAACTTTTAGTAAAAACGCCAGACTCAAAAGGAGAAGGGACATGGTGAGGGAACTATTATAGCACTAAAGATTTTATAAGATTTCCCCAAAGGAAGCCTTCTCCCAAAGTAGGTTAACATGAAGGCCAATCTGTTCTGTGCTTCCGAAGAGATAAGAGAATTCATTGCATCATCAGTCAGTGGAAAAGTCAGCATAGAAGGGGAATATGACAAAATTATACCTCACCTCCATTAAAAGGCATATGAAAATTACCCAAACTCTATTCACCCATATACATGACAGTGTCAAGAATGACATACCAAATTAAAATAAGTTGGTAAAATTATTGAAGGGAAACAAATAAAGACAAAAGGTAGGGAAGAACAACAGGTAGACTGAGTAAAATATGCCTGGCCAAAAAAAGGAACAACTGGTTAGGACCTAATTACTGTCGTCCCTAATATTTCAGACTAAATTAATCCAAGAAATGATAGTTTAAACTCTGGTGCATTCTTAAACCCCAAGGAAAAAATAAATTTGTGAGTTGATAATAGATTGAGGGGGAGGGAGATTGCCAACTCAGTTAAAAATCAGGATTGTAAACCCAGCTTGGTGGAGCATACCTATAGGGTCAGCACTTGGTGGGGGGTGGGGGAAGCAAGGCACAGTGTGAATCTGAGGCCATTCTGAGCTTCCTGTGGAAACTCTACCTTTCAAAGAGAAGCAGGCATGCTTTGTGCATATCTTCTGAAACTATGAAGGTTGAGAGAGAGAGAGAGAGAGAGAAGCCTCTTCAGATCGCCAGAGCACAGAGGTGACCCCAGAGTTCTGTTAGCCGGGAGCGGTTGATAGATAAAGGCACTATTATAAGATCTCCAGAGATTAAAACCGTTCACACATCAGGATTGTTTTTGCAGGTCAAGTGAATAACATCATTACGGTCAGAATTAGCTTATAATTGAAAAAGAAATAGTGATTACCATTGAGATTAAATGAGTTACATTGTGTTTTAAAGTAAAAGGCAAGGAGAGTTATGAAGTATATTATTAGATATTATGTTTATATAATATATGCTATGTAGTATATGTGTATACACACACTCACATATGTATTAGAACAAAAGGGAAATGTAGTTTTGAAAGAACAAAGGGGAAGTCTTCTGCTGAGCTGGGCAGTTTCCGAGTTCGTGGCTCCTGGGGCCCCTTCTTCCTGATATTTGGGTTTTCTCCAGCAGGGTGGGCTGTATCTCTAACTCTCTTCTAACAAATAAAATAAAGCAAAGGTGATGGGATGTCACTTCTGAGATTAGGTTACAAAACAGCTATGGTCTGGCTGCACATCTCCTGCTTTTGCTCTTCCACTTGCTGTAAGCACTGCATTGTTGGAGCTTCTCCTGGACAGGACCTCTAAGGCAGCAACTGCCATCTCTCCCAGCATCTAAAGCATCCAAGTGGGACCCGATGCCTGCCAACAGTCATATGTGTGAGCTTAGTTAGGAGCAAATCCTTGCATGGTTGGACCTTGAAAAGATGATAGCTATGACTAACACCTTCATTGCAAAGATAACTATGATCCCTAGCCCAGGACATAGCTAAACCATACCCTGACACATTAAAGATAGCTACGATCCCTAGCCCAGGACATAGCTAAACCATACCCTGACACATTAAAGATAGCTACGATCCCTAGCCCAGGATATAGCTAAACCATACCCTGACACATTAAAGATAGCTACGATCCCTAGCCCAGGACATAGCTAAACTATACCCTGACACATTAAAGATAGCTACGATCCCTAGCCCAGGACATAGCTAAACCATACCATGACACATTAAAAATATTTTTAAAATAAACTTTTTTTTATAATTTTATGAACTTTACTATAAGAAACCTTGCAAATTAAAAACATCACACACCCAATGTAACCAGACTCAAAGTCAGTACATCTCAGTGAACTTCTGTACAGTTAGAATAGCTGTTTGGAATGGAAGCTGTATCACTTTACAATTGGAGTTTACACTTTTAATCCCAACACTTGGAGACAGAGGCAGAAGCAGGGAGATCTCTGTGAGTTCAAGGCCAGCCTGGTCTACAAATCAATTTCCAGAACAGCCAGGACTGTTAAACAGCGAAACCCTGTTTTGAAAACCCAGGCCAGTTGGTGGTAGCACATGCCTATAATGCCAGCACTTGGAAGGCAAGGCAGGTGGATCTCAGTGAGTTCTATGTCAACCTGGACTACAGAGCGAGTTCCAGGAGAGCCAGGACTGATACACAGAGAAACCCTGTCTCAAGAAACCAAAAAGAAAAAAAGAAAAACCAACCAACCAACCAACAACACAAAACCACCTCCCGCTGTTTTACAACACTCAACTTTCAGGTAATTGGTGGCAATACATAACTAATATACCTGTCGTCTGATTATATTATATAAACATTTTGCCATGAAAGTGAATCATAAAACATCAGTTTTGATTCTAGAACAAAAAACAGAAAAGCCTGCTGCTTAATGAATATTACTACTTTACTTAACAGCATGGTGACAGCCTTCCAGATCACTAAAAGTCAGGAGAGTATACTTCAAATGTCAGTATGACAAGAGGAAAGAAAGACTTTGAAAGTGACCATGACATCCCTTGGGTCCAAGTAAGTGCAACAACCAGACCAGGTTCCACTGTAGAGAGCTAGCACTCCCAGGTTCATGTCATGAAAGAGAATCCAGGGACAGTTACTGGTTCGGTGGCATGTGCCTGCTGGGATCGCAGTGGTACCGCAACAACAGTGAGGTCATTTTATTCTCTGTTACTAAGCTGTCACTTTGACACATGCTAACACACGCTTCATAAACACAAATACCATTTCATTTCTCATAAGACCCCAGTAAGCTCAAACAAGTAAAAATTATAATCTGATCGGAGTGCAATAAAATAAGAAATCATAAGGCTTGTGAGGGAAGGTTATTAATACACTGGACCATCCTTCTATGACCTTTAGTTCAGTGAAGATATTAACATAATAAGACATCACTTAGAAAAACGTGGAGACATCCCATAAACAAGCAAAAGAAATGTGGCTAATGACATTCTTAGAGCAGAATACATGAAGTGATTCTTAAAGAATTAACTCTGTTTGATTTGAACTTCTCTGAGTAGCACACAACAGAACCCTAAATGGGAAGGATAAAAAATGTTGCTTTACTTAAAAAAAAAAAATAAACCGTCCTCCTACTGCCTCCAAAGCTGGGATTGCAGATACGTGCCTCACGCCCAGTGGTAGTAGCGGCTCTAATTGAGAGAGGAAGCAAAACTAAAGGTGAGGAGAATTATACACTGATAACTATATTTTCAATTTTACAACTATACATAATTATATTCTTAACATTTAAAATAGCAATCAGACAAATATTCACCACTGGAAACTAAACAAATAATTGAAAATGCTAGATACCAAAAACTTGAGGAAAAGATTTCTAAAATGATATTAAAAAAAAAACCTGCACCTACCAACAGGTAATCTCTAGAAACACAAGGAAATACTATCACGTCTTAGAGGGACTAGTACTTTCCATGTTAGAAAAGCATTTCTGTAACACTGGGGAAAGTGAGGAACTACCAATTGATAGTTTGTGTGTAGGGGGGTGTCTCTATGGTGAATGTGTGCATGCACGTGTGTGTGCACGTATGCTCCCCACCCTGTGCACGTGTGGAGGGCAGAAGCTGTTATTGACTTGTTGCAGGATGCCTTACTTCTGAACCTGGAGATGGCCATTTTGACTAGACTGGTTGACCAGAAAGCCCCAGATCTGCCTTTGTCTGACTGCTATCACCCAGCAGGGTTGAGAATACAGATGTGTGTCACCACATCCGTTTTTCTACAGAGGTTCTGGGGATTTGAACACAGGCTCTAAGCCTTGCTCAGCAAACACTTTACCCTCTGAGCCATCTCCCCAGCCCTCCAGTTTATAAATTTAATCTGTTAGTAGATTTTAATCTTATTTGATTCACATACATTCAATTATAGGCCAATTTCCCTTTCAAAAACACAGACACGGAAAAGTATCAACTAGGCTAGTAGAACTCCATAGAACCTTGAGAGGAGAGTCCGTAAGTCAGTCCTTCGACAATCACCTGTTGAGCACCTATGACCCGGGCACAGGAGACACTGAGTCCTGTGCTTACGCTCCCAGAGATGCTCATTAATAACGCACCATCCTTGCACTCAGCAAGCTCAGAATTGAATAGGAGAGGATGCATTTAGAATAATTAAAATGTAATGTACACTAAGACCATCTATGAGACGGGCATGCCCGGCCCCGCATAGGAAGAGAAATGGAGGCTCTCAGCAAAGACATCCAAAGGTGAATGTGCGTGAAAGGGAGGGCGTGGGAGCAAACAGTGCTGCAGGTAAGCAGCACTCTGGGCAGAGCAGATGAGACTGGGGCCACGGGAGACAGGAAATGGCCTGGTGCGGACGGGAAACTGGTGCACACTCCTTGGTCTGCAGATTTAGCCATATGCCTGTTTTTCAGATCGCCTAAACTAACATCTAGCACCTGGATATCAGGATCGGCAGCCGCATATGGTTATAGTTGGAATCATACAGCAAGAGATCATCCAGGCAGAGTGCAAGGTGTGCAAAAGAAAAAAAGAAAAGCAGCTGGCTGAAAATAAAGCCCGAGGATCCGGAAAGGGCAGGCAGAGGAAGAGGAAGCCGTTAGGAAACAGAAAATCATGTGGGGTGAGAGGAGAATGAGGGGAGCCTGGAGCTTAGGAGTCCCAGACGCTGGGCAAAGAGTGCTCCGTGAGGGGAGCACAAAAGGAGAGGGCCTGTGCTATAGAACACTGCTTAGGTTAGAAACCGAGGAATTTTCACACCTCACGCAGGCTGCTCCACAAAGCTTAGGCAAGAAGGAAAAGCGTGGAGGGGGCAGGGCGGGTGTTAAAGGAGCTTGGGGGTTGTTCATTTGTTGGTTTTTAGGGTTGTTTTCCTTACCTGCTACAAGTCGCTCTGACGCTTGTGGCTTAAAAGAATGCTTTATTATTCCTCAATATCTTAATAGTTGAGTATTTCTTCAGCTAGCTCTCCTGTGGCAACTCTTAGGTGTACTTTCAGCCAGCAAGTCATCTGGCTGGCCTAGCTGGGACTCAGCCCCCCCCCCCCATGCTCTCAGAGCCTCTATCCATCTAGTCCAACCAGGCCGTTCATGATCTAGTACCTTCCATGTGGTTGTTTTTGCAATCACAGCAGCATGGGCTTCCTTACAATACGGACGCTGGACTCCAAATAGGACTGATTTAAGGAGAGAGACTTGGTGAGAAAGCACTTACCAAGACTTTACTTGTATCTCGCCTACTAATGGCCTCTTACCAACAAGAGCTAGCTCGGGGCAAGTCTACAGTTCCTAGATGAGGGTGCCGCTCAAGGACATGGATGCTGGGAGAACTGAGGAAAAGGGGACTGTCAAAGTAATAGTTCACTACGAGAGTGGGAACTTAAAATAGAACTTAAAGTCTTTGCAGGCCGAGCCCAAAAGCAACAATTGAAAAGGACACGGTGAGGTTACAGCACAGAGTGTTACTAGAGAGAGACTCAAAGGGTCTCTTAGTCGGGGCATTGGGAGGGATTCTGGGAGAGTAGAGAAAGAAGAGTGATTCAAAACACGTTTGCTAGTAGGGCGGTGGTGGCGCACGCCTTTAATACCAGCACTCAGGAGGCAGAGGCAGAGGCAGGCAGAGCGCTGTGAGTTCGAGACCAGCCTGGTCTACAAGAGCTAGTTCCAGGATAGCTAGGACTGTTACACAGAGAAATCCTGTCTCAAAAAAAAAAAAACAACAAAAAAAACAAAAAAAAAACAAAAAAACAAAAATGCATTTGCTGGGCTGCTGAGATGGTTCAACAAGTAAAGGCAACTTGCTGCCAAGCCTGATGACCCGATGACCTAAATCAATCCCTGAGACCTAAACGGTGGAAGGAGAGAATTGACTCCTGTATGTTCTCCTCTGACCGCCACACTTATGCCATGACAGACACTAAATAAATTAACAAAAATTTCAATGAGTACTTGTGTGTTTTTATGGAATCGCTAAGGAAATCCAAGCAGTGGTCCTAGAAGTGTGGAAAGATGACTAGAGCTTGTGGGAATCCCATCAGTCAGGAAACTGAGGCAAGAGGATCACAAGTTCGAGGCCAGCCTGTATGAAATAGTGAGACAAACAAAACAGAAATGAGGTCCTGGCTCCTCATAGACATAGGAGGAGACAAAGGAGCCTAGGCGAAGAACAACAGAAGAAACGGAACCTGCAGAGAAAAGTCCCTCTGTGGATTCAACACAGGCTGAAGTGTGAGTAAAGATTGGGGAAGATGGAAGGAAGGAAGAAAGAAGGGAGGGAGGGAAGGAAGAAAAGAAGGAAGGAAGGAAAAGAAAATATTGGAAAACAAAGAAGTCAAAGAATTGTAGTGTAAGCTACTGGAAATTAGTGAAGACTAAGGCAGGGTGGAAGGTTCGAAGCCAGCTTTCACGTTGACATGACATACAGCATCCAGGAAATGGCAGAATTGCCGAGAGGTACTACCCATGAATACAGAAGCTAGGTCTGCTCCAGCCTGTACCGTGTATATATTTGTGAAATAAAAAAAAAAGACTTCCATCTATCTCCTTCATTCTCCAGACAAGTCTACTGAGGTTCCAAGAGGTGAAGTGTGCCTACTGAAAGTCATAGATTAGTGTACAGTGAGCTGGAACTTCTTACCTTCCTACAAAGCCACACCCAGTGGGATCTCCTTCTCAGTGTTCCCAGAGGCAGCTCATTATTTTATTATACCACAACTACGTTAAATGACATTTGTCATCCTAGGGATGATGAGATGAGATGTCCTAAAGTTGAATAAAGGGTGTGGTTAGAATATTTCTGGAGGCCCACAAGGACTTACTCACGTATTAGAGATACTCTGCATGTCTTTTCAGCGTACTGCCAGGAAGCCAGTCCTGTAGCCATACCCTAGCCAGATTGCCAGCTTTTCATTGTTCTCTCCTTCCTTGCCTGGCACTGTGGTCTCAGTTTCTTTAAGACTCCAAATATCAGGAAGACACACCAACACACACACACATACCCTGTCTGCCATAGTCACAATGAACTTTTTTCACAAGCTCTGGAATTAAAGAAATTAACTTTCTACTACATAGGTCTGAGGCTGTTAAAGTCTTACTGGCTAATATCCTTAAAGAAAAAAAATTAAAACCTCTTCCCCAAAACTATTGTCAGCTATGGAATTCAACTTAAGAAGGAGGGTGGTGACATGTTCCTCTTTCCCACTGGACCCAAATTTCAAAGCTTCAAATGTGTGGTAAATCTAACCAAAGATAAAGATTTGCAGGTGTTTTTTCCATAAAAGCAAGAAGGGCAGATGTATCTGAAACGTGCTTCTAACCAAACAGGACATCTGCAAGCCATTAGCGATGTCCTGATGAGAGAAAGTGAGAGGAGAGGTTCAGGCAGAGAGCCTGCCTGGAGAAGCGCCAGCCTGGCCAGCCTGATGTGGCCCGACCTTTCTGTCCAGCTCTGAGGACAATGGGGCTCTGAAGAAGGGGACCTCTGTGGGGCTAAACTTCCATCCACGTCAACTCAATCAGTTCCTCTTCTGGTCCTGGCTTCTCCCAAGTTATCTTTGAAACATTTGGGTCTTCTCTTTACACAAGTCCACCTACATGCTGTAGCGTTTAAGGCTTAGCAGCTCCCTCAGGTAAAGAGAACTACTCCTCGCTCAGACTGTGTGCACTTTCCCAACACTTGTGGAGAGCAACCCGTGTCCTGACTGGGCTTCTTACTCTCCCAGGGAACAAAGCAAAGTTGTCACCATGGGCATGACTCGCAGGTTACTCACTGGTTATTATGCGCCCTGTTTCAGACTCCCAAGGAAACCACTAACTTTTATGGCAGGCATTTGCAGCAAAGGCTGTTGCAAAAGAGCTGCAGCTGTGAAAATGACCCTGACGCGTGTGATTCCTGCAACTCGACTTTGTTCCTGCCCAGGATTTATAGCCAATCCTGAGCTTCCACGGACTGCCCCCCCCCGGAATGAAGCAGAACGGAAAATCGGGGTGCTCCTTAAATGAACTCAGTGAGTATGCCAGATCTGTTTCCTGTATCATGTCTCTTGCTTGCTTACTAGCCTTTTGATAAACCATTAGTGCTGTGGCATTTTGTTAATTGCTGAACGCCTGGTGACAGACTGAACTGGCCTGTTGGAACTTGTGTTGCAATTTGAGGATTAAAAGCCACACCTCTGGGAAACAGAGGTATCAGAACTGATTTGGTGCTGGAGACAAGGTGTCAGAAGCCACCGTTTGACAAGGTGGATTTCCAAGCGCAGTTAGCAATTACATTTGTAGAAGTCTTCCATTATGCCACTGCTAAGAATGAACTTTGAAGAGCCTACAAGCCAGAAGTGTGTGTTTAAGTCGCTTCACTTGTACATGTATAGGTAAAGCCCACGTTTCCCAAAGCACCTACTTTGTACCCGGCACTGTGCTGTGTTAGTTACAGTAAAGGTCAGAGGTCCTTATCCATCATAATCTCAAAATCCAATGAAGAAAAGTCCTTTCTAAAAGTTAAAGGATTTGTCCATGCATTTCTCAGAAGTATTTTTTATTTCAGCTCAAGGAAAGGATAGGCTTAGGATGCATGTGTTCCTGGAAGAACCTCACCTGGCCTCGGGATTCTGGACCATGAGTCTGTGTCAAAGACTTCTAATCGTCTAACGACAGTGCTAGTTAAACCCTGGACAAAGGATGGCTTCTGGGATGCTGGTGTTTTGCTTATCCTTCTGCCCAGAGCAATCTTGCGGCCAACCTGGGTGCAAGTTTCTGCTTTTTGGTTTATTGAAAATAGGAAAGGAATCATCTCTGTTTAAATGATGGAAGTAATTTAATTTTACATTTCTCCAGGGGCCACAGACATCGGGGATTCTTTAATCAGAGTTTCACCTGATTTCCTATAATTCTCTCCGTCCTTGTCTTCACCTGTCAGCCAAATCGCCGGGCTGCTCCTCCTGCGTTGTTCTCAAGATGAATGCCAGCGCCAGCAGGAGTCCTGGAGTCCCTTCTTCACGCCCATGGGAAAGAGTCCTGGAGTCCCTTCTTCACGCCCATGGGAAACAAGAATTTGGCTTCTTAAACTCACCGAAGTCCTGCACTTTAAATAGTGTGGATCACCTAGAACCGACTCCTGTTGCGTGAAAAAAAAAATATCTCTGAGTACTGATTGGTTGGTAGCCAATCGACTAGGATCAACTCTAGGATCAACTAAGATCGAGTAACAGCTGAGAAGACATTGCCCATACATAACCTGGAGGGATAAAATGGAAGGTGAGGGGGGCCAACGAGGCAAGTGGCTGACCCTTTCCAAGTGTGGACTCTAGATTGCCAATTGACTTATTAAATATCAGAGATAACTGCTAGTAAAAAGCATCTATTTGAGATAAACTTGCTAAGTTAGACGTTGAAAGGTTGTTTTACTTCTTAAAAAAAATAATATAGGACTAAGTGATTTTGATTTTAGATTTGTTTGAGATAGTCTTGCTGTGGTAATCCAGTCTGGTCCGTAACTCACTGTGACCCAGGCCCCGTTCACATTATCCTCTGCCTCTCGAATGCTGTGAATATAGGCATTTGCCAAGTTGTTTTTTTTTTTTGTAATTCTCTCTCCTATTAATATGCAAATACCCAAAAGACATTTCAATACTTTGAGTAACTGAGGCTGACTTAAAAATCTATCCTCTTGCTCATCTTTCCTAACTCCTTCATCCCAGTTTCCAAAAACAGTATGACTATATTTCGAATTCTCACTTAAGGTAGCCCAAATATTTTCTCCCTCATCTTGAATAGCAGAGTGGTAAAGATGTCATTTTTCAGAAGATGCTGTGCTTCAGGATTCTTAAAAAATAGACCTTAAAAGTTTTCTGCTGTCCGTTCACCAGCCTCCCCCTCCCTAAAGATATCAGAGCGGTTGGTCTTGTCCTCACAAGCTCACCCCAAATCCATCAGCTCATCTGTAAACCATCCAAGAGCTTTCCAGCAACTCAATATTTCTTCCACACATGAATTAGCAACAGGGCTCCTTGAGCTCAGAGATGTCACTGTAGCACCAAGTAAAGTGACCAGAGAGGTGGTTTCTTCCCAGGACCTTCTAGATGAGAAAGCTTGGGCGGGCGGTGGTGGTGCACGCCTTTAATCCCAGCTCTCGGGAGGCATAGGCAGGCAGATCTCTGTGAGTTTGAGGCCAGACGGGTCTACAAGAGCTAGTTCCAGGACAGGCTCAAAAGCTGCCGAGAAACTCTGTCTCAAAAAAACCAAAACAAGAATGAGGTGCCTGCAAGGCAGCCACAGCTTTCGTGTAACTGTTGTAGCTATCTAAAGGGCACAGGGGGACTGGAGACGTGGCTCAGTTAGTGAAGCATCACCACACAGGCATGAGGACCCAAGTTTGAGTCCCCAGCACCCACAGAGAGCTGGGTGTGGCAGCCTACATTTGCAACCCCTTTCTGAGTGGGGACAGACAGATTCCCGGGCTCCCTGGGCAGCAAATCTAGCAGACTGGGTGAGCTCTGTGAGAGACCCTGTCTAAAAACAAAAACGAAAAACAAAAGAAAACAAAAAAACTAAAAGAAAAAAGGGGGGAGGAGATGGTGGGGAATGGCTGAGGAAGATTTTCAAGTCAACCTTTAACCCCTACACGTGTTCACATACAAAGGCCACAGACACAAAACCTAACTTCAGACATTCCCAAACTATGATCAATACATCTGCAATTTCCCTCCAAGTGTTACTTGGAAGAATCCAGCTTGTCCACATTAGAAAGGGGTATTTTTTTCCCCGATTGCAGAAAGGGCCACTGGTGCACCCAAGCCACAGGCCTGCAGAAGCATTCAGAGAGTCAGTTAGGCCCGTGTCTGTTTTCTCTTCGGGATTTACTACTCCCTTTATCCTGCTTCCGTTGACAGCCCCCTCCCTCCATCTCCTACATAGCTGGACTCCAAAGGCCACGGAGCAGGGACAGTTACTCATGTCTGTGTTGGAGGACCTGCGGTGCACTTTAGTGCTTTTAATCCTAGACCTGTGTGAGAGGTGGAGGGATAGGAATGGCCTCATCTTTTTCTCTCCACAGCAAACAGCTATGGAGGTTGGGGGGGGGGCGGGGAAGGTTGCAACACCTGCGTCAAGCTTGCGGCAGACCAGCCTGCCCCGCAGCAGGCAGCCACGTGGGGGGGCCCAGTTGGCCCAAGTGCTGCTTAGTCAGGCTCCAACACCGAGCAGAGCTTTCAGATGTGCCCAGACCTGCCGCCACCAGGTGTCTGTGTCTGGGCCGGGAGGTGACTCTTGCCTCCTGGTGTTTCCCGACACTGTCCTCAGAGGAATGTAGACCCAGGAGAGGCCATCACCACGGGGCTACAGCTCTCTGCCCACGCTCTGGGTCAAAGCCTCTACCTGCCCTACCCTTTTGGCCCTCACTCTGTCCTCTTGCCAACAGCCCCAGGGCTGGCTCCACCTTCTCCTCAGAGCCACTGATGGGTTCAGGTGAGAGGTGGCTGCCTCCTTAGGCAGTTACCAGCCTACCCTCTGTTGGCTGTTATAGGACGTTCCCATCCTTAATTCCCAGCCCTCCTAGTTAGTATGAGAGGATTTTAAATATGGTGACTCAAGTGATTTAAAATGTTTTCTAATTTAATTTTTTAAAGCTCATTTTTCATCCTGCCCCCTACTCCAGGAGAAAATGCTTCTTAAAATTACTCTCCTTGACTAGGTGTTGGTGGTGCATAACTTTAATCCCAGCACTCGGGAGGCAGAGGCAGGTGGATCTCTGTGAGTTCAAGGCCAGCCTGGTCTACAGAGTGAGTTCAAAGACAGCAAGGAGCTACACAGAGAAACCCTGTCTCAAAGAACCAAAATATTACCAATAAAAAAATAATAATAGTAAAATAAAATAATCACGTTGCTAAGAGACTATCTTCTATTTAATAGAATTTGTGCGCACTGGAAATGAGCTTCCAGGAGGTAAATATTAGAAACTTTTGCCAATCCTTTTGTAAACTGAACCCAACACAACAAGGTTGGATCTAAACTCATTATGGTTTCTGAGACATGTTTAGGACTCAAGTGGCTATGAGCCGCTCCCTAGCAGGAATGATACCCACTTTACAGTACTCCTGCTTATCTGATATATGCTACAAGCCCAGACTCCAGGAAGGCATCGCTACACAGCAGAGGATGTGAATGACAGGAACACTAGCCAGATTCAGCTTGTAAGCATTTCGTTTGACTCATACTATATCAAAAACTCGAATTAGTTGCCAACTTTTAAATAACAAATGCTTCCATCTTTTCTTGAAAACTCAGAAAATCTGGCAGAACTGAGCCCACATTCCCAGCTGATGACAAGCAGAGTGACAACTGCCCACTTGGGACAGCACCGGTCCTCTGCCCCTACAGTGCTGACTTCCCTGCATCCCCTGACCCAACCCGCCTGCCCCTCTTAGGATAGGGAATCAGAGCACATCCATTCTGAGAAAGGACTCACTCGGAGACAAGAGGGACCCGATCAGGTCCCTTGTCCCCGAAGAGCCAACTCTTATTTCCTTAAGATCACAAAGATTTGTGTCTTCTCAATTTTTGCCCTTTTTAATAAAATGTGGTTTAACAAAAGATCCTGGTAAAGTTGGGGAAGCACTGTGTTTTCTTACTCCTAAGAGAAGACCCAAAAGGAAAATAGCAAGACTGGATGTCAAAAGGAAACGACGAGGATTTAGAGAGTAGGGTGAAGTGTTAGGGTTGCCCTATTGTGCCAGATTAGGAAGGCTGAAGCCAAGAGCAGGGAAGAGCTGTGCCAGACGCCATCGCTGACGAGAAGATGAACATGAGCCGGGTCTGTACCTCCTTTACCCAGCCCGCTCCACATCCCTTCCCATAGCCACAAGCGTTTTCTTCGTCCCAGTTTCTGAGTATCTGGGGGAGGTTGCCTGTTTTCGTGTGCTCAAACCAAGCCCAAACCCTCCTTGACGTTTGTAAGCAGGAATAGCGTTAGCCTGTTGGCTCCAATATTTGTCGCTATACAAAAACAGTTGCAGTGAACACAAACTTTCAACTGAAAAAGAAACCCTAAGACAATTTAAATGGACCATTTCCTGGGACTTAGACACTTTGGTGCATTACGAAGAAGCAGAAATAAATGTTGTAAAATTCTACAAGAATTAATATTTAGTTAAAAAACAAAAAAATTAGCTCTGTGTGTAGTGAAAAGAGAAAGAGGAGAGAAGAGATGGTTTCATTTAGCCAGCCTGGACTGAGATGACGTTTCAGATCTGCTTTTATAGATAAGAAAAGGGAGGACCAAATTGGATGGCTTCCTCCACCGGTTTCCACTTGCTGAGAACAGGCTATATATGTCCAGGTCACGAAACAAGGATCCTGTCCGCTACGGCAACTCATTGCACAGAACCCACTGAGATGTGCAATGGTCAGGGAGTTACGGCGATAAAACACAAAGAGGCTTCAAAGTGCAGAAAGCATAAGAAGCAGAAACAAGCGCTTAGGGAGGAAGAAGAGAAGGGTGCAGAAATCTGTGAAGTGGGGGCTTGGTGGGTCAGGGAAGGCTTCTGAGCCAGGGTCACATTCCTCTTTGAAGAAACCATGAAGCAATAGCCAGAAAAGAAGGACCAGAAGAAAGGCCTAAATGTTGTGGTGTGATTTGTAGTGATTTGGGGGGAGGAGCAGAGGACCAGAAGGGAACCAGCCAGTTTAGCTTGGCCATTAATAAAACAAATCTTCATAATGAAGTTAGCCATGTGGCAATATTAATTTGCCCCCACAGGCCAATGCTCATCACGTGAGGCCAGGCAACTTCATGCCTGCAAGGAAGGGTACCACCTTGTAGGCTCAGAGGAGTCACCTGGCCAAAATACCAGTAAGGGGTGTCCAGTCTCCAGACCCGCTTGAAACCCAGATACCCACACTTTTTTTGTTGGGTGTCCAGTTTTCTCCTTTTCCCATCTGGAGCCTGTGGTCAGCACGTGCCTTCCAGAGAAGCAGGCACCCTCTGTCCGTTTGCAACTCAGTCATTGTCCCCAGCGTCTCAGATCGTGTGTGGAACTGCGTTCCTTTTCAAGGACGCCCACCACCAGCGACGCAGGTGCAACGAATGGGGAGAAGAGGAAACGGCCTGTCACTCCAAGTCCAGGCTCTTAAGAACTCTAAAAAGGACGGACTCCAAAAGCCAAACAGGCCTCGGGTTCTGGGTCTGCCCTGCCCCGGAGCTATAGGAAAGCCTGGTTCTGTTTCACACCAGCTGTGGGCCCTCTCTGCCTGCTCCCGAGGCTAAAGGATTCTTTGTCCTCGAGGCCCGGAAAGCAGCATCTCCAGGTGGGCCCCTCCCCATCTGCTCACGGGGACGAAGGTGCAGCTTGGTTTATCCAGTGCCCTTCATTTCCCGATCTCCTCAGAACCCAGGAGGAGGCGAAAGTCGAGCCCACTTTAGAGCAAAGTCACCTGTCCCAGGAAATCGGTAACACCGGGACTTCAACTCAGACTACACAAGGGACCGGGGTGTTTGAGTTCCCAATCAAGCCTCCGCGACCCGACCCAAGTCCCCACATCTGTGGCAATAAAAAGTTCCCGGTGGGGCGGGGGCGGTGCAGCCTTCTGCCTCGTCCGCCCTGGGACCCGAGGCGCCTCCGGGGGAGGCGAGGGAGGCAGCACCAGCCCCAGAGAGCAGAGCCAGGGAAACTTCAGAGAGCGTTTCGCCCTCGCCGGGGAGAGAGGCAAACACCGACACGTCTGTCTCTTTCTCAACAAGTGCCTTCAAGCCCGGCGGGGGCAGACACCTCAGCGCCCGCGGCCGGCCGGCGAGGTCTCCGCTGTGCTCGGTGCCCGCCCCCCCCCTCAGCCTGGCCTCAGCTGCAGCAACTTAACTCGGCCTTGGCCCGGGAGCGACGCCCGCAGCCCCCCGGGGCGGCCCGGAGCAGGGGCGCGGGGGCGGGGCGGGGCGAGCGGAGGTGGGGGCGGCTCCCCCGGGGAGGCGGGGGCGACGCGAGGGCGCACGAGGGGCGCAAGGGCTGGCGCGGCCACCGGCAGCCGCGGGGAGCCGCCCACTTCTCCTGCGCAAGGGCGGGGGGGGGGGGCCCGGACGGCTGGCCGGAACGTGGATGAGCCGGTCGCCGAGCCGGGGCGGACGCGGAGCGGCCCGGGCAGGGGACGCGCGCCGGGAAGGGCGGCTCGGCAGCGGCCGCAGGATGGCTGAGGTAAGCGGTGGCGCGGGCCAGGGGCGCGGGGCTCCGCCAGACGAGGGCCACCTGCTCGCCCGGGGCCGGGCGCGCCGCGGGCGGTCGAACCGCGGTCGCCACCGCCTGTGCCCGAGTCCCAGCGAGGTGACCTGTGAGCGGCACCCCGTTTCTCTTGCACCCCGGGACCCCTGTCCAAATGCTGTGGGCACACGAACGGTCGTCGGTCTGGTATTTTGGGCTTTCCGGGAGGAGAGTCGAGGAGACGCCCGAGGGGCGTGGAGGGGACGCCGGTCCCCCAAGGGACAAATGCTTGCTTAAAAAAAAAATAAAGACAGACAGACAGAAAGAGAAGCGAGCGAGACCCAAGCGCTGCAAACCGTCAGCTTAGACGTGTCTCAAGTGGACGCTTGCTGATGGGTGAGGATGTTAGCGGGTGTTCCGGCTGGCTTGTCGCGCGTGGGACACTGAGGTGTTCGTGTCCTCCAGAGTCGCAGGGACTTGGAGGAGCCCATCGGAGTGTAGATGGGGAAGCCGGAGCCAAGGTTCAGTCTCTTTGGGGATGGTCTGCCCGCGGGTGACAGGAAGGGACCCTGGCCAGGCGGCGGTGAGGTTCTTAGTCTGCCAGGCGCAAGGACTGTGCCAGTGGCAGCGGGGTTCCAGCCAGGCGTGCCCCAGAATCCCGCTGCGGGGTGCCGCTGTCCCGGGCCGCTGCTTCCCCGAGGACCCCCTTAACCCCACGGGCCGCCTGGCTTTGGATAAGCTCCTGGGGATTTGTCAGCCAGATGTGACAAGATTGGAGAGGCGAGTGAGAGAGATCTGATATCAATCAGTGCATAGCTCGGAGCCAAACTTTCTCAAATGCGGTGTAGAAACATGTTCTTCTCGTTTAAAGGCATCTCTTTTGTGGCTATGGGGCTGCCACCGGCCCGAGTTTGACAGTTAAATGGAATGCCAACTAGCAGGCTTAATTGTACGAGTGAAGTTGTGTGTGTTGCGCGGGGAAAGATCAGACACTCTGGGGTTCAGTAATGTCCCCTGGTTTTATAGCTAGGCTCTCTGCAGACCTCTGAAGATGAGGGCATTTAAATCGGGCCAGACGCCTGGTCGCAGCCAGGCCTCTGCTGTTAACACTTAAGGGGCTTGAAAGAGGCCCCACTGGTGTCCTGGGAATCCCCGTCAGAGTGTGTGTGTGTGTGTGTGTGTGTGTGTATTACTACATGGAAACACAGAACAGATGTATCGGCACTTTTTGAAAAAAGTAGATTCTTATTAAAGCAACAAGATTTTGGTGAGACAGTTTAAGTGAACCCAAAAACGACGTTTTGGCAAATCTTTGTGTGTATGTGTGTGTCCTTTCCTTACCTGCTTATTGTCTTCACTATGCTACTAGAATTTTGGATTTTATGAGGTCTCTCCCGATTTCGAAGAGGTTCAGTTTCCACATTGGTGTTTGTGTGTTAAAACTTTTGTGGAGTAGTGAAGCCAGCATACGGCGTTTTCACTTGCCCCTCCCAAATTCGTTGATGCATATTATTATACGCCTTTATTGAAATTTTATTCTTCATCAATGTGAAATTTTGCACATCGTGTAAAAAAACCATTTCAAATGTTACAGTTTATGCTGGATTTTATTTTTGCTTTAAAATAAACATAGACAGCAAGTCCTCTTCCTGTGAGGAATTTTGATAACTTTTTAGTATACTTTCAGATGCTTAAAAAGAATATGATAGGCGTTATTATTGCATTTATTGTCTGGTAAGTTGACAAACTTTAATTTTACAGAAACTTACTGTCTCCACTCAATTACTGAACATGCTCTGTTGTAGCTGAATGGCCAGACATTGCAGTGAGATCGTCTCACTTAGCGTGTGAGTTCGTTGTACTTTGAGAACTCAGATTGCCTTCAGACAGCTGCATAATTTACTTTGCACGATCCACTCCACCCATGCAGTCTGGTAAGGGTTTTGCGGAGCTCTGTTCGGCAGAGAGAAAACGGCTCCTAGTTTGGATACTCTGCCCATGAGTATCTCCTAGGATATGCACCAATAATCTGTGTGCCTAGGTTGTATTCGCATAAGAAATCTTAACCTTCATAAAGCCATTACCTTAGAAATACAAGGTTTATACAGAGGGTGATTTGGTTTTTATGACTGTTCCCCTTGCAGAAGTTAGGCCTGTTTTCTGGCCCCACACCCACATTTTATACCTCAGATCATCAGCTTAGAAAGATGACCCAGCCCTGTGGTGAGAAAAGCCATCTAGGTTTCTCCCATAGAAAAATAATTGTCTCTTAAGCATGCCCTGGTCACTTCTGAATGCCAAGAAAGTAAGCGTAAATGAGGGAACATTTTTAAAGTTTGGTTTGTTATTAAAATTAAACTACAGTATGAGGGGCCAAAAATGTCTTTGAGCTTCTGTACGAGGCTTTGGAAGATACCCTGGCGGTGACCATTAAAAGCAGTTGCCCTGAAGGTTTGCGAGGTAAATTACTTGCAGGAGAGGCGTGCTTCACCCCAGGGTGAGTTTCCCCTGCCTGCAGATGTCATTTAGGATGGGGTAGTTACTTTGGTCGGAAACAGTCTGGATAGAAAGGAACCAGAAATACCGTTAACCACCCAGGTCCTCAGAACCGGGTTATCTGCCTTGACGACTCGTGCTTTCCCTGACTGGGAGGATCTTAGTGCAGGTTGTTCGTGTGTTTCTTTACCATTGGTGACTTTTCTGAGAGGTGCTGCACAGAAGGAAGATCTAGGAAGTTTGGGGGTCCTCCTCCTCTTTTACTTGGTTTCTCACAGAAAACCTCTTTGCTTATCTCATCAGCCTTTGAAGTCCCCTCTCCCTCAAACATTGCCGCGTGCCACCTGCCATGCTCTGCATAGACGCACGTGCCTGTTTTAGTCAGAGAAACTGAGCCCAGACAGAAAGCAGCCCTGCTTCTCCAGGGTCCAATTTGGGGCCTCCCCGGACATACATAGTTACTGATGAAAAAAAGGCGCCACGGTTCCTGTCCACGCTTGGACCGTTTATTATAAGTCAGCCTAACCAATCATAAAAGGGCTCTAGCTGAGCAGGGATGACCATTTCTCTCCACTAACATGAAGGAAGAGAGAGGTTAGGAAAATAAAACGTGAAGGCTGGATTCGAACAGAAGGAAACGGTCTCAGGTGAACTCTAATGTGAGCTTTTAACGTTTCTTCCCATTCATTGTGTTAGTTCAGTTGTCTCCTGCAGACTATGTGATACTTTTATGTACTGAAACATGGAGAACTATTTCCCAGCATCTAGAAGTACTGCCCTAGTTCCCTAGTCCTCTGACGGCTTCTAGACTTACTGTGACTGCCAAACTCCCATACCTCCCACTGTAATAATTCATGATACGTTATGCTGAATTTTAAGGAAGGGATTCAGAAGACGTAAATAACTGAGATTGAGCTTATCTTTTTCAAAAAGTAGTTTTTGGTTCTCTTTAAATCCCTAGAACAGTTTTATTTAGCCATGTTTGCATTTGGCTTTTATATCATTGTTAGTAACAAATTTGTGTTAAATGCTTAACTGGCTACCTTACCTAAAATTTTCAAGTGTTTTTTTCGTTTTACTCCCCACTTTCCAAGGCTGATTCTGTGTAACATATCACTGATGTCTTTTAGCTTTCATTATCAAAGGTTTATGAAGATTCCTTCTGAGTTCTCCTACATGCAGGTTATAAGAGGAAAAATATGACCATATATTTCTATGTATTTTAAAGCCTTTTTTTAAAAGGAAATATTCAGTTTGATGTTTGTATAATTTCTAGTCTTTTTCACATTTTCATTTTTCAAAACTAATAATTTTAAGAAAAAAAGGGTGCAGATGTTAAATTGTTTTGGCATAGGATTTAGGCTTTGATTTATAAACATCAAAAGAGCAAGTATTTTCCCCATTATCCTCTTTGAACTAAGCACCAAGAGAACATCACAGAGGTGTGTCGTGTGTACTTTTGCTCACAGGCAGACTTAGCCCAGCATCCATCCCCTGAAGGGACTGCAGCTCCCTGATCTCTCTCTGCAGGCCATCTCCAGGCCCTCCTTGCTCTACCTTCTCTCTTCCTTGTAACTTGCAGTGAGATGCCACGTTCTGTCAGTTCTCCTGCGGTATCATTTTTCCATGGCAAATGCTAGCTACTCCCTGAAGCTGCCCAGGTCCCCTCTCTCAATCATGATCTCCTTTCCTGATGTTGGTAAACAGTGTCTCCCATGTTCAGAACCCTAATGGTTCCGTAAACCCAGCAGAGAGACCCTGACTGTCCAGCATGTCATCCCACCACTCAACCCCACCTAAATTGCTTTTCAGGAGTGGCTTTCACTGGCCAAACAGAAACCTGTGTTTTGTGATCCAGGCTTCTGAATCCAGCACACAGACCCAGGAGTTTGCTTGCACACAGAGTTTGTTTTACCCTGGAGGAAGACTCCGGTGGCCTCTCTGCACAGCGTTATTCTCCATCTCTTGACTCCTGCAAATTGAAATTTTGGAGGGAATAGGCGTCTTGACATAACTTATTTTTTTGCTTTTTATTATAGAAAATTTTAGATAAACAGAATTATAATAGCGTAATGAAATTTGGTGGTAGTGTTTGGAACTTTTAACAGTTAATCCCTATCCCCTATCACTAGAAATCCCAGGTTACTTTGGAGGAAATCCTAGCTGTCATACAATTTCATTAAAAAGATTTTAATATGTAGCTGTAAAATATAAAAGCAACCACTTTTAAAAACAAAACCAATATACCATAAAACACCTTAAAATAATTTGGGGGTGTGGCTCAGTGGTGGAGCATATGCTTTTTTTAGCATGTACAGGGCCTTAGGTTTAAGCCTCAACACTAAAAATAATAATAATAGTTAATTATCATAACTCCTTAATGTCATTAAGTTTCCAGGCAATGTTCAAATTTCCTAGACTGTCTTATAAACTTTATATTACCATTGGTTTGTTCAAATTACAATCCAGATGTATATATTGTTTGTCTCTTTTAACTTCTAGGTTTATAGTCTCTTTGTTTCTTAACCTTGCCATTATCTGTTGAAAATGCCAATCTTCAGAATACTAGTCTGAGTTCTGACAGTCAGTTCCCTATAAAGTCATTTAAACACCCTTCTGCTGCCCGTCTTCCTCACCCGGCGTTGGTGAAGCATGTTGATCAGCCACAGGTTTGGATGTGCTGACAAGAGTGTCCAGTGTGCTGTGGATGTCATTTTCTGTTCAGGGCAATGGGACCGATCATCTTTTTTTTTTAAAGGAACAATGAAATGTGACATTTTAAGAGAACCTGCCTCATCAATAGTTTGGTTTCCCTGAACGGAAGTTGGAGAGGAAAGATTTCATTCGTTCTCTTTGTTTACTGGTTTTCAGAACAGTTTGTTGGTTTCCTGGCATTCTCTAAAGGTGGTCACTGACTTTTGCATTTGTTCCGAGTACATTTCAAAGCCTTGGTTTTCAGCTGTGAATGAAGCAAACTAAACTTTTGAATAACCATATCCATTGCTGGTTTTTTTTTAAGTAACTTATTTAATTTCATTTTATGTACATCCGGTGCTTTGCTCTATGAGGGCGTCAGATCTCTTGAAACTGGAGGTTCAAACAGCTGTTAGCTGCCGTGCAGGTGCTGGGAATGGAACCCAGGTCCTCTAGAAGAATGCTCTTTGTCGCTGAGCCCTCTCTCCAGTCCCATCACTGCCATTTCTGACTGCCTTAGTTGTGTGGCTTCCCAGAAAAGCTATGCACCCTCGCCCATAGTAGACCCTGGGAGTAACTTATATTTGCATCGCAGGAGGCTCTCTGTGGTTCCAGTTACTTGGCCGAAGCTCATAAAACTTGTTAATAAATTATTGCCGTTTTGTTAAACTTATTTTGTGTGAGGCGATGGCATGTGTTGGGGAGATGAACATCTGGTCTGTCTGCTTGTCAGATGGGCTTCTGCTCAGTGCCGCCAGCCAGGTAATCTGCCTCCCACAGAGAACCTCAGTGCCTCCCTCCCCTCTTCCCCCCAGTTGTCCTAACTGCCCATC
Organism: Ondatra zibethicus; assembly: GCA_004026605.1. Classification (NCBI taxonomy): domain Eukaryota; kingdom Metazoa; phylum Chordata; class Mammalia; order Rodentia; family Cricetidae; genus Ondatra; species Ondatra zibethicus. The sequence continues at coordinate 196,951 of PVIU01000264.1, forward strand.
TAAAAATAATGATAGGATCTTCAAAATCCCAGTGTGGAGTTTCACGTATGAGAAAATTAGTGGAGATTTAATTTAATAAAAAATAATTTAATTTAATAAAAAATAATTAAAGAAGTTAGTGAACTGAGGCAAAACTAGAAATCAAAGCCCAGTAAGAGCCAAAGAGGCTGGTGTCTCCCAAGAGACGACAGCTCCCTGCTTTGAGTGGTTTGGTCTCTGAACCAGGAGAGCCAGCTCTGCAGCCCCAGAGGGAGGAGAATGACAGTCACAGCGCAGGTGGAGAGAAGCGTAGCCTTACTCTTAGAGCTGAGGAGTCCTGGCAGGTTTAAGATACGTTCTGATCTCAGTCTTTACATACACTGAAATTTTCCAGGATTCAAACGAATAGCAGTTACCTCTAGTCACCGTTTAAAAATAAAAGCTAGAAAAGCCAGAAGCCTTTCTGTCCTAAAGCTTCGGTGAGTTGTGGCTTGGCAGTCTGCGCTCTTTGATTTCAAGTTGAGAGCTCAATGATTTTCACCCCTAGAGACCTGGCAGAGCCTTGGAATCCCACCATTAAGATAGGGCCACAGACGCCGAACTCAGTCTTAGCCATCTCTTCTAGTGAGCCATTTTCTAGGTGGGTTTTTGTTGGTTTTGGTTTGGTGGCCCTTTCAATAGTCGGTGGGAAGATCATGTGTAAGTGTGCAAACTAGGAAGTGCATTTGGCCACTAGTAAAAAGCAGCAAGACAATAGTTCCCATTCTTTATTCTCAGCCACCCTTGCGCTGTGCCTTCCAGGTTATCGAATGGTCACAGGGTGCCCTCTGGACTCTAGCCATCATGTTTTTGTTCCAAGATGGAGGAAGACAAAAGAATCGAAGTTCAACCAGTTCCCATGTCTGAGGGGCTTCCTGCAATGCTCCACCGTTCTACTGTCTGCCGTGAGCCAGTGTTCAGTGAGGACAGAAAATTAAAAATCCGTTTTTTTCTTATTTTTAGTATTTGAAGTTGAATCTAAAGCCCCACATATTAGGCAAGCACTCCACCAATGAGCCATGACCCCAGCCCTCTGTTTAGTTTTCAGTTTGAAGCTATCCAGGCTGAGCTATCCAGGCTGACCTCCAGTTTGCTTTGAAGCACAAGCAAGCCTTGAACCTGTAACCCTCCTGCCTTAGTCTCATGTGTAACTGAGATCACAGGCCTACATCATCAGGCCCAGCTAAATGTACCCAGGCATTTTGGGGTGGGGGAGCCTGAAAGATGCCATGAGACAGCAAGGTGGCTCAGTGGGTAAAGGTACTTGCCACAAAGTGCCTGAATCCAGCCCACGCAGTAGAAGGAGAGAATGAACTCCCACACATTGTTCTCTGACCTCCACATGGATGCCGTGGCATGTGGGCCTGCAGACAATAAAATAAATAAAATTTGAAGGTAATTAGATGCTAAGCATTGCACAAGGTAAACTTCCATTGATCCAGTCAGTCATTCTCTTCTTCTCTCAGTACAGTAGGGAATTTACCAAGCGTGAGACTTGTCTCTAGTCGGTGGGTGCTGGAACTGTCTTCTTCTGAAGTGAGGAACTGTGGAGACCCTTTTAGGAACATTATCTTTCATCAGTTTGGTAGTTGTGTCTATGCAGAGTCGAACCACCAGAGCCAGAGGGCCTGAGAACCTCCTTGTGGACATGGTGGTAAGAAGCGGGGGTGGTCGGACTGTGTATCTGACTGGTCTCTTCAGCTCTCATCTGTGTCCGCTAATATGGTTAGCGGACCTCTGAGGATGGCAGCCATGTTATAATCAAAGGTGCCAGCACATGAGCTCAGCGGGCTGAGAGGAAGGGAGTGCAGCTGTGTAGCCAGGGGTCTCTTTATAACAGCAGACCACGTTCATCTTGTGTTGTTCCCAGGAGGCTCTGTTAGAACAAACTCCAAACTCTTACCCTGCCCCACAAAGTCCTATACAGAATTGTCTGTCGCCTCTCTGACTTACTTCCTACCATTAACTTGACTCTTTAGCTCCACTGGCCTCCTTTCTCATCACTAAGCTGATGTCTTATGGCCTTTGTAGTTGCTGGGCCTTCTGAAACACCCCCTCCGTCCTTCCCAGCCCTTGGAACTTAGCTTGTACGTCCTCCTCCGAGGCTCTTGATGATGGCCCTGCCCGAAGGGCACTTCCTCCTGTGCATACTCTGCATGCCAGCAGATGAATGATTAGCGCCGACTTCTGCTCAGCCCTCTCTTAACACTCAACCTTGTTTGAAAGTTTTACGTACCGTCTCATTTTCTACCTCTTTGAGATAGACTTGAAGCTCCTTGAAGACATGGGCCTCCGCAGTCTCATTCTACATGATAACATTGGCAGTCTAGATTCTAGAATGATGGTCTCACTCACATTTCAGAAAGACTTGTGAAGTTTCTTTACCATGTGGAACTTCAGCCTCTTGATCTGAAGGACAGTGTGGTAATGCCCCACTTGAAAGGCTGTGGAGATTGATTGCCTCTGCAGCCAACACCAAATCCTGATATTTTAAAGCAGACTATTCCCTGAATATTCAGATTTTAGACTACCTGGGTAGCCTGTAAATTCTTCAGCTTCTTGGGATATAACATAGGAATGGTGCACCAACCTCCCTTGGAGGTTGTGAGAAGGAAATACAGCTAACACATGGGTGCTGTTTGGTGTGTTGTCTCAACACCGTTTAGACGTGATAAAGCTAACCAGCTGTGTGACCTTGAGGATGTTATGAGCTTTCCATAAATTGAAGTGTTCTAAAATAATTCTCTCCTCACAGAAAGATAGTAAGGATTAAATGAAATTGCCTATTAAACAGGAGCCTCGCCATGTCAAAAGCAATGGCTGATCGCAACACTGGGCTTCACACTGACCCATAGGACCTCCTGTAATGATGGAGATACTTTTTGTCGTCATCGTCCATTGTGATAGCTACTAGCCACCAGTGGATTCCTGAGCACTAGAGTGTGATTGGTATGGCCAAGGAGCTGAATTCAAATGCTATTGTATTTAACTAGATTGTTATAGCCACACGCAGCTAGAACACTAGGCAGTGTAGACTAAATGCCTTGAGCCAACCAAGTTGCCCAGCAAGATGCAGGGCAACTTCTGTGCCTCTGTCCCTCCAGTGGGTCAATGTGATAAATAAGGGGACCCAACGCTCTCATACTCACCCTCCTGAAGGCTATGAGAAATATGATGTGAAAATATATATACATATATGTGTATGTGTACATATATGTGTGTGTATATACATGTATTCTAGAGATGACAGTAACTTTGAATGGCTTTTATTATTGGGGTCAATTCAAATCCCATCTCAGGCCTCTACTGTCCAGGGCTGGGCATCTACGTCTACCCCACTGTGTGCCTAGGATGGGTACTCAACCCCTCAGCAAAAGACCTGTGGAAGCATTTCCCCAAGCTAAAGGTCGAACAGGGCTTTCTGAGAGATTAAATGGTCCCACCAAGCCACCTAAAATCTAGACCATACATTTCCACACCAAGACAGCAATTGGACAAATGTGTCAGACCCCAGCTGTGAGTGAGCAAATGACAGCTATAAAACAGCAAGCCAGAGTTTTGAACACACCAAGTGACTAATAACAGTTCTGGAAATTGTTTGGTTAAGACGAGAGCCTAAGAAGCGGTCCTCATGCCTTGTTAGTTTGCATTGCTGGAAACATCTGATTTATGTTTCTGGAGAATGGAGCAAGTATGACGGACCCAAAGGAAAGCATGTAGATTTCAAGTTCTCCATTTGCATGAGGACTTTCATCTTGTAATTAGAATTTTTGGGGTTTGGTTTCATTTTAGAGGTTTTAATTTATTTTTAGCTAAGGGTGCTATAATTTGACATTGTGGAATTCTGAGTTGTGTGGGAAAATCCAATGGTCTTTACATTAGAAGTTTTCTTCAATATTCTAATTAGGTTCTTCTAGTTCATAAATAATTCCTCAGCCATTTATTTCCATAGATGCTTAACAAGCTTTGTTAAGCCTTATTCAAATGCTTCATGTGCAATCACATGAATGTTTCTTATAATCAATACTTATATAATTGAATTATAGATATAATTGTTTAAAGTTATGCCCCCCCCCCATAGAAGCTGCTAGATGTGAATGGCCAGATTGGGTCAGTGGTCACAATTACACATGAGATAGTCTTGGGGCGTTTGGAAATGTCTAGAAGACTTTAACTGACATAGAGCAGGAGAACAGAGGCCAGGGTTGCCGTCACTGAGGATACTAGTATAGTCACAGAGGTCTAGAACCTGGAATGTCAGTAGTCCCAAACTGAGACATGTGAGTGACTTAAAGAGAGATGGAGGAAACAAGCTCCAGTCTGGGGCTAGGAAGCTGCTTGGTTGTGCCCCTTGTTTCATTCCACCAGCTGTGAGACAGATTCACATAGTGTTTCCGGGGTCTTTTCATGAGCCTTGATCTTGTGAGCAAAGTCTTTAGGGATTGGAGCAAGCATATACTCAAGGACATCCCTTTCTCTTAAAGCAGGGTTAATTTTCAAAATAAATTAAATGTAAGTTGACTTGTAGATTTCCATAACCACTTTTTTGGAGACAGGTGCTCTCTGTGTAACCATAGCTAGTCTGAACTCACTAATGTACTCCAGCCTGGCCTCAAACTCATAGAGACCTGCCTGCCTCTTCCCACTGAGTTCTGGGATTAAAGGCATGTGTCACCACGCCTAGCCATATCTTTCCCAAAAATACCTCAAAGAATGTAGGTTAAAAAAAAAAGATTCTTCCTTCTAAAGTATTTTCTTTTTAAGCAATATTTATTAAATCCAGATTGTGAATTACTTTAGTTTTATATAACTTAGTGTTCTGTTAGCATTTAGCCATGAACAGATGATTAGTTTGTTTGTAAGTGGCTGCTCATAGGGTTGTAGGCAAGTGTGAGATGCTGGACAGCGTAGCAGATGTGCCCCAAACCAAACCTAGCTAATGGCGAATTTGTAAATTCTTGCTTTGAGGGTCTGCAGTGTAAATTAAATCATCATTAACTTTTATCCTTAAATTTTCTTTCAAGGCAACTAATCTTGAATAAGGTATAGCTGTGTGTATATGCATATGTCAATGTGTTTCATGTATTTGCATGTGCACATGTAAGCAGAAACTCTTAAAAGCTAAAATAATTTATAGCATTAGAATGTTTTATTAAGTAGGATGGATCTGTAACTGCATACGTTTATTTGTATTAGATTGTATGACTTTGCCAGAATTAAAAACAACAACAACAACAACAAAAACCCAAAACTCTCTTTTTCATGTTTCCCATTTGGGGCTAGCTAGCCTCTGGAGCAGATCAGGTGATGCTGGCACTGTGGTCAGCACACCCTGCTGTGAGCTGCTGCTCTTCTACTTGGAAACTCCTGGTTGCAGCTCTGCTCAGGTCCATCCTAACCAAAGAAACAGTAAGAGGCAGCCAAATCATGAAAATCTCATCCGTATTTAAGTAGGTTCACCAACTCAAACAATATTTAAATAACATTTAGTTGTGGTGTGCCTCACGTTGCCCTTATAAGGTATAAGTTCGCTGGCTTTTGGTATATTCATACACAGAACTGTGTGGCCATCACCACCATCTGATTTTAGGACATTTTATCACCTTAAAAAAAACTGCTCAAAGTCTGAAACTTCTGTGCTTCAAAAGATGCTAGTAAGAAAGAGCAAGGATGGGATTGAAATAATATATCTGATAACAGATTTGAAACTGGAAATAAAAGAACTCAAAAACACAACACCAAAAAGACAACCCAATTAAAAATAAATTTAAAAAATCCAATTTAAAAAAGAGGCTCTCACATATGTGTGTTCAAAGATACACAGATAGCCAGTAAACACAGAAAAGATGTTAAACCGTCAGTCGTCAGGGAAACAATGACTCAAACCACAATGAGATGTCACTCAGGCAAGGGGACATGGGCCTGTAATCCCAGCATTTAGCAATGGACGCAGGAGAGAAGGGTCAGGAATTCAAGGTCATTCTTGGCTATATAGTAAATTTGAGACCAGTCTGGGCTGCATAAGACCCTGTCTTGAAACAGTAAGAAAATAAAGCAATAGCAAGTGTTGGTGACCCCTCGTGTGTTCTAGGGGAACGTAGAACAACTCAACTGCTTCCAAAACCAACCTGACAGTTCCTCAGGAAGTTAAGCTCGACAAGATTGTGCTTAATTCTACAAAACAAAGCAAGTCATACTTTTTTTAGTTTCCTTGTACATATAAAAGTTTATACTATAATGTAGTCTGTTAAATGTGGAGTATCAGTTGTTTCAAAGTGTGCATACCTTAACTGAAACATGGTTTATTGCTGTAAAATACAGGTAACTCTGAGCTGTTGGGAAATGTTGCTAATAGACAACACAAGATTGTCACAGAGGTGCAGTTTGTGGAAGGTGCAGTGTTTGCAAGCTCAGTAAATGAGCACACAACAAAGCAGAGTTCCTTTATGTAACCCAGAGAATACTCCATCACCTCCCATGCACGCTCTCCTTAGCCCTACCCTTTTCCCCATTGTCACTAACCCACTTTCTGCCTCTGGGAGCTGGCCTTCTCCTGACATTTCTTGTAAATAGAACCATGTGACTCTGTGACTGTTTGTGCCTGATTCTTCAACCATTTGTAGCAGATACTTATTCCCCATCCCTCTGTGAGAACACAGTCACTCCACTGGATAGGTAGACCACATCTTGAATATCCTTCTGTTGGTGGGTATCGGGACTGTTTCCACTTTCACTGTTGTAGATAGTGCTTTGAACAGTCATGTGGATGGCTGTTTTACAGAGGGGGCTGCTTGTCGGTTCCCGGCCAGCTTAGCCCTGAAATAAACGCGCAGACACTGTATTAATTAAATCACTGCTTGGCCCATTAGCTCTAGCTTCTTATTGTCTAACTTTTACATATTAATTTAACCCATTTCTATTCATCTGTGTATCACCATGTAGCTGTGGCTTACCGGCTAAAGTTCCTTCTGGCTCCAGCGGGGCTACATGGCTTCTCTCTGACTCCACCTCCTTCCTCCCAGCATTCTGTTTAGTTTTCCCTGCCTTGCTCTGTTCCCCTATAGCTCTGCTCTAGGCCCAAAGCAGTTCCTTTATTAACCAGTGATAGTCACAGCATGCAGAGGGGAATCCCACATCAGATGGCTTTGGGATGGACGTATGTTTTTCATTCTCATGGCTATGTACCTGGGAGTAGGATTGCTGGGTCATGCAGTCACTCTATGTTTGACTTTTAAAGAAGCTGCCAGGCTGTTCCAAAGCTGCTGTGCCTTTTACAGTACCCCAAGCAACTGGGTTTTTTGTTTGCTTGTTTTGTTTGTCTGGCTAGTTGGTGGGTTTGTTTTCTTTTGGGGAGACTGGTTACACACTCCTTGACGTGAATTTCCCAAATCCTTGGCCAGATTCTCCTTTCCTTGTTCTCCATGCTGTGCTTCCCAGTCCCTTGACTGGCAGACTAGAGGTTCAAGCCCCAAATTCACAGGCTCCTTCTCTGAACATACATTCTCCCCAGTTTCAGAGATCTCTTGAACCATCCATATTTCACCCAGAAGCATACATTATTGCAGAAAATAAACAAAGCAAACCATCTGGGTTGGAACCTCACTGACTGAGCTCCTTTAAGGGGTTTTGTTTCTTAGTCGGTTTGTTATAATAATAGATTATATCCTTCAGGCCTCCGTCTTGAGAAACTCTTGACAAGAGGGGTTGGTAAAGTGCTTGCCCTGCAAACATGAGGACTGAGTTCAGAGCTGCAGCACCCTGTAAAGACCCCACATGGCAGCACACACTGTCACCCCAAGAATGGGGCAGGGTGGGGTGGGGACGGAGACAGAAGACTCTCTGGAGCTCACTGCTCAGCCAGTCTGTAGGAATTGGTGACCTTTGGGTTTGCTATGAGACCCTGACTCAAATGCAAGGTGGAGATTAACTGAGAAAGACACCTGGACCTGACATTGCCCTCTGGCTACACATGCACACATATTTGAATCCATGTATGCATGCATACACAAGTACACAGCACAACACCACATGTACAGTGCACATGCACACAAAAAACCTATGTATATGTGTCTCGTTGATTTGATAGTAGGACTTTGTTGGACATGTGTATCTTTATTTTCTGTTTCCACTGTACTTTTGTATACATAGCACATGTACATGCACACACACACACACAAGACATAGTCCATAGCATACAACTGAGGCATCAGTGCAGGGCTTGCCCAACCTATATCTGTCTCTTGACAGTCACACAGTATAATCAGCAATTACATGTTCTCAAATGTATTTAATATTTTCAGCCTGTACTGTATCTTCAGGGTCTGAAGGTAACAGATTCCATTTATGGATCACTACTGCTTCAGATAATCCTTTCACTTGCTCTAAACTTGTAACATGAAGGCTGGGCTTGTCGGGGTTTCCATCCTGCCCTGTTTCCCCCAGCCGTTTAGTCCCAGAGAAAATCACACAGAGAGTCTCCATAAGTTACAAACTGATTGGTCCATTAGCTCAGGCTTCGTATTAGCTCTTATAACTTATATAGCCCGTTATCCTTATCTATGTTAGCACATGGCTCAGTACCTTTCTCAGCGGGGCAGGTCACATCCTGCTTCTTCAGTGGTCTAGGCAGGAGTCCCAAGAGAGCTTCCTGCTTCCCAGAAGTCTCCTATTCTCTTTGCTCCGCCTCTACTTCCAGTCTGGTTGTCCCACCTATACATCCTGGCTAATGGCCAATCAGGATTTATTTAAATCATGATTGACAGAATACAGACAATTCTCCTGCACCATAAACTGGTCTTTATACATCCTTCAGAGTGGCTGTTCTGATCAGCGTAGAACTTTGGTGAAAATACAGCTTTGTATTTTTCTATGACCTTCATAACAACAAGGCTTCAAACTGAAATCTTTTCTCAGAAGTCCCTTTAGGTTCTCTCTGTTATCATATGCAAATTCTCTATGTTGCGTTCATGGTCTCCTGAGTGTTGAGCTCGCTGCTCCTCTCTCCTAAGGTATGATACGCACCCTTGGTCTGGCACAAGGTACACATTGCTGAGAGAATCTTATGAATGAGGGAATTTCTTTTGATAAGTGGTAACCTATCCGGGACGTAGCTCTTACATGGTATGCATACATGTGTTCTCTTTCGTAGGCTATCGGCTGTACTCTGAACTGCAGCTGCCAGAGTTTCAAACCTGGGAAGATCAACCACCGGCAGTGTGAGCAGTGCAGGCACGGATGGGTGGCTCATGGTAACTTCATTTCTCCTCTCATCCTCTCAGCCCTTTCTTAATAACTTATAAAGGAGCTGATCTCATACGAAAGGAGACAGCTGGCTCCAAAGCTACATGTGTTTCTAGTACGTTCCAGGTGACAGGCTATATAGAAGTTATCTCCTTGGGCTGGAGAGATGGCTCAGTGGTTAAGAGCACTGGCTGCTCTTCCAGAGGTCCTGAGTTCGATTCCCAGCAACCACATGGTGGCTCACAACCATCTGTAATGAGATCTGGTGCCCTCTTCTGGTGTGCAGACATACATGGAGGCAGAATTTTGTATACATAATAAATAAATATATCTTTAAAAAAAAAAAGAAGTTATGTCCTCACACTTTAACTTATACACTGTCTTACTAACTCCATTCTAAATACCCCAGCTACAGCAGTTATAGATATGTCCCATGGTAATAATTAGCCCCTAATATTTTTGGCTGAAATATGTTCTGATATAAATATATCCCTTATTCATGATTTAGATAAAATTTATATGTAGACATCCTGCTCATGCATTTCCTGCATCTGACAATCATGAGTCACATGTAACTACTGAATGCTGGAAATGTGGCGTGGCCAGGGTGCCTGGAAATTGGTGCTACTCGTTTTCTCTAAACTTTGATTGAGTTCATGTAAATACCCCCAGTGGCCAGTCAGTAACTCCAGTGTTCAGCAGAGGATTAGGTGGCTTAATTTCTAAAACCACCTCCCATGCAGCACATCAGGGCCTGAACCCAGATGCTTGCGCCCCGGGCCATCCTCACCTTCAGACTCTGATTCATTCTTTGGATTCTGCTTTTGTGTCCCCCTTTTCTTTGCCCTTCCTCTGTTTGTGAAGATTTCCCTCCTCAGGAATGTCACAAGAAAGGGAGAAAAATCTTTTATTTTAGAAGTTTCTGTGAAGATCATGAATCCCAATAGCTATTAAGGATATTAGTCCTTTACAGATTCTTGAGGTTTTTTTTTTTTCTTGTTGAAACAGACAACTAAGAATAGCCCCAGCCGACTTGCTATGCAATGTTTCTCCTAAAATTAGAGCTTTTCCAAATGTCTTGCACTTGATTTCCAGCTCTAAGTAAGCTGAGGATCCCTCCCGTGTACCCAACAAGCCAAGTGGAAATTGTTCAGTCCAATGTGGTGTTCGATATTAGCAGCCTCATGCTCTATGGGACCCAGGCCATCCCTGTTCGCCTGAAAATCCTACTGGACCGGCTCTTCAGTGTGCTGAAACAAGATGAGGTTCTGCAGATCCTCCATGCCTTGGACTGGACCCTTCAGGATTACATCCGTGGTTATGTGCTCCAGGTACGGTGGCCCAGAGTACCCATGTGACTGGTGTAACCCAGTGCCTGTTAGTCACTGGTGGCCGTCCATTCCCTTTGAACTTTTCCTGATGACTAAAGCCCCTGACTCATGTTCTGGGAGGAATCCTGTCCTTTTCCTTCAAGATCTCTGCGAGACTCCAGGCCATGAAAGCATTACACCTTCTTTTGAGCGTGTTCACTAAGCTAACTCCCACAGAAAACCACTTGTTTCATTTGGGTACTGCCTGCACTACATACATCATGCCCAAACTACCCGCTGACCCGAGATGTTCCATGTGTCAGGCTTTACTGAGACCTGGGGGTGAGAAAGGGTTCTTACATGCCAGAACTGCACAGCTAACAGCCCTCATGCTGATGGTCCTTCGCTGTCCTGGAAGGGCTCTTCCACTCTGCCACTGAATTTCCTTCCTCAACCCCACGTGTGATACGGTCCACGTGTGGTATGGTCCACGTGTGATATGGCCGTGTTCATGTCCTCACCTGTTCTCTCTGTCTCTGTCCCTCTTCCCCTCTCTCCGCTGGTCAGCTCTTCTCCCTCCACTTCCCATCTTCTCTCCACCACCAGAGTTCTCTTTTAGCTTCCTCACATAGTCTCTTCTCTTCTTCATTGCTCCAGCCTTCGAGCCCTCGCCTATTTTCAGAGTAATTTAGCTTCTTTTCTCAGGTCATGCCATGGGTGTAAGGCTCATGTTTCATCTTCAGAGGCAATCGAAGTGTTTTATGGGAAAATAGCATGTTTTCTGAAATTACAGAGCATTGTTTCTTGCCGCTACACTAGGAATATGAACAAACTTTGTTTAAAATTTTTTCAGTAAAATAGGAGATACATATATTTTCAAGTCTGAAGTAGACTATATCATTAAAAATAAATACTGATAATACCCATTTATTAATGGACATGCTCTTCTAGCACTTTAGTGATGAAGTAGACATGCCCGTTTTCCTTTTTTCTTTCTTTTTTCAGATAGGGTCTTATTACGTAGCCCTAGCTGGTCTAGAATTCCCTATGTAGACCAGGCTGGCTGTGAACTCACAGAGATCCACCTGCCTCTGCCACTTGAGTACTGGGATTAAAAGTGTGCAGTACCACAGCCATTTACCCTTTTTTTCTAACTGAAAATCCAGAAGGCTCTGAGTGCTTCACTGAAAGTTATTTAACCAATATCTAGCAGACCAGAAATGAGTACATTTCTTCCCAGTTCTAAAGCTTGTAATCTTTCCCTGAAATCCTGTATGCACACCTCTGGTGTGGGGGCCTCAACTAGAAACAACTATACATAGAGTAGCATTATGTTCTTACATTACGACATAGATCAATATTTAATGATCCTAATAATCTTGCTTTCCAGTGTTAGGATTAAAAATATGGAATCAATTACCTTGAACCTCTGGTGCATGAAATATTTATGACGTTACATTCCTCCTCATCTTCAAAACTCTCACATGCACTGTGAAAAATCTCAGTAGGCCATCAAATACATGTTCTGTGATAAAATATTTATTGTAGTTTTGGGAAAAGTTAGGCCTTGCTAGAGTTTGAAAGATCTCCAACACTCCTGCATAATTACAGCTCTGCTTTATGAGCATGGGCAGTAGATCAATACATGCTCATTTGGTTTTTTTGATGGTAGGTGTTTAGCAGATTATTAAGTTTGCAGCAAATGAATACTTGGGCTATATCCAGACTTCACCGCCCCATTTGTAGTCTCTAGGTGAAGATACTATTGTCCTTCAAATGATGCATATTTTTATTTTAGTGAGGAAAGTCATCATGCCTCAGGTATGACAAGAATTATACATGACAACCAACTGGGTTGAAATAAGATGAAAAATGATTTCCATATTTCCCTGACTTGGGTTTGAATGCTTTATTTTATTCTTCTAGGCTAATGGTAGGGCCACTGTTTACATTGATATAGTTTATGATATTCACAGTTTCAGGCCTAGGGAGTAAGATAGGCAGGGATTGAACGCAGCAAGTCCTGTGCTGATTCACAGGAAATGTTCCTCTGACAGGCACAGAAATCCCCTGTTGTAGTCTGGTGGAGGCTCCGTCAGATGGCGGCTTCCTGGGAAGCAGAGTGAGCAGTAGCCAAGTGGACATTCTGTTACAATCTGGTTTGTTTCTAGGATGCCTCGGGGAAGGTGCTGGATCACTGGAGCATCATGACCAGTGAGGAGGAAGTGGCCACCTTGCAGCAGTTCCTTCGCTTTGGAGAGACCAAGTCCATAGTCGAGCTCATGGCAATCCAGGAGAAAGAAGAGCAGTCCGTCATCATTCCGCCCTCCACCGCCAACGTAGACATCAGGGCTTTCATCGAGAGCTGCACCCACAGGAGTGCTGGCCTCCCCACTCCAGTGGACAAAGGAAACCCCAGCAGCCTGCACCCTTTCGAGAACCTTATCAGCAACATGACATTCATGTTGCCTTTCCAGTTCTTCAACCCTCTGCCTCCTGCCCTGATAGGGTCACTGCCTGAACAGTACATGCTGGAGCAGGGTCAGGACCAAAGCCAGGACCCCAAACAAGAGCTGCACGGGCCCTTCTCTGACAGCAGCTTCTTAGCGTCCACACCGTTTCAGGTTGAAAAAGAACAGTGTCTAAAGTGTCCAGATGTTGTTACCCCGAAAGAAGACAGTGCGCACTTAAGTGATTCCAGCTCATACAGCATTGCCACTAAGCTTGAAAGGACACAGCTGTCCCCTGAGGCCAAAGGAAAGCCTGAGAGGAACAGCATTAGCGCTAAGAAGGGCCGGGTGTTCTGCACTGCCTGCGAGAAGACGTTCTATGACAAAGGCACTCTGAAGATTCACTACAACGCCGTCCACCTCAAGATCAAACATAAGTGCACTATCGAAGGCTGTAACATGGTGTTCAGCTCCCTGCGGAGCCGGAACCGACACAGCGCCAATCCCAACCCTCGCCTGCACATGCCAATGAACAGAAACAACCGGGACAAAGATCTCAGGAACAGCCTGAACCTAGCGAGTTCTGAGACGTACAAGCGCCCGGGTTTCACGGTGCTGTCAGACTGCGGGCCCCTCCCAGGCTACCCCAGTTCGGTGGAGGACTCCAAAGGCCAGCCAGCATTCTCGAGCCTTGGGCAGAATGGGGTGCTCTTCCCTAACCTGCGGACTGTGCAGCCAGTCCTTCCTTTCTACCGCAGCCCAGCTACTCCGGCTGAGCTGGCAAACACACCTGGTATGCTGCCTTCTCTCCCTCTGCTGTCCTCCTCGATCCCAGAGCAGCTGGTTTCCACGGACATGCCATTCGATGTGCTTCCCAAGAAGAAATCTAGGAAGTCCAGTATGCCTATCAAAATCGAGAAAGAAGCTGTGGAAATTGCTGAGAAGAGACACAGTCTCAGCTCAGATGATGATACGCCCCTGCAGGTAGTCAGCGAAGATGAGCCAGAGGCCAGCAGTCCTCAGTCGGACCGAGTACCCGAGGAGCAGCACACACAGTTAAGCTCAGAGAAGCCTTTACCACAAGGAGAAAGACCCTGCCATCTTGAGTCTGTGATTGAGTCTCACGGAACTATTGGCAGAACCCTTGAGCAGACCGCACACCCAGAGAGGGAGGCCGAGCAGAAGTTAGCATTGACTTCAGTCCTGCCAAGAGAGGTGGAGGATGGTGGCCACGAGCGCCATTTTACACCTGGACTGGGGCCACAAATTCCCTTTCCTGACTACATGGAATTGCAGCAGCGCTTACTGGCTGGAGGACTCTTTAGTGCTTTGTCCAACAGGGGGATGACTTTTCCTTTTCTGGAAGAATCTAAGGAACTGGAACACCTGGGTGAGCATGCACTAGTGAGGCAGAAGGAAGAAAATCGCTTTCAGTGTGAGATCTGCAAGAAGACCTTTAAAAATGCTTGCAGTATGAAGACACACCATAAGAATACACACGCCAAAGAGACACATGCGTGCACAGTGGAAGGGTGCGGCGCTGCGTTCCCATCCCGCAGGAGCAGAGACAGGTAAGGTGTCTATTGGCAGTTGTCTCTTTTCAGACAGTGGTTTAAAGCTTAGCATGTATCTGAGTCACCTTAAAGGTCAGGAAAACACTTCTAGAATCTGCTGTTGTAGGTCAGGGGTGAAGCCCGAGAGTATGCATTTCTAGCAAGTTCCCAGAGGGTGTGGGAACTATATGCATTTTCAGTTCCAAAAATCTAAAAGCATTTAGCCACAAAACTTGACCTGGAAAGACATGGTGCTTTTTGTGGTAGCTTCCCACTCTTACCTTTTTAAAGGGTTTATGTAGCTTTGGTCAAATTCAATTACTAGTGACTGTATTCATATTAATTTATTAATAGATACTCTGATAGACTCCAGCACATGTATCATCCTACCTTTCTAAGTCTGAGAGATCCCAAATTGAGAAACGTATCTGCTCCCAGGTGTGTGGAATAAAGACCGGTGAGCTGGTCCTCGTGTTAGCAGCTGTGTAAAGGGTGACTATGTAGAGAGATCAGAGGAAGGGCTTCTTAAAGTGTCACATAATTTCTCAAAACTAGCCTGATTTTCATTTCATAAAATGAAGAAGTCTCTCACTTGAAACCTATTCTCTTGCTTCTAGTCATCCAGCAACGTTTGCAGAAAGAATACTGCTTGATTAGAAACCTTTCAAGATGTTAACCTATTAAAGAATAAAAGTGATTGGCAGCTCCTTTTGGAGGCTACTGTATCCGTTCAAAAGTTGCTGGGTTATCATAAAGCACACAGACTTATCTCAAAGTGCACACTCACGGGGCGTATCTCCCTGGAGCACAGCACTGTGCTTTTCTTTGTGTGGTTACTTGGGCCGCTGATCATGCTTGAGGTCACCCTCCTCCCAGCCTCTAAAAGGAAGAGCAGGCACAGCAAAGGTGATTTAAGAAGTTTGATGAAAGGGTCAGCTGTCTGATGAAATGCAGTGTGATAAATGGCTCAGAGGATGTGAAAACTACAATTGTTCAAACAAGCTTGAGTTGAAGCAGGTTAGCACCACCAACAACTTAGTCCAAACTGTGACGCCTAATTTGTTAAGAGGGTGAAAATGTAAAGACTCCCACACACATTCCTTGCTAGGGCTCATAAGAACACGCTCATTGTCTTTAGTAAAGAGAAGAAAGCACAGGAGATATTAGTTAAAATTCCTGCCTTCTGTTGCTAGGATGTTTAAACCAAACCACTAGGGTACCCCTAATTAATGAGCCAGTCCTCCTTCATCCTCCAAGAAGAGGAGGGTTTGCTTATGAATAAGATGTTGTTATAAAAAGAGGTAGTCAGATCAGTTAGATTATCTTTGCTATTTATGAGACCGGTGCAGCCTACAGGATCTACTAAATTATAACACATACTAGATTGACAGCTCTTTTCATATGATGCTCAATTTCCATACAGTCAATGTTTTCTTATGTTCTGACCTGTATGTATATAGAAGTCTCGTCTATTACAGGATACCATCTTGTATTCTAAATGTTTTAACACTTTATTTCACATTTTATTCCAATAGTCCCTCGATCTTTGAACATTTATCTAAAAAAAAAAAACCCCTATAGTTTTAAAACACCACGTTAAGCAGGACTTTGTGTACAAGCCCAGGCCCACCGCTTCAGCTAAGTCAAAGTTGGAAACTGCATTATTTTGTTAAAGCACCCAACTTCCCTTATTTGAGCCACAGTTCCTGCCAGCAGCAGTTCCTAGGAGCGGAAAGAGCGGGGTGGGGGGGAGAGTGTACATCTTAAATGTTTATTTAATCAGCAACTCTTCTGTGTTAGGTGCTGGGGTACACAATCCTTGCACACAAAAGTCATAGTCTAGTGGAGAAGACAGGAAAAGGGAATTATGGATGACTGTAAAGATTGCTGCATTGAGATGTAGACTAGAATGACACACACGAGGGCACTAACCTAGACTCCTTGGTATGGTAACGAAGGTGCCCTGGATGAAGGGGTCTGTCCAAGCCAGCCAATATTAAATGTATTAGTCCCATACATTTTTTTTTGGTAACTCAGCTAAGGACCTGCAAGTGCTTTTCTCTATTTAGGTTGTAGAAATCATTGTTTACTGTATTAGGAAGTAAAACTGGAAAAATATGGCATACCTCTTTAAGACAAGAATACACACATTGTATGTTAATATAACACATGAATGGGAAACGGCTTTTACTTTTCCAAAATAAATATAATGAAATAAATGGCTTTATTTTATATTTTTTCACATCTCTAATACTTGGTTTAGTAGAAAACAGCTGGGTTCTCACATCTGCTTCTGCACTGAGCCTATTGCAATATCACATTATATACATTCTGGAAACCCCCGCTGAATTAATAATGTTGGTTATGAACTCTTGCTTTGGGAGCTGCTGGAATGACGCTGGGGACTAGACTGGTTGACTTTGAGAGGCACTGACCTCCACTAAGTTGGAGCGTGAGGGAGGAGCTGAAGTGGGAGTTGGAAGCCAAGGGAAGATAAGGGGGGGGCACAGGTTTACAAAGTCCTTGGAGAAGAAACCCTGGCTCATGGTCCAGAGAGTCTGTGTATTCCTAGTATCTCCTGGTCATAGGGGACCACACCTTAGCAGTGGCTAACTATCTGAGGGTGAGGAGGAGGGAAGAAACAGCTGTTAATGTCCACTGGACAGTCAGGAGCTGGGCAGGAGACCCAGAGATTTACCCTGTAGTAGAGCCCTCACACTCCAGGTTCCAGTACATGTCTGACTTCTTTAGCTGCTTGAGTGTACCGGAATTAATATGTCCATCTGCTGTCTGGTTTTCTGCCGGCACATGCCAGCCCTTTCAGTGTGGAACATTAACATAATCACAGGGCAGAGCTGTAGCTGAGAAGAGCTGCTTGCAAAGTGGGTGATCTCGGAGTATAATTCTCATCGTGTCCACAGCACAGGTATCAAGGGTAAAAGAAACTACATAACAAAATATGTACATTTCATTAAATACAATTAAGACTCCCTCGTACACATACCGTGAGAGATTTAAAATAGAAAACTTAATTCTTCATTTATTTAGAGAGGGTGTTTTTTTGACTATGGCATAATTCTGATCTATATTGGTAGAGACATTTTTCTTATTTGGGATCATTCTCCTGTCACCTGTAAGAGTGTACTCTTTGGTATTAGGGATTCTTTTTCTTGTTGGAAGTTACCAAGGGATCCCTAAGCAAGAGCAGCATTGATTTTACAAGTTACATCCATGATAACATGGGGATAAACAGCATATATCATAATGGATGCTCATCGTCTGCCTGCTAGGAGTAAATCATTGGGTGCAAGATTGGCGGTGTGCTCACACTGCTGCATTTGCAAAACTCCTGTCTGGTTCATCATGAGACACTGCAGCTACGACCTGCACTAGACACACACACACACGTGCGCACGCACACACACACACGTACGCACGCACGCACACACACACCACATACTTCCCAGCTGGCGAGGTTGCCAGCTGTACCTATAGGACTTCCAGAGTGAAACATGAACTCTTGCTCAAGACCAGCCCTATTCAATAGAAAGATGATGTGAAGACACATTAGGAATCTTTAGTGTTCGACTAACCATATCCAAAGGACAAAAGGAACCAGGGAATGTAAGTTTTAATAACATGTTTAATTCAGTCTACCCCCAAACTATCTTTTCTATATATGACAGTGGCAGTGTGTCGGGCGTTGGATACTGTGTTAGATGTGGTACTTTGAAGATAGTAATCTTTCATCATTTCACTGAAATAAAGTTTTCTGCTTAGTTTCTTAACATCTGTGACTGATGCTTTCTTGGGCTCTCCTGAATCTAGTATTCCCATTAAATTGGCCTAATTGAAGTTGTCTCAGCCCCCTCTATGGATGAGATGAAGGGTATTCATGTTAATCAGGTGGTGGAAACTGAAGTTCCAGACTGTTGGCTTTCCTGGGAACGCTGGCTTCTGACGAGTAGCCACAGCAGTGGTCTAGTCTCTGCTGACCACACAGCACAGCTCACAGGATGCTAACCCTGACTGTCACAAGTTTCTCCTAGGGTCTGCTGAGTCTTTGTACTCAGAATAATGGCTCCGAGACAGCCAGCCAGCTCACCTCTGTCTTTTCACTCTTGTAGACACAGCTCGAACCTAAGCCTCCACCAGAAAGTATTGAATGAGGAAGCGCTGGAGAGTAGTGAGGACCATTTCCGTGCTGCTTACCTTCTGCAAGATGTGGCCAAGGAGGCCTATCAGGATGTGGCTTTCACACCGCAAGCATCGCAGACGTCTGTCATCTTCAAGGGAACAAGTGGCATGGGCAGTCTGGTTTACCCAATATCTCAAGTGCACAGTGCCCGTCTGGAGAGTTACAACTCCGGCCCCCCGAGCGAGGGCACCATCCTGGATTTGAGCACTACCTCAAGTATGAAGTCAGAGAGCAGTAGTCATTCCTCCTGGGACTCTGACGGGGTGAGTGAGGAAGGTACCGCCCTTCTGGAGGACAGCGATGGGAACTGTGAAGGACAGAGCCTTGTCTCTGGGGAAGACGAGTACCCCATCTGTGTCCTGATGGAGAAGGCTGATCAGAGCCTTGCTAGCCTGCCCTCCGGGTTGCCCATCACCTGCCATCTCTGCCAGAAGATATACAGTAACAAAGGGACCTTTCGCGCCCATTACAAAACCGTGCACCTCCGCCAGCTCCATAAGTGCAAAGTTCCAGGCTGCAACACGATGTTCTCATCGGTCCGCAGCCGAAACAGACACAGTCAGAACCCCAACCTGCACAAGAGCCTGGCCTCCTCACCCGGCCACCTCCAATAGCAAGCCAAAGACTGACAGGTGTCTGCTCTGATTTCAGGAAGAAAAGCATCCAAAGAATAAGGTAGCTGGACTGTTCAGTACCCTTTCTCAGAAGCCAGGCAAAATGACTTGACCATACGGTCTTCTGCAGCAGGAAAAGCACAAGGCAAGCCTGTGAGAAGTTGACACTGGGGTAGCCCTGCCTGTTAATGTTTTTCTTAGCACACAAGGTTTTCCACCCACACCAGGAAAACACGGAAAGGCAGTTGTCCCCCAGATTTGTTTACATGTTCCCTAGGAGACCTCTAGGTCTACAGAGCAACTGGAGGGAGTAGGGATCAGGAACTGGGCACAGCTTCACGTGAGGCCTGCAGTATTAAGGGTGTCAGGAAAGAAGTCTCCTTGAATACAACGCTGTCACCATGGGCATGACAACCAGCCCTAAAGATGTCATTTTCAGGTTGCCCCCACCCCCTTTTTATTTTTGGTTGAATCCAAAACCCAGACTTGAGTTTAGGGAAATGACACTCAGAGACCATCCCTCCACTGGGAGGCAGTAATTGCTTCCTCACAGTCTCGGGTGTGATTCCAGGGAGCTCTCCAAGGAAGCTGGCGACCCCTAATACGCCCCTTGTCAGTTCTTGATCTGTAACACGCCTTTAAGAAGCTAGAGGGGAAATATTTTGTGCACTTAAGAATAGTGGACTTCAGTTTAATTTAAAGTTATTTTGATAATATTTAACTCGTGTTTATATTATGTAACTATTTGGTGTGAGTGCAGATATGTCTGTGTCACCTCTGAATCTGTTCAGAACGAGAACAAGTGTCAGCTTACACTTCAGAACCACAGCCTGGCTTCAGGTGGTGAGCTGCAGTCTGTTGGCCCCTGTGGAATGAGCGCCAGTGTAATTCTGACTGACATATTTGTATATATCCACCAAGCTATTTAGAGAACATGGTTCTGATAGCTGTCGGGTCTTCTCAGTGTCACTGGGTCCCTCGCTCTTCGCCTGTTGGTACACGTATATGGTTAGGATGAACTTTGAAATTTATTTGGTAGAAAAGTAGGGACCTTACTACCATGCTCTGTGTCTTTAATATTTAACTTATTCCAAGATCTACTCCACACTGTTAAACGTGTTTTCTGCTATTGAAAGGATGTGTGATCAGCCCTGTGAAATGAGACCATCTCTTGGAATTCAGCATTTGCAATATTCTAAAGGGCTACACAGCTTTTAAAGAAGTAGATTTTGTATTCAGAGTTCAAGTTAACTGTTTGACTCATGTTGACTTAATTTAAAAATCCTTAAAGGAAACTGATGGTTATAGAGGTATTATTCCCCTGGCTTAAAGACAGAAAAGGCCAACAACCTGTTAGTAATCATTTCAACTAAAAAAAAAATACTTAAAAGTTGTCTCTGCTTAAGGAGAGATTGCATCTTTCAAGCTTCTTTGTTACTGAGATGTTTGACATTCTAGTTTCTCCAAAATGGAAAAATTTGTATGCAATGTTTTCTATGATTTAATAAAAATATATGGCATACCTTTTGTTTAAAGGGCAAATATTTATAACTGGTTTTGTTTCTATGTCTGTCTTTTTACGAGTAGATTTTCTCAGAGATGCAAACACAGAGACACTCATTTTGAGCGAGCTGAAAGCCTACAGGTGACACGACATTACTACACCAAAACAGATTGCAATACAGAGGCCACAGAGGTGGAGTAGGCCACTCATCGAGAGGATGAGCTGCGTATTGATCTTGAAAAAAAAAATACAGACTGTGGTGTTTCATAAATACAGTGCTGTCCGAGATAAGCCTAGCTGCTACCAAAAATAGAGCGCCATGGAATGGCTAAGCCTTTTCTTTAATGTAACTTAATTTCTTCACTTTTTGTCCACCTTCATGAATCCAGTTTCCCAGTTAAACTGGCATAATTAAAGTATCTGGCAACTCTCTATCAGTGCAGGAAGCTACAAGGCCATTCAGTGGTGAAGTTGAGAACGACATAGTCCCAGTTTGCAGACTGTTGAGTTTCCTGGTAAATGCTAACTTCTGAAAAGCAGTGAGTGATAGCGCATAAAGAACTGTCCATCCAGCCTCCCTCCCATCTTTGATGCCCTTCATATTTTAGTTTCCCTCCAATGACATCTTTTACTATCTACTAGTTCCATGCTAAAGCCATTTCATCTTCCTGGATGGCAACAATGACATCCTAACTGTTCCTTTGTTTCTATTCTTGCACCCCACAGCAGCTACAATGATCTTAACCAGTTGTAAATTAGATCATGTAATGCCCAAACTCAACCCCCTCCCATGGCTTCCCCTAACGGATAATAGAAAACCCAACAGCATCCCAAGGCTCACAAAGACCTGCAGTATCTTTCTACTCCTGTCAATGTCTCATCTTCTTGCCCATTACCCTGCCGCCTTTGCACACACTGTCTGTCTCTCTCTCCTGCAGTAGCTCTTCTAAAACTTCATCCACAGGATTGAATTCCAGCTGACCTTACTTCTTTCTTCAAACAACTAGACAGGACCTCGTTTGTCTACCCTTGTCTCCATGCCCATATTCACATCCATCTGCCTAGACCTGCAGAAGATGCAGCTTGCATTTGGTGTGCCACCAGGCTGACCTGCAAATCCCTATGAGAAGGTTACCAGGATCCTTCACGACCCGTTTTTCTGTCACAACTCCGTTCCATCTCAGTCACTCTAGAATCACCAGTGACTGAAGGATCCAGATTTCCCTAGTTCCACCCGTCTGGGTTTTGTTGTTTCTCCCACTTACAGGTCTGTAGGTCTGAATCCTGCATGAAACAGATTTAAAGGACAGGGGGACTTTATCATGAAAACTTCTTAGAGATGGAAAAGAGGTGAGGGAAAGCAGGAAAGACAACGTACATGGTGCAGTTCTACCATGGTCTATGTTCTGAAGGGAGAGGAAGGAAAAGCACATGAAAGTACCCACTACTCAGTCTGGGCAGCCATGGGTGCTTGGGTGTAAATGCAGCTGTGAGCTTCAGAACACAGTGGTTGGAGCCCTAGGCCGATTGTCTCCTTTCTTATGGCCCTGTGTCCCGTTCAAAGTGAGTTAAAACCTATACTTTTCTCTAGACTCCACAGAAGTGTTCCCTCCTCTCTGCAGGATGCGGCTCTCAACTCACCCTCCAGGTTCCTACCCCATCTGCCCCCTTCAAGGATGGAATCCTGTTTGCTTCTCTCTGTCCCATTCAGTGTCAAATTTACCCTTTCCACTAATTCCTCTGTTTGAAAAGACAAGTTCTCCCCACTCACCCCTGCTGCCTTGAGCCTAGAGATCCTCCTGCCCCAGCCTTGCGAATGCCGGGATTGCAGATGCTCACCGCCGTGCCCTGCTCACTTGAATCTGTTCCCTTCTAACACTTGCAGGTCTCTTCCATCTGTGCAGGAAAGAAAACCAAGCCCTCTGCACTCCCATCCTTCCTCTTGGTATTCTCTCTCCTGCATCCAGGGATTTGTTGCACTTCTTGTCAATCATGCCTCTCCCTTTAGCCTAGTCAAGACCCAACTCACACCAGGGTTTCCAGGGACTTCCTGATGGCTGCATTCCAAGGACATGATTGGTTCTTTGGCGTCTCTTAGTTCTCACTTGAACTTTGTCTTCTCTTCCCCTAGGTTGTAGCATCTCCACAACTGACTCCTGTCCATAGCTAGTACCGTCTAAGTCTTCCCCTCCAGAAATGCCCTCCCAGGCAGTAAATACATGCCCGTGGGATGTCACAGAATAATCCACAGCCTTTCCAGCTCAACTTACCCTGAACTCAGTTCAAGAGCACTTCCCTCCTCCTCGACTGAGCCGTTATCCTCTGAATAGTTCCTCACCTTGGAGAAGATGTATCATTATCAATGAAAACTGACCACCTGGGAGGAACAGCACCTCCAGTCAGGGGTGTGGCTCTTCAAGTCCAGCTGCCCACGGTCAAGCCTCGGCTACTCTACATTCTGATCAGGAGACTGATGAACTACTTCGGCAAGCTATAGCTTCCTCATCAGTACCATGAGCATAAAAAATGGTCTCTACTTCAGGAGTCATGGTAAGACTCTAATAACAGTGAGTATGTAGCATAGGCCAGTGCCCGAAACATAAGCATCCAATAAATGTGACCTATGGTGACACACACTAGCACTTTGTTTTTACCTCCGTCCCGGTAGTCCGCAACCACCAAATCCCAATACCTTCCCTACACGCTCAGATCACCTCTTCATACCCATAATGAATCTCGTTCATCACGACCACCCTTTCCTCCTTTCCCTCTAAGACTATTCCAGTAGAGTTCTACTCCTCTTTGCTCTCAAATCCGGCCTCTGCAGAGCAGTTGCAGGGAGTTCCACAATCATGTGCATCTGACTGTGTCCCCACACCCCACCCTCGGGCAGACTCCAGCAAGACCAAGCCTGTCATCTCAGACCTTAGCCATGCTCAGCGGCTTGACCTCTGCAGGTGGCTCTGTCTGTGCTCGGCCTCTTGGGGCCTTGCATGTGACACCTGCTCTGCAGGAATTGCCTTTCCAGCTCGGGCCCACCCATCTACAGTCTTCCTTGAGATGCAGCTTAGCAATCATCTGTAGGAAGCCTCTTGATTCCTACCTGTTCCTGTTTTCTACACCTGCAGCACCGTGGTCTTGGGGTTGGCCCACAGAGTTCCCTTACCCTGTGCCCACCACCTGGATGACAGTGCTTTCGTCAGTAGTCCCTCACCTGCTTGTGGCCAAGCTTGACTGTGGCCTTCAGGTTGGTGTCCGTCAACAGAGAAAGATCGAGAACTCAAGAACTGCTAAATACATAGCGGTAAGTTTGCTAGGCATGGCCCCTATCCTTATGAAGTTCAAAGTCCATCAAGAAAGGCAGATTTTAAGCCAAAAATTAAAATAAAAAAATAATATAAGATGAATTGTTAGAAGACAATTCTATTTTGTATTTTATTTGCTATAATCTCTCTCAGGATATCCATCTGCAGATAACTAAGGGTGAGGGTTATAACCCCTCCCACGGCTTTTCTTTAAAAAGAGATTAAGGGCTCTTACTGCTTGTGTTGGTTTGAATGAGAATGGCCTCCATAGGTTCATGGTGCCCAGATTGTGGGAAGTTTGGGAAGGATTAGGAGGCATAGCCTGGTTGGGAAAGGAATGTCACTGGCTTTGAGGTTGCAAAAGACTCAACAACATTTCAAGTTCACTCTCTCTCCTTCCTACTTATGGATCAAGACATGAGCTCTCAACTGTTCCTGTGGTCACGCCTTTGCACCGCCATCATGGACGCTAACCCTCTAGAACCATAAGCCAAATTAAATGCTTTTTTTAAACGTTACTGCAGTTGTGGTATTTTGTCACAGCAATGAGAAAGTAACCAAGACACTGCTCATGCAGAGGACCCGAGTTTGGTTCCCAGTACACATGCCTGGCAGCTCGCAAGCTTGTAATCTGATGCCCTCTTCTGACTTCCAAGGGCACATGCGCTCACATGCACATACCCAAACTCAGAAACCCTTCCCCTTTCTTAAGAGTAGGTATATAAATTACTTCATACATACATGTAACTTAAGTGCCAATTGCCTACAGTGCCCCGAACCTCCAGCCTTCTGAGGACATCCTTCCGCCTCTATTCACATTAAATAAGCGAGACTCCACCCGACACTTGAGGGAAAATTGTCTCAGCCACAACTCGCTCCCTTAACCTCTGAATACCAGAAAAGCACAAACCTCATTCTGAGTCTAAGCTCTCAAATCAAAATTTTAGCTCCCAGACAAAACTTGCATCTTGGCTCTTCATCACAGATCTGATCATAGACACTCTAGTCAAACTCCAAGAGCATTTTACTCCCTATCTTGGCCAAATGTTCAAACCCCACGGGAGTACAGCTGTGTCACGTTGTCTAGGTCTGATTGTTCTCCGCTGACTAAGCTAATAGATTAATAGCTGTAGGCTGGCCCTGGTTTCTTAAAAACCTTCATTAGGAAAGCTCATAGAACACTGCAGGAAGCTTTGTTGGTTGTCTGTTTTCCCCTTGAATAAAATCTCTGTGACATAAAATTTACCATTTTAGCCATTTTAAGGCATTCACTCCAGTGGCATTTCTAGTGTTGCATCACATCTATCTAGTTCCAAAACATCTTCCTTATCCTCAAATAAACCTGGCTGTCCACTAATTACTCACTTTTGGAAATGCCCAGCTCATGCCAGCCCCTAGCAACCACCACTCTACTCTCTGTTTCTGTGGACTCACTCATTCTGACCGCCTCATGGAAATGGGTTCATACAATTTGTGAAACGTTTGAAACTCATCGCCTTCCTGCATGCAAGGCTCATCCGTGCGGCAACGCGTCATTTCTTCTTGTCGCTAGACGACACTCCACCATGTGTAGAACCTATCTGTTTTAGTGTGTTGATCCTCTTCAACTTGTCCTGCTGTCTGGCTGCTGGGCCTGTGAACATCTGTGGGCAAGTTTTTGTGTAGGTGCGTGTTTTCAGTTCTCTTGGGTGGATATGGAGGAGTGGATTTTCTGGCCATTGGTAACCGAGAAACTGCCAGACCGTTCCGCAGTCCCTGCCTCTTAAATGTGGCTGCATGTTGGAATCACCTGGGCTGCTTTTTTTTTTCTAATGTGCATCAGTGTTTTGCCTACATGTATATCTGTGTAAGGGTGTTGGATCCTGGAGTTACAGACAATTGTGAGCTGCCATGTGGATGCTGGGAATTGAACCCAAGTCCTTTGGAAGAGCAGTTGGTGCTCTTAACTGCTGAGCCATCTCTCCAGCCCCCAAACTCCCCGGACTTCCTTTGAAGCACCAGTTTGCAAGGTCCCCACAGAAGTTCTTTTTTTTTAATATTTATTTATTTATTTTGTATACAATATTCTGCCTGCGTGTATGCCTACCAGCCAGAAGAGGGCACCAGACCTCATAACAGATGGTTGTGAACCACCATGTGGTTGCTGGGAATTGAACTCAGGACCTTTGGAAGAGCAGGCAATGCTCTTAACCACTGAGCCATCTCTCCAGCCCCCCACAGAAGTTCTAATGGAGTTCACCTGTTCTGTGGCCTGGGCACAATGCTCTGAAACTCCCCAGCTGATTTTCTCCATCCCTGCTCAACAACTTCTGGTATAGGCCTGAGGGATTCAGAGATGATGTCATCAATCAATCTACCCCTCACCCCAAGCCAGTATTTTCAACCCTGTTTGCTTATACTTTCTAATACATTTTTTTTTAATAATTAAAAATTTAAAGCAAACATATCCCTAGGTCCTTTCTTTGGAGACATCCTCCTTCTTGGAGAGGATCTAAAGTATCCATATGCAGTTGGGCTGTGTTTCACACGGGCAACTGAAGCAATATCTTGGGGGGGGGTTCTCAAAGTGTGGGCCAGGCCAAGCCCTGTCAGCACTACCTGGAACTTGCAAAAAATGTAAATTCTAACTAAACTAATTCAGACCCTCTATCTTAATAATTCTGCAGAGACAATGAGCAAACTAGCTTACACATATGTTATTACACTACCAGCCTCCAGCAATGTTTCCCTAGACAGGTCTCTTGGCTTGAGTGTCCTGTAGATCATCTGGAGACACAGGTGCTGTTCTCAGCTTCTCATGTAACCTGAGGTGGGGCCCCAGACTCCACAAGTGTAAGAAGTCCTCAGGTGATGCTGATGTGCTAAGTCTTGGGACCACACTTTATGATTCACTAGTCCCAGCCCTTCCCCTGTAATCAGACTGATCACCACCCTAATTGTCATCATAGAACCTTCACCCAGCACTGGGCTGAGTTGCTGTCGTCCAGTCGAAGAGAGGGGGGAGGGACTATGTAGGCAAAGGGGTTAAGATCATGATGGGGATACCCATAGAGTCGACTGATCTGAGCTAGTGGGAGCTCACTGACTCTGGACTCACAACTGGGGGACCTGCATAGGACCAAACTAGGCCCTCTGAATGTGGGTGACAGTTCTGTGACTTGGACAGTTGCTGTGGGATAATACTCTTGTATGCTGTAAAGATTTGTCACTCTTGGGGCTGGAGAGATGGCTCAGAGGTTAAGAGCATTGCCTGCTCTTCCAAAGGTCCTGAGTTCAATTTCCAGCAACCACATGGTGGCTCACAACCATCTGTAATGGGGTCTGGTGCCCTCTTCTGGCCTGCAGGCATACACAGACAGAATATTATATACATAATAAATAAATAAAAAAGATTTGTCACTCTTACTAGTTTAATAAAACATGGATTGTCCAGTAGCCAGGCAGGAAGTATAGGCAGGGTAACCAGACTAGGAGAATTCTGGGAAGAGGAAAGGCTGAGAGTCAATCACCAGCCAGAAATAGAGGAAGCAAGATAAGAATGCCTCACTGATAAAAGGTACTAAGCCATGTGGCTAAACATAGACAAGAATTATGGGTTAATTTAAGTTGTGAGAGGTAGTTAATAGTAAGCCTGAGCTAATTTGCCAAACAGTTTATATTTAATATAAAAACCTGGTGTTTCATTGGGGCTGAACGGCTGAGGGACCAAGTGGGGCAGAAACTCCCATCTATAGGCAGTCTGTGAGGCCACCAGCAATGAAACCAGGATTTATCCCACAGTGCATGAACTGGCTTTTTGGAGCCTTTCCCTATAGAAGGATATCTTGCTCAGCCTTGATACAGGGAGGAGGGCCTTGGTCCTGTCTCAACTTGATATGCCAGACTTTGTTGACTCCCCATGGGAGGCCTTACCCTTTCTGAGGAGTGGATGGGGGGTGGGGTTAGATAGGGGAGCAGGAGGAGGGAAGGGAGGGGGAACTGTGGTTGGTATATAAAATGGAAAAAAAATCTTTTAAATAAAAAAAAAAAAGAATCTAGTCTGAAGTCTAGACCACATTTCTCAAACTCAGCACTACCAACATTTCAGATCATGTCATTTTGTCTTTGGATGGCCTGTTCTGTGCCCTGTAGTGTTCAGCTGCTTCCCTGACCTCAACCCGCCAGATGCCAGTAGTTCCCTACAACGTTGTGACTGCTAAAATGCCTCCATATGTTGACAAATATTCCCTGATGGGGGCGGTGACGAAGCAGCTCCCAGCTGAGAGCTATCAGTCTACCAGAGGTGCCAACCTTTTTACATCATGATATGATGTCATCATCAATAAATACATGGGCCTCATTCATATCCCATCCTGGGATATGCGGAGGGGCGTCAGGTAAGATAAGCGTGAAAAGGAGGCCTTAAGCCTTCCATCTCCTTCAGAAGGACCGTGTGACGGGTGCCTGACTTGGGCTGCCTCCCTTTGCTTGTCCTCACACCATACAGATCATGAGACATCTACAGAGGAGTTGGAGACCCGTGGGAGCAACCCTGTGAACATGGATCTCTCCGTGAAGGGAAATGAGCCCTGGGTCCGGCTGCCTGGCATCGGTGACAGCGGGAGAAAGGCGTGTCGCTGAGTTTCTGGACACCAGCTGTGTCGTCCAGAGTGGTCTCCTGGGTCCCTCCCATCTTCTCACCCACAGCTTCTTCTGAGAGCTATCAATTAAGCCAGTTTGGCCAAGGATCTTTAAAAGTAGCTACTGGTCACCTGATACTTTGCCCAAAAAAAAAAAAAAAAACTTTGTCTTTGACAAGTTTTGTTTTGATTCTGTATTTGGTATATAGTCATTGTACACGGTGGTACATTTCATAAAGACATTTTTAAATGTGTATCGTATGCTTGGAAAGTAGTTACCCTCTGCACATCCCTCCCTCCTCACTAGGGCCTTTCCTTCCCCCCATATTACCTCTGTTTTCTTATATGTATGTATAACATCATTTGGTATATCGAATATCTACTTTCATGTTTATTTATGTGAAGTGTGTATGGGGGGAATGGATCTATATAAAATCTAGGATCCACAAATGGGAGAAAACATTCAAAATCTACCTTCCTGAGTCTAATTCATAAGTTTTCATTAGTCATAATGATGGTGCTTTGCCTTTGTAGAGGGTCAGGAATGACGGAAGTCGAGAAAAAATGTTTTGCAAAGAATTAGTGTGGCTTTCCAAGCAAGTGTAGCTGTTAATAGTTTAGATTATGAGGGAGGAGTGCCCTCTGCTGGAACTTGTAGGCTATTGCAATGGGCACCACGCACTCAACTACACTGGAGTCCTCTAAATTCAGGAATGGGATTGGAAAATTCCCCTGGGGCTGCCATCCATGCCCTCGAACTCTAAGGGCCACTTAGAGGAGGGCATTCCCCCCCAATATGATCTTGCTCCCTCTTCCAGGAGTTATACACCTTAAATAAAACTTCAACCCAGGGCTCCAGCTACCACAGTGTTTGGTATTTGCCTTTTGGGAAGGAAAGTAGACTCCACAACGAGGAGAAATACGCTTGGCAGGAACCTCTCGCTTCCTGACCCCGGCCCTGGTGTCAGCTTCCACGTCAGCACACCTCGATATGAGGCCTTCAACATCAACTCTGGAGTCCCCATCTCCCCATCTGTGACATGGTGGCTTCAGATTGCATGTTGGGCTGTTCTGGGGGAACCTCAGAAGTGGCATTATTGAAGGACAAGAGGATGTAGAGAGTAGCTGCCATCCAGGAGTCCATTCTACTTCCTTCAGATAGAGGTCCCTCAATTTCCACCTGAGTGGGACTTTATGGGGGGGGGTATTTTCTCCTTGGGTGGGTGGGGGTGATTGAGGTTTTTGTTGTTGGGGTTTTGTTGTTGAGACAGGTTTTCTTGTAGCTCAGGTTGTTCTTCAACTCCAGATCTTTTGCCTCCACCTCCAAGGGCTGGACTTAGAGGTATGTGCATTACATTCTCCAACATTGGTTCTTTTAGATGCTGTTGATGCCATTTGTTTTCCACGTCTATTGTGAGAATTCCTTCTCTATGGATGTGTGCTCAATGTCTACCTGCTCCTCATAGGGTCCCAACAACAAACCAAAGCATGAACGCCCTGAAGTTCACCCTGGGGAATCCATGAGTTTACTGGGCTTTACCAACAGTGTGAGTAAGGAGCCTGGTGACCTCAAACCCTAGCACTGCAGTTTTCAGGCAGCATGGGTGATGGCATCCCCTAGCCCTACAGAAAAAAAAAAAAAAAAAAAAAAAAAAAAAAAACCCAAAACCTTCTTTAAGTTCCCCGGTGACTCCTAAGACCTAGAGACTCTGAGGTTTAGTGAGGGTCGATCTGAATACAAATGGCTAAGAAAAGTGGCTGGGATCTCAATGAGGCATCAGTGACCCTCCCCAGTCTCCGTCACAGCCATCGGGCTAGATCTTCAGGGCCTCTTACCTGCAGGCACAACTGGCTTGGTGAATGTGGCGGCTGCTTTGCCCAAAGGACCACTTCCTAGAATACGTAAGCACACACGTATGGTCTAGTGTGTACTAATTCAGTGCAAGTATGTGGCGTGTGATGACCTAACCAAGCCTTTTTCTCCTCAGATATCAATTATTCTTGTGCTGGTGACCTTTGAACATCTAGTTGTTTTGTACGGTATCATAGATGATTCTGGATGGTAGTTACTCTAACCCTTTCCTAACCCTACCTCCCACCTTTCCATTCCCCCCCCCACACACACCTGGTTTATCCTAAGCTTTTCAGCTTAGGCTGAGGCCATCTTCTTCTAAACCTGCTTGCCTACTGAACAGCACAGGTGCCCTGTTTGGCCTTGACCATACTCAGAACACCTGCGTGAACCTAGCGGGACAATCATCTGACACGCCTTTCCGTTATAAAGTGTTGACTGTTCCCATCGTATAGACACTTTTGCATCGTCATAAAAGCCACAGACCATTTACTATTTTGTGTATTAATACTAAAAAAAAAGAGACTTTTCTCTCCAAAACCATTCAGAAGACAATATCTAAAGACCCTCGTTCTCTGGTCCCTGCCCTCGTCGCTCTGCACCTTCTGTGAAGAAACTGTGTGGTTCCATCAGATGCCGCCTCTCTGGAGCTGCTCAGTAAGGCTCGTGTTGACACCATCTGGGGAGGTTGGCACAACTCTAAAGTGTCACGTGGAGAATGTAAACCCCCGGGAAGGGGGAGGAGGCTCGCTGGATGCTCACACTTAAAACATAAAGCCCCAGGAATAGGGCAATGACTCAGAAGATAAAATGTTTGCCATACAAGCATGAAAAATAAGTTCAAATCCCAGCACCCACGTGAATGCTGGGCAGGTGTGAGGACACACCTGTAACAGGAGGCCCCTGGGGCAAGCTAGATAGAGAGACTGGCTTGATCAGGGAGCTCCAATGTCAGTGAAAGACTACCTGAGGAAATAAGGGGGGGATGGGGAGCAGGGGACCTGGACAGATGCAAGTTAAATTCTCAGTTCCTACAAGATGGCCTCCATGTGTGGAATGTGAGCATACACACACACACACACACACACACACACACACACACACACACACACACATTTAAACCCTTGACTGGATGCTACTCAATGGCAGAATACTTGCCTAGCATATGTGGAGTACTGAGCTCATTTCCAGCACCAGAAGAAGTAAGGGGATGACCCAATGGCCACCTGAATTCTAGACACTGTGATGCTGGGTTCACACTCTATGTAAATGGTAACGTGTGCCTTCTCCTGTGGATTTGCACGTCACATGCATGTACATGCATTCAGCATATTGCTAAACCTTTCACTGGCGATATCACCTGTTTTCTTCCTTGATGTTAAAATCTGAGGACTGAAGTTCGCCGTGTTTGTAAAACAGATAAGATTTTAAATTCTCACTAGGTCTAGTGGAATTCTTTGAATCAACAGTAGCTGCTGGGGAAAATCCACTTCGTGCATACTTGAGAGGTCCCAGGCTCAGAGCTAACACCGCTGTTCCGTGATTAATTATAAACTACCAAATTATTCCTTTGGTTTTTGGAAAGCACCAAATAATTTGCAGGGCTCTTCTCATGAAACCGCCCCGCCCCACCCCAGGCTGGGGAGGTCATAGGCCCTAGTCGGGAACTCATTATTGTTGTTTGGCTAAACTGACACAGTGAAAAACTGCAACCTAAATATCCGTGTTTACACTCCTACACAAACACGATTCACATTCGTAATCAGAGAAGCTTGTCTTTGCAGCGAATGCAGCGGCTCACAGCTGCTCGGGATGTCTAGGGGATGTGATGGTTGAGCGCTCAGCCCTAAGCAGGACACTTATACAACTCCCTCTAATGTGCAGGGAACATGGCAGGGGAGGGAGCAGAGCCCGAAGATAGGGAGAAGAGCTGCAAGAGGCTATTTTCAGGACATGACACAGCCGTTGCAAACACAGTCTCGTGGCAGCTGTGGTTGCTTCCACTGGTCAGCACAAGACCGGGGTCCTAGCCTTCCCTGACAAACTTCTGGCAACTGAATGATTCTGGGCTATGTGTGGGTGCTAGTCTTTGCCTCCGGTTAACTGTGTACCAAAGAGTGACCCGTTCAGCTCCAAAGGGTACTTCCAAGGAAAAGTTTCCTTTTCCAATGGCCAAACAGAGGGGTTTGATTAAAAACCAATGTGTCACCAGACGGTGGTGGCACAAACCTTTAATCCCGGCACTCGGGAGGCAGAGGCAGGCGGATCTCTGTGAATTCAAGGCCAGCCTGGTCTACAAGAGCTAGTTCCAGGACAGGCTCCAAAGCCACAGAGAAACCCTGTCTCGAAAAACCAAAAAAACCAAACCAAACAAACAAAACCCAATGTGTTAAAAACTAAAAGGCGTGAGTGTGAGAAGGGGACCCGTGGGGCGGAGAGAGCGGAATGACAGGGGTGGGGAGAAGGTGTTGAGGAAGAGTAGACAGAGTACCCCAAATACGTGTATGACACGTTTTAAATCGACTTCCTCCTAGAACTTTATCTTGGATTATTAATTATGCCCGGCTCTCCATGCAGCTTCTTTTGCTGTGCCCAGTGAGTTTGGACACAGAGCACGCTACGTCCAAGTTGGAAAACCCCACTGTCCATCAGTGTCGTGTGAACTTTCCCTGGGGAAATGTGGACCAACATCTCACCCAGGATAGGGCACCAACCACAGACCAAAGTAATGATTCCACCCAAGTCTAGTGGGATGAACCAATCAGTTTATTAGGCTTATTTACAGGTGATCCCCAAACAGCCATATCACTTAAGAAGTTTTACCCAGGATGGATAACTTCCCCCAAAGCTGCAGAAATGGCGTCTCGCCACCCTCCTCAGTCAACCTTCTACATTCTCTATGTTCTAGGTCCTTCTGAAACCACACGCAGCTGGAGCAGTAGAGCTGGCAGGGGCGTGAAGACAGGGCGGCTAGGATCCCAGGTGACGGTTTAATGACCATCTTCCACCTCTTTCTAAGCAGGGGCAGCAACAGACCAGTCTTGAGGGTCACCTGTGAGTGGTCACAGCTGCCCAGATGATGGCAGTGATAGCTGTTATCCTTGGAGGAGAGTTGTCTTGCACCCTAACTCTTCAGGCAGGGGTGGAGTGGGAAGAACTGGGGGCAAGGGGCAGCCACCTCATCCATCTACTCCTCGATAGGAGCGATGGAAGTTTCCTGAGGCATAATTGGCATTGGCTCTGTTTCGTGACTGGGTCACCAGGATGGATTTAGCCAGTAATGGGAAGGTGCCTGGAGCGCTTGCCTTCTGGTTCCACGCTGATGCTTCTTCACACGCAGGGGCGGGACTGACGAGGTCCTCATGGGGTATCATTGCTCAGTCTTGTCAGTAGCGCCGGATCAGACCAGGCGTGGAGGCGTTCACCGTAGGGACCCACACAGATTCTCAGACAGTAAAAACTGATGTTACTCCTTCCTGCTGCTAGCCACAAGCGACCCCAGGCCTCCCTGGTGCTTAGGCTTGAAAACAAGGTATTGGGCAGGACCCTCTCCTCCTGTTTCTTTCCTTGTTGCAGCCTCCAGGGAGCAATAGTGAACAGGCCACAGCTGGCTCCAGGCAAAATTCCTCTCAGCTGAGGATCTCTCAGAAGAGACTGAAGGCAGATGCTATCAACACCAGAGTTTCTGGACCTCCTTAGGGTGGACATTTGGAGGAAGGCTGCAGCGTCATGGCTGGATGGATCAGTCAGGGTTCTCTAGAGGAACAGAACTATTAGACTCTATGGTTATAAAGAGAAGGGATTTATCAGAATCGCTTACAGGCTGTGGTTTAGCTAGTCCAATAATGGCTGTCTATTTACCAACCGAAGGATCAAGAATCCAGTAGTTGTTCAGCCCAGGAAGCTGGGTGTCTCAGCTGGTCTTCAGCATATGCTGGACTCCGGCAGGCACTGGTACCAATGAAGGAATGGACTTACTAGCAAGAGTGAGAGCAAGCAGGAAAACAGAGCCAGCTTCCTTCTTCCATGTCCTTTTCATGGGCTGCCAGTGGAGGGGGCGACCCTGATTAAAGGTGGATCTTCCTTCATCAAATGACTTAATTAAGAAAAAAAAATCCCTCACGGGTGTACCCAGTCACTTGGTTTCTAGTTCATTCCAGATGTAGTCAAGTTGGTAGCCAAGAATAGCCATCACCCTGGACAAAGCCCTAGCACTCCACTGTGGATTTGCAGAGACTAATAGTTCCTTCTCCATCTTGTCAGTGATATGAACACCTGTGTTTGACATCGGGACAGGGTTTGGACAACTGCTGATGCCACTGTCCTGGTCCTGGCACTCACGGGAAACTGTTCCCAGACTCAGCCAGCTGGCACCTCACCTCCTCGCCCCTTGGTTCCTCTAGATGGCAGCCTGCATCCCTTCTAAGCTGCACTGACCCCTCCCTACAGAAGCACCCTTTGAAAGTCTGTGTCCATTCTGAGCTACAAGCCAGGTCTGGTTCCTGAGGCTGCCACCTGTAAAGCCAATGCAGTAGAGCGTCTGGGGTCCCCGGGACAGAGGTACGCAGGAATCCTAAGTAGCCTAAATTCAGTCATTCAGGGTACCTCTCGATAGCTCCAAACTACAGCACCCTCAGGTGAGAGCCGGGTGGGAAATAAAGCCAGTTCCTTTTCAGCAACAGGCTGTCATGCAGATTTCAAGGTGCATCTGTCTATTCAGACTGTAGACCTTCAAGGCTGCAAAACTGTCCATAGCTAATATCAGCGCTGTGTGCACTGACTCTTTTGCCTTGACTCCTTAAGAAAGGAGACTCTCCCACCCTGGTTTTGGAGTCGCTGCAGGGGAAGCTGGGATATTTTGTTTCTCTCTCTCTCTCTCTTTTTTTTAGATTTATTTATTTGTTATGTATACAACATTCCTTCCATGTATGCTTGCATGCCAGAAGAGGGCACCAGATCTCATTACAGATGGTTGTGAGCCACCATGTGGTTGCTGGGAATTGAACTCAGGACCTCTGGAAGAGCAGTCAGTGCTCTTAACCTCTGAGCCATCTCTCCAGCCCTTGTTTCTCTTTCTATGCTATTATCCATCCCAGGGTTGTTTGTTTGTTTGTTTTAATTTTACAAGATATTTATTTACTGGTTTGTAATGCCAGGGTTGTGTAGACAGAAGGCTCTTCTCCGTCTTGCCTGGTCCTACTTGGCCAGTTTCTCTCTGCCCACTGGGTCCCTGCAGCCACTTATGAAATGACCACTCTGACGTTTATTATCAGTTACAATTGTTTGGACTTTCCATCTAGCTTTATTTTGCCTATCCACTGGCCAAAACAGCATTATTCCTCAACCAATAAAGGCAACACATATACAGAAGGCCATCCTACATCAGGGTTGCTTTTATGACCCCTAGAAATTTCTGATTTTCTCCCCCACTCCACTCCTATTCTCCAGAAACAGCCATTCTCAACTATTAAAAAAATACATAATAATTTATTTTTAGGGCCTGTAGAGACGGCTCAGTGGTTAAGAAGCGCTGGATTGTCTTCCTGAGTACCCAAATTTGATTCCCATCGCCCACAGGGCAGCTCATAACTGTCTGTAACTCCAGTTTTGGGGGATCCAGCACCCTCTGCTGGCCTTGACAGACACCAGACACACACAAGGAACACACACATGCATGCAGGCAAAATCTCATACACATGAAAAATAAAGTAAATCTTTTAAAAAATTAATAATTTCTTTTCAAAAAAAATGATTCATGTGAGTCTGTGTGGGTTTGTGCTATGTGTGAGCGGGTACAATGAAGAGACCTGTAGAAACCTGAAGAGGCTTTGAGTCCCCCTGGAACTTGAGTTACAGGTACCTGTTAGCTGCTTAGCTAGAATGCTGGGAACCAACCCCCAGTCCTCTCCAACAGCAGCAAATTCTCTTAACACTGAGCTATCTCTCCAGTCTTCAAGTCTTTTCGTATTGTTATTAATGAACTATGAATATATTTGTATCTATTTTACACATATACAGTAGAAAACAACCTCAGCACTCAGGAGATTGAGGCAGAAGGATCACACGTTCAAGGCCAACCTGGGCGGGCTACTCAGTGAGACCTAGGAAGGACCTGGGGTGGTGCGCTAGAGAGATCAAGCTAATTAACACATACATAGCCTCAGACAATGATTACTTGTTGGTAGCAGCAGAATTTGAGCTATCCTACAGCACTTTTGAAATACAGTGCCCTTTCCACTGGAGCCACCAAACTGAGCTAGTTTGAGAGTTTGCCTCAAATCCTGTCTGAGCCTGGTAGCCTTTGCCCAGCATCTCCTCATTCCCACTCCCTAGGCCCTATGAGAGCCCTTCAGTTTCTAGGACTTTATTGTTTTAGATCCAACAGGCAAATGAGGTCACGCATCTATGTCTTCGTAGGCTGACTTAATCGACCGAGTGGACTGCTTCCTAACCCCACCTCTGCTGCCATGGGTTGCAGGATTTCTTCCCTTTGAAGGACCGCTGTGTGGGTAGGACACATTCCTTAGTGACTTGTCTGCAATGGATGCAGGTTGATCCCAAAACTTGGCTATTGTGAGGAACCCTGCAGTCAGCCTGAGGTGTTGATGTCCTTTTGACACTGACTTTAACCCTTTTGGGTTAAAAAGAATCCTCTGAAGGAGGATTTCTGGGTTATATGGCAATTCTGTTTTGAGTGTTCATGAGCCTCCATAATTTTCCATGTCTGAATTTCTTTATAATCCCACCAACAATGTACAAATGGTTTCCCGCCCCACATTCCCACCAGTATCTGTCACCTCTCACCTTATGGCAATAGTTCTGGAAGGCTTAAGTTATCTCACGGGGTCCTCTTTGCTGCTGGGCATCCTCTGTCATGGGTTGGCACACTCCCAGGAAGGACCTGTCCCAGTCGTGACTGAAGCTGACATTTGGTGACGTGAAGATTTACACACTGGCCAAGAAAGGGACTCCCTACCAAACAGCTGTGATCCTGAGGGGCTTCCATGGTGTAACACAGTCCATTTTGTGACTGGTAATAAAATTTTGAGAATCCTTGAATCCAAAGGCCCTGCCCCAAGCTCCCTGAAGATCTCTATAATTTGATTAAGAAACTGGTTGTTGTCCTCAAGCATTCTGAGAGGATCAGAAAGGATAAAGATGCTGAATTCTGTCTGATCCTAATAGCAGAATTCACCTATTGGCTCGTTATTATAAGACTAAGCCTGTCTTGGGAGTTGTTTTCCCAGTTTTCAGGCTCACCTGTCATTGGTACATACTTCCCATCATGTACTTCTGTCTTAGATTGCCTGGGCCGGGGAGATCTTACCCATCTCTGACTGCCAGCCTCAATGAATAAAGGGTTAAGGGAGAATCCATCTCTAGGCACTATGCACCTCTGAGCCAACTTTCTGTCAGAAGAGTTAATCATATTCAAGCAGATAATGTTTAGTGGTACATATACTCCTAATAATGACCTGAGGTGGGATTGCCTTCTAAGGACTTATCATGTCAATTTTTTCTCAGACAAGCTCTAATCTTTTTCTAAACAGTGACATCTTCATAATGAACTTCAGACATTGACAGGTCAATACCATAATTCTAGCGTAAACGCAGTTTGTCAAATCACAATTCTCTTAAATCTGTTCTAATTAAAAGACAAGGAAAGGTTTCTGTGATGGGTGAGCTCTGAGTCTGTTCTCCTTTAGTCCAGTTGCATCGTTGCTTCTAAGTTTCTGAACTGTTTTGGTCTCTGAACAGCAGCAAAAGCCTTTATGCCCTCCTCCTCCTCATCATCTCTGGAGAGGGGCTTCAGTAGCTCCCAGCCTCTACGATAGTGTTTCACTGCTTCAACAAGTCTCTTTCCCCCAGAGGGGAAATTTTCTGAGGTCTCGGTTCTCAGGTCCTTTATTTCAACAGCAAATTGAACACCATACAGGCAAAATGAGTTCTGTGTCTCAAGATATGGTATGGATAAACTGTGAAACATTCAGTCAGTGTTCGTGGACCAGCTCCAAAGTGAACAGGACTCTCTCAGGTCTGGAAGTCTGTGCAGTAGGCTCACCAAGAAGCTAGAAAGCACCTGTCCTCACCACGATCTTCCTTTCCTTCTTAGACTGCAGCATGGCGACTTTACGTCTTTAATCCCAGCACTCGGGAGGCAGAGGCAGGCGGATCTCTGTGAGTTCGAGACCAGCCTGGTCTACAAGAGCTAGTTCCAGGACAGGCTCCAAAGCCACAGAGAAACCCTGTCTCAAACAAACAAAAAAAAAAAAAGAACGTCGGGAACACAGCTTCCGGAACCTCATTCTGCCTCTTCTGTGGGGACTTCAGCGGCTGCAATGTCATCAGGACTATTTCACACGCAGTCATTTCACCACGGTTTATTTTCTTCCTGTGAAAAAAGCACAGATATGCTCTCGACCCCATTTTAAGACAGAATCGGGTACCTTTTAACATAGACTGTGGGCAGCTCCCGGGCTTGTTTGTTTGTTTTCCTTTCAAAACTGTGTTTTAATCTCACCGAGGGGCTAAGGATCCCTTGTAAAATCCAAGCTGGCAGCCTCCCTAGCTGACAAGCTTCCACAGACACCTGGCTTGAGGTGCATTTGCATTTCAACAGACACTTGACTGCTTGAGGCTCCTTCTAAGCTGTCTGGCTAGAAACCGCTCACAGCTCACAGCTGAAGCAGGGAGCAGAAACCAGTTGCCTCTGGTCCCCCGCTGCCCAAGCCGCCCCGTTCTTCCTTCATTGCCCTGCGTTCCCAGCAGCGACTATAGTAATGGCGTAGGCGAGGCGGCATCTTGACCTCTCCAAGTCCTGGAGCTGTTTGTAGTTGTTGGCTATGCTGCCAGCATGGAGGAAGGAGCATATTTACAGACACTAAAAATCTCTGCATTCTTCTCCGCTCCACCCCAGCTCCTCTAGCTATCAAAATACACCCAAGTAAATGTGCAGACAGTGGAATACTATTTCCTATTCCCGCATTTACAATTATATACAATTTTACTCCCCATATAACCTTTATTCCTTAATTATCTTTTATTGTCCATTATTGGCTATTATTGAGCACACAATTCTCCCCTCTACACCTGTGGTATAATATTCACTCTGCAGAGCCCTCCACGTTATCTCCTGTATCGCTGACCAAATGTCTGCGCGTTATCGGTTCTGAGTCCTATGCCAGGCCTTGCTGCGCCACCTCGAAGACCAGCTTCAACAAAACTCGAACGTTCCAGGGTAGGAGCATGAGGATGAGAATTATTAAGCAAAAGGAACAGAGATATAAGAGAAGTAAGAGACAGAAAAGCAGAAGACCATCGGGAGGGACATTCAGTGAATACTGAATCCACCTTGCTCATTAAATACATCACTCCAAAAGGGGAGGGGGAGGCAACAGACTTCATTGACATGATACAAGGAATAGACTTGAATTCTCCGACCTTTGGTCCAGGTGGAGGGGATCCACCTCTACACCCAAAATATTAATTAACCACACTCTAGGTCAGAATCTCTCGTTTGTAGGCGCACCTGTTGTTAACAACTTGGAGAGAGCAAAAATAAGTTCAAAGTCTCTGACCTCCAGTCAAGGTGAAATAGGCTCACAACTCTGTGGGCCTCACAGAACTCCATGAAGGAAGGAAGAGTGGGAGGGAGGGAGGGAAGAAAGGAAGGAAGGAAGGAAGGAAGGAAGGAAGGAAGGAAGGAAGGAAGGAAGGAGGGAGGGAGGAAAGGAAGGAAGGAAGGAGGGAAGGAAGGAGGGAGGGAGGGAAGAAAGGAAGGAAGGAAGGAAGGAAGGAAGGGCAATCGAAAGAGGTAGAGACCAGATGTAGACATGGATATGTACTTTATGCAGTGTTCTGTCTCAGGGTCTGCCAACAAGAAGGCTAGCATCGAAACTGAGCCAATGTCAGCACCATGGCCTTGAGCCTCCAAAACTGCAAACCAAATAAACCCATTTTACTTTATAAAGTAAACCTGCTTGGGTATTTCATTAAGGTAAGGAAAAAATTGATGAATATGCCACCCTAATTCCCTTGAGCAGACGAATAGATAAACAGGTTGTTGCATATTTGTATAATGGAATGTAACTGAGCAATAAAAAGAAATTAACTGTGTAACATCAATCTCAAAAAGAAGCCAAAGAAGGACATTTTGTTGGTTCCGTTCGTATGAAAGGCACCATTAGAAAACGC
Source organism: Ondatra zibethicus (assembly GCA_004026605.1). Lineage (NCBI taxonomy): Eukaryota > Metazoa > Chordata > Mammalia > Rodentia > Cricetidae > Ondatra > Ondatra zibethicus. The sequence goes on from PVIU01000264.1 coordinate 237,808, forward strand.
ACCCTGATGTATTGCGACAGGAAGCAGATCCATGGTTGTCAAGAAGATGATTGTTATACAGGAATGTGAGGAAACTTTGGAGACTTTGGATATGTCCATAGTCCTCCTGGTTACGTTGAATCTTCCATGATTATAGAATTTGTCAAATGCCATAAATCACATGCCTTAAATCCATATAGTTTACCGACTATCTGCTAAGCCTTAGTTGTTTCAAACCCTACATGGGACTTACATGAAGAAATTCTCCAAAGCTTTTTTTTTAACTTTTTAAAAACACATAAAATAACTATAGTTCAATAGAAAGACAGTTTACCACTGATAGGGACACAGTGATTCAAAAATTTGGTGCAATAAAAACACCACGAAATATTCTGGAGGTGGTAGTGCATGCATTTAATCCCAATACTTGGGAGGCAGAGGCAGGATCTTGAGTTCAAGATCAGATGGGTCTACAGAGCAAGTTCCAGGACAGCCATGGCTATACAGAGAGACCCTGTCTCAAAATATATTATGTGTGTATGCATATATATATATATGCATGCATATGTGTATATGTATGTATGTGTTATTGATTTACTTTATTATATGAGGTTGAAAAGGGATTCCAAAATTACTCTGAGCAATGAAACATGTGAAAACATCCAGGATGCCCAGAAACTGAAAAGTAGCATCTGTTCAGGAACAAATAGTCTAAGAGTCGAGCACACAGGTAAACCAAGAGTTGACGGAACCTGACAGAGGGCACAGAGATGGTTGCCCAGAAGGAAGAGCCTGTTGACCACCAAGACTGTCCAGCAGGCTGACTGTGGGCCACTTGGCATCACCAATAGAACTGGTGGATTGGACACGGCAGTGACAAGGGGCCATTTCCAAGCACCAAGTGGCAAGTTGGTGCTGCTGTTTGCTGGCAAAAGGCTTCAGTTCCTCCCTAGGTACTGGTAGGTTAGGCTGTTATCTCTCACTCCATCAAGACAGTCCTAATGGAATAAAATGTTTTCATATCAAAAGTCAACCATCAAAGGGCGATAGCAAAGCATGAGTGAATTTATCTTCAAATTTACGGAGTGAAAACGAAGTAAATTAAGAATAAAAATTTTAAATGTACAATGGGAAAGACTAGTCAATTTTAAATTATAAAACTTTGGTTGGGGCCAGCAAGATAGGTTAGCAAGCATGAGAGCTTACTGACAAGATGATTGCCTGAAACCCGCATGGTGGAAGGAGAGAAATGACTCCTGCAAATTGTCCTCTGACCTCTGACCTCCACAGGTGCTATGGCACATCTGCTCTCCAGCATGCACACACACACAGATGCACACAGACACGCGCACACACACATGCACACACGCGCACACACAGAGACATGCACATGCACACACACACAGAGACACACACACACCCCAAACAAACAAATAAATAAATGTTAAAATGTCAAATATGTAAACTAAAAATATATGCAAAATTGATATAACCAAGAAAAGATTAACTTCCTCAGTTTGTTAAAGGAAAATTCCTTACACATCAGTAAGACAGAGCTAAATAATTCAGTAAATCAAAAAATAATGCTTCTCAAGCCTGTGAAAAAGCAGCCAAATATTATTAGGATAAGTGTGAATTGAAGCATGACTTTAATGAGACAACAACTATAGGCATTCATCTCCTCTGACAGTTTTTACAGACTGGAAATTCGGCAGTTGCTAAACTGGGCAGTTCTGGGCTGGGGCCATCAAGAGGCTGCAGTTCCTTTGACAGGGACGGTCATCCCGGAAAAGCCAAGCTTCTCACACTGCAGGTCAGTTCCCTATGTTGGCCATGTAATTGTAGGCAAGGGGTGTGTCATGAAACTTCTGTCATCAGTAAAGTATTTATGAATGTGCAACAATCAAAATTCCATTCAAAATCAAATGTATGAGTTCACGGTATGATTGACAGCACTTGCCCGCCTTACAAGGTGCTTCGCTGACACCATGGTTCAGAGCATAGGGCGTGTGCTCTTTGCACTCACGTGTGTCACACCATTCAAAGCCCTAATACATTTAACAATCGTTTATATAAAAATTTCCTATGTGTCCAGAGGGTATAAAAAATAACTCATGATGACCATGCAGAATTGATAACCTTAGTTCTGTAGAAGTAATTGAGACCCAAAGACATTAATTAACATTAAAAGTCACTCGGTCATTAAAGGGAGAAACCGAGCCTTTCAGTGGAGATAGTCTGCCTCAAATTTTCATGTTTTTTTAAACCACTAAAGAGAAATACTTTTATTTATTGTCTCAGGAGATCTCTTTCTTACCAGATAGATTTGCTTTTCCATCAAATTACCTAAACTTAAGATTAGGTCCAGTCACGTGGATCTTCCTGGGAGGAGGAAATAGAGCAGGTTTTGTGAGTAGATTGGGGGCAGGAGGAAATAGAGCAGGTTTTGTGAGTGGATTGGGGCAGGAGGATCAGGTAGGGAGGAAATGGAGGGGAAGAGATGACTGGGAAAGGGGGGTATTTTGATGAGATAGAAACTGTGCAAGGGAAACGCCCAGGAATCTACAAGGGTGACCCCAGCTAAGACTTCTAGAGAGGGGATGTATAGCCTGAACTGGCAAGTCTTGCAGTGCAGGGGTTGGGACACCAACTCAGCCACATAGCCTTCGACCTGCAGTCTGTCCTGCCTACCAGATGTACTGGGATTGGTACGTAGGCCAATGGTCATCAGAGAGGCTTCATCCAGCAGCTGATGGAAACAGATGCAGAGACCCACAGCCAAACATTAGTCAGAACTCAGGGAATCCTGCTGAAGAGAGGGAGGAAGAATTGTAGGAGCCTGAGGGGTCAAGGCCATCACAGGGGAATCCACAGAATCAACTAACCTGGGCTCATAGGAGCTCACAGAGCCTGAACCAACAACCAGGAGCCTGCATGGGACTAACCTAGGTCCTTTGCATAGATGTGACAGTTGTGTAGCTTGGTCTTCTTGTGGGACTCCTAACAGTGGGAGCAGGAGCTGTTTCTGACTCTCTTGCTGGCTTTTGGGACCCCATTCCTCATACTGGGTTGCCTTGCCCAGCCTTAATAAGAGGAGGGGAGCTGCTTAGTCTTACTGCAACTTGACATGCCATGCTTTGTTGATACCCATAAGAGACCTGCCCTTTAAAGGAGTGGGTGGGGACCAGTGGGGATGTGGGGGGGAGAGTTTGGGAGGAAAAGAGGAAGGGGAAACTGCTGCCGGGATGTAAAATAAACAAATAAATAATAATAATAATAAAAAGATTAAGTCCGCTGGGCCGTGGCACATGCCTTTAATCCCAGCCTTTGGGAGACAGAGGCAGGCAGATCTCAGGAGGGAGTTCAAGGCCAGTCTGGTCTACAAAGTAAGTTCCAAGATAGCCAGAGCTGCACAGTGAAACCCTGTCTCAAAAAAACAAAACAGAAAGGAAGGAAGGAGGGAGGGAGAGAGGGAGGGAGGGAGGAAGGGAGGGAGGGAAGAAAGAAAAAAAGAAAGAAAGACAAACCCAACAACAACAACAACAAAAACCCCACAAAACCTAAGTCCAATCTATACGATGTATCTTTTGAAAATGTGATTGAAAACTCCTCTCCATCTCAGTGCATAGATGGAGCACGGGAAGCAGCAGCAGCAGGAGGAGGAGGATGGATGGATCTGTATTGCTACTTATTGGTGATGCCCCTCTTCTGGGCAGGAAGAGAACTAGGAGAACCGGGTATTCCATGCTGCAAAGCTTGTCTTACATCAGTTGTCTGTTGACATGCAGTGGATAATGATAACGCCAACCAGCCCTGTTGGTGGAGAGCTGGCACTGTGCCATTGGGAGACTCAGCCACATCGTCACACTGATTCCCAGCTAGTGACATCATGTCTCATGCCTGAGATTTTATGTCTTGACATTGCCCACTGCAGTGGTCAGGGCAAGACTATCCTACCTCATGTAATCTGTTCTCCATGGCAGTCTGTTGGCCCATCCTATTTGTGCCTGTGCTCCCTCTGCCTCACCTGGTGGTTAGCTATAGGGCCATGGTTTACTCCACCTTGGGCGTGGTAATTTCCCACCTGTGTGGGGACATTCCATTGTGCAGCAGCTAGGTATATAAGGATTTTCCTAAACTTGAATAAACGGCATTCGGCTGATCTCCTTTCGAATGACCCAGGTCTCTTGTGTGTTCTTTCAATCTCCAGGCCCTTGCCCGGATCGCTAATGGTACAGTGGTGCACAAACTGTACCGAGAATAACGCAGGAGTTACAGTTGGAGGCCCCAGCGAGATCAGGTGTTACAAGTATCTTTTCCTAGGAGGGAGAGACTTCCTTTTTCTCTTCCTTCTTTGTGTTCTGAGTAGGCCAGTTATTCACCCACAGCTGGGCCAGAGTAGTTGAAAACCATTTTGCGTACTCAACAGTTAAATGACATGTGACATCAATACTTTACACTAGTAACTAGCTGAACATTTTGTGCTGAGGAGGCAAGTATTTTCCTTTTCATAAACATTATGTTTAATCTGAGAGGTGTAATAATGGCACACATACCTTGGCAGTAACCAATGACTCTCTAGTTGGACTAGAACAAGAGGGATCCCATGTGTGGTACTGGAAACCTAGCAAATAATCAGTGCTAGTGAAATCATGGTTTTTGGAGGAGACTCCACAACCACTAATTTGTTAAACCAGAAGAATCCCTATATAACAATCCATAAACATTTGTCGTGATAACCACAGATAAATATAGTCTACATCTCTCATCAAGGAAACTTCTCTTTGTAATAGATTTATATTCACACATGTCCCAAACACACATATAATTAAAAATAAATTGCTAAAAAACAAAAGGATCTAGAGATGTTGTATGATTCCAGGTATCATTTTAGTAAAAGTCACTATATAGAAAATAATACGTAATGAAACTAAAGTATTTTGTAACATATTCTGTGATAATGCTCATTTACATAAGTTAACCCATTATGATGACTTGCATGTCCTGTAAACATGCTGCTCTGTTTTAAATCTTATTTGAAAATATCATTTGCAATTAAAGCTTTTACAGCTCAGAGAAAGCAGTGGCTCTTTTTTTTTAAACATTTATTTATTTATTATGTATACAATATTCTGTCTGTGTGTATCCCTGCAGGCCAGAAGAGGGCACCAGACCTCATTACAGATGGCTGTGAGCCCCCATGTGGTTGCTGGGAATTGAACTCAGGACCTTTAGAAGAGCAGGCAATGCTCTTAACCACTGAGCCATCTCTCCAGCCCAGCAGTGGCTCTTTTTAAAACTTTTTTCTTAACTTTTATGTCTATGAGTGTTTTGTGTGCATGTACATTTGTGCACTGCATGCATGTCTAGTGCCTGCCCTGGCCAGAAGAGGGCATTGGATTCCCTGGAACTGGAGTTTCAGATGGTTGTGTGCCATCATATGAGTGCTGGGAACCAAATCCTCTGCAGGAGTAGAAAGTGCTCTTAACCACTGAGTCATCTCTCTAGCCCCCTTTTTTATCTTTTGGTGTTTGTTTGTTTTTAAGAAACAGGCACTTGCTTTGTTGTACAATCTGGCCCTGAACTCCTAGGCCTAAGTGATCCTCCTGCCTCAGCCTTCCAAATAGCTGAGAATTCTGGTGTGTGCCACTGTGTCGCACTCTGAAATAGCTTTTAGAAAACATCTCTTGTGGCTTGTGTTCCTCGACAGTTAATTGTGATTAAAGAGCTGGTTCTCAGGGTACCACTGCCAGGCAACGATGGAATCTTTGCAGAGCAGGGCCTCGTGGGAGGCCCTGATGTCATCTGTAGTCCCAGAAAGGCTGGCAGGTGCCAGTTCCTCCCTCCTTCCCTCTTCTTTCTTTCTCCTTTTGGATCAAGCCTCTTGCTTGCTCATGCACACCGCCACTACTGCGCTCTGCCATGATGGATCAGAGCCAAGAATTGATATTCCGAGGAGGCCTACTTTTGCTTATAAACAACCTAAAGCTCAGTTGTCCCTGGAACATCTGTCTGGGAGAAGTTGACGGACAGTGTTGTTTCCTGGTCTATTTTCATTCCACTTTGACGTACTGCCAACATCCTTCACTATCCTTTGTCTTTCCATCAAACTTTATTTTCTTCAAAGTAATTGTATGGATTGGTTCACTGACTTTTCTGTCATAATCGCCAGTATTAGCTCAACATCCTTTTGTTCCTACTGTGAGCTCCTGGACCAAAAATGCTTTTAATTCAGTGCTCTGCATCATCCACCAACATCCTGTGATTGGGGAATTTTAGGCCCAGATAACTAAATTGGTCTCAGGCCCCATTGTTTTGTCTTTAGCATCTACATACATTGCTGAGGAGAAGGTGGAATATTTCCCACTGATCCTATGTATAGGTTCAAGATGCATTCTTCTATAATGTTCCAGGTAGCCACTGCTAATGGTTTGGAATTGGCACAGTGGATGAAATCTATTTGCCTACCCTAGCCCAAAGCTGGGTCAGTTTTATGAGGGATTCTCTCCTTTGGGGAAGTTTAAATGTTATTGATAAGTGACCTTTATTGGCCTGAACAAGATTCTAAGTGTCATCCAAGAATCCTCTCTCCCATTCCTGAAGTCATTTTGAAGCTACAAATCCCCTTCATCCCTCAGGGACTTGTTCAAAGAAGGAAACATTAGACACACAAACCCTTGTGTAGCCTTCACTTCATATTTTTTTAAGCCACACTTCCAAAACTTAATACACATTTTTATTTTGAAGCAAAATTTATTTAAGAAAAATAGTTATAGTGTAGAAAATCTTGTGAGGAGCTTGATGAGTCAGTATAAAATGAACATATCTGTGCAGCCAATCCCCCATGAGAAATAAGTATCACTTAGCACCCCCAAAGTCCTCTATGGCCTTTCAGATTCCATCTTTCTTCTAAAAGCAGCCATTGTCCTGACTCTGAATGCCATAGACAAATTCTGAACTTGGTATCAGAGAAATGGTATGGGATTTACTCTTTTATATGCCTGACTTCTTTTGCTCAGTATTCTAATATAATCCATGCTACTGCATATAGGTGGCCATTTGTTCCCCATTTCCATATGCTATTATATGGTTATCTCACAGTGTGTTCATCCCTTTAGTGCTGATAGACAGTCAGCTTATTCCCAGGTCTTGAGTACCACAAATAATGTCCCTAATAAACCTGTTGTGCCTGACTTCTGTTGCACACATGTTCACATTTATAAACATAAAGAGCAAGCCCCTTCAAGTATGGTAGAGAGCTCCAGCTTTAGTGGAAAATTGACCATATCATTCCCAATTTCTTGAAAGTTGAAATGGGAGTTCATTCTTACTCTCAGGTTTTTGTGACACTTTTTAGTTATCTCTGGTCACCTGTGGTTGGGGACATAAATGGGAATTTTTCAGAAATAACTGATTCATCAGCTGAAACTTTTGTCACAGCATAGAGTTACAACCATTCTGCTCTTATTTGGTTGTTGTTAATCTCTCACTATGCCTAATTAAGAAATTAAACTTTGTCATAGTATGTATGGTGGGAAAGAAAACAGGACTTAGTGCTGATATCCAAAATGTGAGACATCGCCTTTAACTGTAACCCCCAAGGATAAAAGGGTAACTGGAGGGGAGGAGGGTTTTGGTTGTCCCACCTCCTTGCCAGCACTTATAGTGGTATATTATTTGTGTTTTAATAAATAAAGTTTGCCTGAAGGTCAGGGTGCAAAGCAGTCACACTAGTCATTCATACAGGCCAGGCAGTGGTGGTGCATGCCTTTACTCCCAGCAGCCACACTAGTTAGCCACAGAGGCCAGGCAGTGGTTGTGCACGCCTTTACTCCCAGCACTAGAGAGGAATGTAAGATGGGAGGAGACAGGTCTCGCCTTTGGTCTGAGCATTGGTAGAAGTGAGATCTCTCCAGTGCCTTGGATGCTTTGCTTTTCTGATCCTCGGCTTGAACCCCAATATCTGTCTCTGGATTTTTATTATTCATGTTACAGCATTTGGTATTTTCCCATGTGTTTAACATCTTTTGCAAAGAATTTATTCAAATTCTCCACCCATCTTTGTTTTGGTACTTTTCTTACTAATCTATATATTTTTTCATACAATCTGGATATAATCCTCTTATTCCTTCTGCCTTGAAGATACTTTTTTACACTCCGTGGTTTTTCTTTTCACTTCCCATCTAAACTAAAGAATCTTATGATACTGTACCAGTCCTTTCCCTCACAGTTAGAGCTTTCGTGTTGATGGGGATATATTCTGTTTTAGGAATTTTATCTTCCTTGAGATCATCAACTTGTTTTTCCAGTTTTTTTTTCACATTTAAACACATAAGATTTTTGATATATTATATGAGATAAAATTCGAGATTTGATGTCAGAGAGGTTACACACATGATGTCTCACCAACATGGTTGCCTAAAAAGAGACCTGAACAAGGACACCACCAACAGACATGCTAACAGAGACGCGGCGGGGGTGGAGCTTAGAAGCCTCATCAGAGAGCCACAGGCAGCTAAAGAATGCTGAAGGTGGGAGAAATAGTCTTCCCCAGGGAAGAGAACGTTAATTCACTCTACAATACCAAGCGGCCAGCCTAGAAAACAAATACATACAAGAAACATCCGGGGAAGTCAGGGAAGGAACTCAAGCAAGAACTTGAAGCGGAAATCAAAGAGAACTCTACCTGCTGACCTACTCACAGGTCCATCTTCCTAGCTTTCCTATTCAGTTCAGGACCAGCTGCCCAGGGAATGACACTGCCCACTGTGGGCTGGACTCTCTGACATCAGGTAACAAAATAATCCACCACAGACACACTAACAGGTCAGTGTTATCTGGGCAGTCCCTCAACTGAGACTCCCTTCTCAGACAAATCTAGGCTGTGTTAAGTAGACAGGTAAAGCTCACTAGGACATCTAGATTTTACTCTGTCTAGTGTAAATAGGCTGGCCTCAAACTAGTGGTAATCCTCCTAGCTCCACCTCCTGATTGCTATATACCTAGGTTACAGGTCTACGCTATCACACAGGCTCAGAAATTCAGACATGTATGGGTTAGTAGCTGATCTTGCAACTTTATCTCGTTGTCTGTTAATCTACTTTCATGCTAAAACTTACTCTCTTGATTACTGTATAGTGAACTAATATTGAAAAATATTAATATCTAGTAACACCAATCCTCCAAATTTTTCTTTAATATTATCAAGCTTCTTTTTGGTACTCTACGTTCTATATAAGTTTTAGAAGCAAAGATCCATACACCCCAAAAAGTCACTGGAATTTTAATGTGGCTTAATTAGAACACATACATCAGTTTAAGGTGGAATAATACATTTATAATATTAAGTTTCCAGGATAGTTATGTGAAATTCTCCTGATATGTTGATATTATCTTTAATTTCTCTATATAATACTATATAGCTTCCTGTTTAAGGTTCTTATAATCTTTCGTTAATTTGCTCATATGCAATTGATTTTTGGTGTAATTACAAATGATAACATAGTTAAAATTTAGCTTTATAATTGTTTCTATTATAAATATATTTATTTTTCTTTAAAAATTAAAAATGATATTTATATGTATGAATGTTTACTTGTACCACGTGAGTGCAGTGCCCATAGAGGCCAGAAGAGGGCATCAAATCCCAGGTTTGCGTCCTAATTCTGACAGCTTCCCGTTTTTAAAAATTACTGCACTGCGTAGTTGCATTATCAGTGAAAAAAAGTGGATTTATTATTTTCCAACTCTACTTTTTGCTGATCATATGTCTCTGGACAAGAACTCTTAAATACAGGAAACAGTATCAGATGCCCTTTTTCTGTTCATAATTCTGAAGAACGTTTTCAATATTTTACCACAGAGTATGATATTTTCTGCAGGTATTTTATAGATGTCTTCGATGTGAGTAAGAAAATTCCTATTTCGAGTTTGAAATAGTGTTGAACTTAAACACTCTCCCTGACTCCCTTTGAAGAGTCGTGATTTTTTTCTTCTATAAGCTATTAAGGTGAAGACACCAGTTGTTTCTCAAGTGCTGGCTTACATTCTAGATTATGTCCCAATTTTCTGTGATGGATTGTCCTTTTGATATATACCAGATTTTTTTTTATCTATGAGAGGCTGGCGTGACATTTTTCTTTCTTGTGTTATACTTGTCAGATGTTGATATTAATATCATACAGTTTCATTAAACAATTTGGTAAATTCATTGTCTTTGCAGGCTCTGGTTTTGTATAGTATTGCCATTGTTTAAGTCTGAAAATATTTAATATGATTTGCTAGTGAAGATACATAAGCTTGGAATTTCCTTGGACAGATTTTAGATGACAGATGAAATTTGCTTCTCTGGGGGATGGAGGACTATTCTCACTTCTCTTTCCTCTTGTGTCTGCTTTGTAAGATGTATTTCCCAAGACATTGTCCATTTCAAATAATATTTGAAATGTATGGGCATCAAGTTGTCCACAATGTCCTTTATGTTAAACATCCATAGGATTCGAAACTATGTACCATTTTTAATCTCTCATATTTGCTATTTGTACTTTATTTTGATCAAATTCTATAGTGATTTTATTATCTCTGGCTTTGTTGAATCTCTTTATGATATATTTTATCATATATTTAATTCTTTTTTGAGTCATATTTTGCTTTTTCCTGGCTTTCTGAATAAGTCACAGCCTTTCAGCCTTCTTTCCTTTTTTTTCTTTAAACAACAAGTGTTCTTTTTTTTTAAAAGATTTTATTTATTTATTATGTATACAACATTCTGCCTCCATGCATGCCTGCAGGCCAGAAGAGGGTGCCAGATCTCATTACAGATGGTTGTGAGCCACGATGTGGTTGCTGGGAATTGAACTCAGGTCCTCTGGAAGAACAGTCAATGCTCTTAACCACTGAGCCATCTCTCCAGCCTTCTTTCTATGATACGAATTTAAAATTCTCTACACAGCTTTAACTTGAGATTACAAGTATAGATATATTTCCACTATTATTCATTCAAAATATATTTTAATTTTCATTGCTTCTTCCTTGAATCATGAATTATTTAAAATGAAAATAAATATATTGACTAATTTCCAAGTTCCTAGGAAGTTCCTAATATTTTTGTTATTAATTCATAGCCCTGTGATCAGAGGCTAATTTTAGAAAGCTAAAACATGTCTAATTTTAGAAAGCTAAAATTATAAGCTATGGAAATTATGTTACCCAGAATATAGTCAATTTTGGCAAATGTTCCATATGCATGTAAAATTGTATACTTGATAGATATTTGGGCATTGTGTCCTAAATATATTAGCAATATATTTATTACTTTGTTATTATTATTATTATTACACATTAGTTATTATTCAGCTACATTTATTACTTGTGTTTTTATCTTTGTGTGTGTGTTCATGTATGGTGTGTGGATTTAGGTACATACATGTCACTTGTGAGGTAAGAGGGCAACTACAGGTGTAGGCCTTTACTTTTTACTTTAAGATAAGGCCTCTCAGTGTTCATCAATGTGCATGCCACACTAAGTATCTGACCTTCACGGTTCCAAGGACTCTTCTGTCTCCACTTCCCATCTAACCATAGAACTCTGGGATTGCAGATGCAAGCTGCTGTATCTGCATTTGAGTTCTGAAGATCTGAACTCATTTAATCTTATACAAGTGCTTTACCCACTGAGCCACCTTCCCAGTTCTCGTTGTGTTACCAACAGTGGTCTTCCTAACGTTTTTGCAGTGCTAGGGATTGAACCCAGTGCTAGGAAAGTGCTCTACTATTGAACCATAATCCAGCTTTCTCACAGATTTTGTAAAATCTGTGTGTGCTACCAGTTTCTAAGAGAATTAGAAATCTCCAATTATGATTGTAAATTTGTCTAGTTTTCTTTATATGCTTTGAGATACGTTATTGATCTATACAAATTAAGAATTTCATTTATTGGTCCCTTTGTTTTTGAATACTATCTCTTTGAGGCAGCATTTCTGAAATATGCGTATTGATATTGGGGGCAGGATAATTCTTTGTTGGAGGGGAAGTTCTGTACCATGTAATGTAAAGTGTCTGGTAACGCTCCTTTTCTCAATAAACTACATGGTAGCAGCATCCTCAACCCAAACTGTGCAGATCAAAATTATCTGTAGGCATTGTCAAATGTCCATTGTGTGGTGGTCACCTGGGAGTAATCACTCCTGGTCATGCACTACCAGCTTATAGGAATATTTTATGCATTGCGGTCTATTTTGTTTGATACAAATAAAGCCGCTCTCTATTTGAATCTGTAACTGTCTTCTTTACCTATCATTTCATTGTTCAGTGTCTTTATTCAAGCTATCTCTCTTGCTGGGAGTGGTAACTTATACCTATAGCCCCAACGCTTGGGAGGCTGAGGCAGGGTAATTGCGATGAGCTCAAGGTCAACCTGGGTTACAAAGTAAGACTTGTGAAAAAGAGAGGAGGAAAAAGTTGTTAGACTATAAAGTCTTTTTAATTCGGTTTGTCAATCTTTTAATTAGAAAATCTGTCACCTTATCTTTGGTGTGATCATTGGTATATATGAATTTATGGGTTCTGTGTAATTATGTCATGTCCTATGATTTTTTCTCACTTCTTCCCATTTGAGAGTATGAGTTATTTTTATTAGTTTGAGCATTTAATTATTATTACCTTAGTAATTATCCAAAAATTCATGTGTGTCTTCGTTAAAATGTAGTTATCTTAGTACCTTTGTTAATTCTTCTTATACTAAGAATATAGACCTGTTTATTTCACTTGTCACAATCTCATGGTTTTCTAAGATTTATTTTTTAATTGTGTGTATGTGTGTGTGTGCACGCGCACGCGCACATGAGTGTGTTCACCGGAGTGCAGGTACCCATGAAGGCCAGAGACATCAGATTCTCTGCAAGAGCACTGCTCGCTTTTAACCACTCAGCAATCCCTCTAGCCTCAAGTTTAAATTTTATAACTGCTGCATAAGATTACATATGATTACCTATGATGTGCTATTTCTACATTTGTATCCTTTGCTTTCATCTTATGTGTATCAGTGTTTTGGGTGTTGGATCCCCTGGGACTGGAGTTACAGGATGCGAGCTGCCTTGTGGGTACTGGGAACTGAACCCAGTTCTCTGTAAAAACAAGGACTCTTCACTGCTGACTCACCTCTCTAGACCTTCCTAAAATATCCATGTGATATTTTAATTCAATGTATACATTTAACTTTTTATATTTCTTACCAATTCTCCTGTGTGGGGGTGTACATGGAGGTGTATGTGCTTGCATGTGGAGGCCCAAAGTTGATGTTGAGAGTATTCTTCTATTATTCTGCAATGTTCATTAAGGCAGGGCCTCTCAACTGAACTTAGAGCTCCCCTTGATGATATGGCCAGTGTACCTAGCCCGCTTGCTCAGGGGATCATCTTGCAAACATACTTTACAAGCACTGCAACTACAGTCGAGCCACCAAATTCACCCAGCATCTACATTAGTTGATGCAAACTCTGGCCCACATGCCCGTGCAGCAAACACTTTATTCATTGAGCCATCTCCCCAGTCGGCCTTAGGAACTCAATAAAAATATTTTTAAAGTTAATTTTCGTCGTGTGTATAGGTGTTTTGTCCGTGTGCATGTCCGTGTCCACATGCTTTCCTCGGACCCAGAGGCCAGAAGAGGGTGTCAGATCCCCTGATGCTGGAGTTGCAGGTGGTTGAGCTGCCATGTGGGTGCTGGGAATCTTAACCACTGAGTCATCTCTACAGCCCCCTCCTTATAAATTCCTAATTTGCCATACATCGCTCAAATAAGTAAATATTGCCTAATTAAGAGGCTACATTTTTATTTTGATTTACTGTGATATTTGTTCTCTCAATTGTTCATTTCTCCTGCATTGTCTTGCTTCAATTTAGGATCATTTTGGTTTTTCCGGACTATCTCTCATTGGTGTTTCATTGAGTATAAATTTTATGTGTCTGAGTCCTCCAGAGTTCCAGTTCTACAGTCTTTTTTTCTCTCTTATTTGAAAGCCAACTCGATTTGGAGTTTTAGTCTGTTCCTTCTTTCTGTTGATAAATCAACTTTGTCTTGTATCTGTGAAGATAATGTAGTTTTGCCCATCTTCTTTATATATATTACCAATGTGTTCCAGTGATCTTTGATAAGATTCTGAACTGAAATGTCTTTGTATTCATCATAATTGGCATTCAAAATACTTTTTAATCAATGGCTTCATATCTATCTAAGTCAATTTAGACTGTTACTCCCAAAGTCCGGACCCCCCAAACATCAACCATGAGACTGAAGCAGATGCAAAAGCAGAGTCTTTACTGTGAGTTAACTCGGGCCTCCCGGTGGGGGCATCTGGAGCAGCAGCAGCAGAAGCACGGCAGGAGCACAGCTGGATTGGGGATTTTCATAGTGGAGAAGGCTTGGGATTGGCTGCCCCCTATGGGGTGAGGGGGCCCGCCTGCTCCTTGTTGGCTCCTCCCATAAAGGGGCAGAGCCCCTGATGTAAGGGGGTCAGAGAGAGGTCATGCCTCTAGACTAGAGGTAGTTACTTCCCTGGGTTGAGGTCAGGAAAAGGTCATGGCACCTTTCCAGGCCAAAAGTTACTGCTTTCCTACCTCTCTGGGCTTAGGTCCATAAAGGTCATGCCTCTAGACTAAAGCTTACCACTTTCCTCCTCAGGGATTGGTCAGTTTTTCCTGCTCAGGGATTGGCTAGTATTGTGTCAAGGGGCAGGGATAGCTCAGATTTCAGGACCAAATTGTGTTTCCTCTCTCTGATCCTTTTTTATCTTATAGGCTCTTCTTTTAGGGCCATGGTGAATTTCTTTAACAAGCTCTGGTTCTAGGGGCAAAGTGTGTTCCTTTGGCTTTGGTTTCAAGGTCAGGGCGTTTTTCTCTGGCTCTGGGTTCAGGGATAAAGTGTTTCTCTCCCTGGCTCAGGTCCAGATCCAGGGTGAACCCGATCCAGGTTCAGAGCCAGGGTGCTCAGGGATTGTGCTGTGGCTACAGATCTGCGGGGGCTGGGCCTCTCAAGACTGCTATAATAAAATACTACAGACAGGTTAAACCACAAACATTTATCTTCACATTCTGGAGGCTGGAAAATCCAAGGAGCTGCCATTTCCTGAATCTGGTGGGAGTGCTCCAGTTGGTTTGCAGACGCCATCTTGTCACTGTAGATGGAGAGAGGGGAAGAAATGCTCTTCTACCTCTTCTTATAAAGGTATTATTAATCCCGTCCTAGGAGATTCACCTCATCCCGAGTCACAGAGAAAGAGTGGGTCTTTCCCTGGAGGAAACTCACACAAATGCCTATTCACGCCAAATAGGGCACCAACGACAGACCAATGATTGCACTCAAGTCTAACTCAGTGATCCAGTGAGCTTATTGGGTTACTTACAGGCATGTGGGTGAGGGCTCAGAGATGGGGTGCAGAGGAGTGTGGGTGAGGGCTCAGAGACGGGGTGCAGAGGAGTGTGGGTGAGGGCTCAGAGACGGGGTACAGAGGAGTGTGGGTAAGGGCTAAGATAGGGGCACAGAGGAGTGTGGATGAGGGCTCACATAGGGGTGCAGAGGACTCTCGAAGGCAGCTGCATCACTGTAAACCCTACCCTGCTTACATAAGCACTCACTGTTTGTTTAGTCACAGGGTGGTCCTTTGTGAATTTCCTCAGTTTTAGGGGCTTCCTGAGATCTGTTTCATTTGCTTCCTGAGTCTTCAGAAGTCTCTTTCTGGGAGGGAATCCTCCAGTCAGAGGGAAGAGCTACATAACAGGCCCCAGCACCTAATACTACCACACTCAGAATTAGTGTTTTGACATACAAATGGTGGTGGGGGGGGGAGGGTGCGCACAAAATATTTGATCCATAATGATATTTTCTGCTTTAGAAAACTCCTGGTAGCAATAGTACTTCCACCTCATTCTCCCTTTGTTCCATCACTCGGGACTCCATATCAGACTAAAACAATCCATAGCTCACAGGTACTTACAAGCACTAGCAACAGAATGCCAAAATGACGATACTAAGTTCCTTAAGTCTTCTTTTTATCTCCGAGTACAATTTTTTCTTCTGACCATTTATGTCACTAACTCTCTTTGACTCTATTAAACCCTGACTTTTGTTATCTTTTCTTAAATTACAATCTACTCCCACATTAAAAATTATTTTTTTTAGGGTTAGAGAGATGGCTCAGTGGTTAAGAGCTCTGGCTGCTCTTCCAGAGATCTTGAGTTCAATTCCCAGCACCCATAGGGTGACTCACAACCATCTATAATGGGATCCAATGCCGTCCTCTGGGGAGCAGAGGAACATGCAGACAGAGCAATCATACAAACAATAAATCTTAAATTATTTTTGTGTGTGTCCAGGCATGTCAGTGTTTATATGTGTGGCGTGTGTGGAGGTCAGAGGTCAACCTTGAGTGTTGTTTCTCAGGAGTCCTCCACTTCGTTTTCTGAGACAGAATCTTTTCGGATGTTGTCATCCACAGAGGGCTCCACGCTCCACACACACACATCAAGTAAATCAAGACATTCTCCCACAGATACACCCACAGGCCAATCTGATCTTACAGTCCATCAGCTAAGACTCCAGGTGACGCTGTGTCATGCTGACAGTTTAAGCTATCTAGGACACCATCTCTCCATATGCCCCGCCCCCTTTCCACAGCAGCAAGGTACTCACAATTCCTGACATGACATTGGGACTCAAAGCACTAGGCCTCTGAATGCCCCAGCTTGGGACTATCAAAACATCATTTCCCCTACATCCTTCATTCCACATCCCCTTGAGATACCCAAAGTCAGAGAGCCCAGTCTCCCCAGGATCCTGCACCACTGCGTTCATGGCTTTGCATCTGGTACCATCACTCTTTACTCTCTGTGGTCCTGGGTCTCTAGAAAATGACCGGTGCGCACCAGTACTCAACAAATATTCGCTGAATAAATGAAGGAATGGATACTAATACTGACCTAATGCTTTCTTCTTCTACATACACACTAACATTAGTTAACATATACGCTAACAAAAATGACAGGCAATTTTGCAGATTCTTTGAGCATCTGATGTACTCTGTATCTTGCATCTCTTCTCTCCAGGTAGCAACTAACTCATCGAACCTATCCACTTTCTCCCCCCATCTGGGACAGGACGATGAAAGAGGAAGAGTGGAAATGACCTCAGTGAAATAGGTTTTAAGCTCAGATTCAGGATTCCCAAGACCTGCAGTAACCTCAGACAGTCCAAGCAGCAGCATCTGTGGCTTTTGCTACGCCCTAGATGACTGTAAGAGCATCCTCTGCTTCTCTACCTTCTGGCCTCCGTGTGGTTGCTTCTGTTACCCATCCCCACCCCTGAGCTCTCCAGTTCTAGCCCGTGTAAGCTTTATACTGCCTTCTGCCCATTTGACACTGCCACCAATGCACACATCAAGTGTGAAGTGGAATGTGTGTGTGTGTGTATTATATATAATTTACACAGTGCTGAGCACATAGTAACTGCTCACTAATTGTTAACATGGCAAGGGTTGAGAGTAACTGAAAAGGGATTCTGGGAAAGGTGGGCATTGATGGGGAAGTTCTCTCACAGCAATTTGCTATGACTTCCAAGAAGATGCCAGTGTCTGTAAGTCCATTCTCTCAAGGAGGATAAGACTTGGGATTGAGTTGCAGGCATTTAAGCGATGCTTCAATAGCAGAGTCCATTGAAATGGACTTATGCAAGGTCACAAGGGCTCTTGCCTAACACAATGGCTGTGCGTGGTAGATTAGGCACACCTTTCCCAGAATCCTTTTCAGTTACTCTCAACCCTTGCCATGTTAATAATTAATGAGCAGTTACTGTGTGCTTGGCACTGTCTAAATTATATGTGTGTGTGTATATATATGTACATATATATATATATATTACACTTCACACATAATTTCAGGCAAAAGAACAGGCAATTGGAATGGGTGAATTTAAGGGCAGGGTGTGAAGGAATGACTGGACCCTTACTGGATGCTAACTTAACATATGAAGAAGGCGAAAGCAAGACCAGCTCAACAAAATACATAGATGGATATGAGTGACACAGGATTGCAAAAATAAACATGGAGCCAAGGCAGAGAGAAGTATTAGCCCAGGGGGATTTGAGAATACTGAAATTTAAAGTGATCGATGAACATGGATACTATTAAAATTTTTAAGTGGATTTCCCTCCAAGTTTCAGAAATAAAATTAATGTGCTTTTGTTGTTGTTTTTAGATGTGGTATCATATAGCCCAGGCTGTACTCAACACTCATTTTGTAACCAAGGCTAGCTTTAAACTTTTGTTTCTCCTGCCTCTCTGCCTCACAAGTGCTAATATACCAAACAAACCAACTTCTGGGACCAAACTGACTAAATAAATACATCCGGTTCTTTTTGTATGGTCCTAATGATACCTCTAAAGGGTTTCTTACTATCTGTTAAATATCGGATAGAGCATTTCCACAGCATCAGTCCTTTGTATAAAGCGGAGAGACCACTCAGGCCTTCAGTGAAACCTGCAGTGTTTCCTCCCCAGGAGGTCAGCATCCAGTCTGGCCGCAGAGACAGACGGGCTCTTAGCCAGGCACCTCGTGGCAGTCCTGATCATCATCCAAAGACAACCCATAAGGGGAGTCCCTGCTTTTGTGTTACTAAGTCTGGCTTGCTTAGGGCCTGAGAGTCAGGCCAATGATATGTGCTGAGCAGTAAGGCCAGGCTCAATTGAAAACAAGAAACCAAAAGACTGGGGGGAAATGTCTGCCTTCTCAAAATAACCAAAGTCCTGTCAATTATCCCCTTTTACACTGCCTCTAACCACTTGGTTGGCTGTTTCCCCGTTTTTCCTATCTTTAAAAACAAGCCAAGCACCATACAGAACAGCCCCCATCTGCTTTCTTACTGTCTTTTCTCCACTGGTGTTGATTTAGTTTTTATTAGAACCTGATGTGTTTACTTCATGAGAATGAGCGGTCTGCACTTTCTGCGTCCATGTTTTTGCCTCTGACACACCTCAAGCCACTGCTCTGGCTTCTCTCCACCTCTATTCAAACGGTCCTCAAAAGGTCACCAGCCCCTCCCAGTGAGCATAATAAACGGCCCCCTCCTCTAGCAGCTCACTTATTCTCTGTGCCATTTACCCAGACACCCCCTTTCTTCTAGAAATGCTTTCTAACTGGATCCTATGACACTGGACTTCTACTTGACCCCAAGGGTCTGGTGACCTGTCTCCAAACTTGGCAATTGCTTCTCTCCTTCGACACACTCCTGGACTACGCCATAGTCACCACCTGTTGACGGATGTCATTCGAACCTCTGCATTCTGCCTTAACCAACAGCCCACCAAATAGGAGCCAGAGATAGGACTCAGCATATCCAAAACTCATTCACGGTCTTATCTGCAAACCTGCCTGTTCTTCACAGACTTCCTAACCTTTCCCAATGCTGACAATCCTGTTACTTTGTCTAGAAACCAAGGAATCGCATTTTAATCACTATCTTCCTACCTTCTTGCCACTCGGGAGTCTGGGACCATGTCTTCTCTCCTGATCAAAGTCCCTCAGTGTGTGTCCTGGTCCAGCCTCACCCTCCGATCCATCTAGCCTACACTGGCCTCCTGAGTACTCTGTCTAGACCAACTACGATCGTGTTACTTCCCAGCTCAACTTCCTTTCATGGATTTCACACTAGTAACTTCTACCGATTCTCTCCTCTACTCATGGCCACCCTGAGCCCACCGGGAGACTGGACCATTCCTCCTTTGAACCTTTAGGGCTTTGGTAGCCTGTCAAGAGACGTGGCTTTGACATAAGGGCCAAGGAAAACACTCTACAGGTACCTATAATGGGTGTGACAAGATTTCTAGGAACACATCATACACCTGATGATGGTACATTATCAGGCCATCAGAGCAAAGGCAAAAGATCTAGATTAATTTTGCAGAAGAGAAGGTGAGCCTACAGGAAAGGTGAGGGGTGGGGGTAGGGGGCGGGAGAATTAAAAGATGCAAAAAGAAAAGGTGAGGGGTGTGTGTGTGGTGGGGGGATTTAAGAGATGCAGAAAGGAAATGCACTCGTAAAGAATTGGCTAAGTACGGTGAACAAAGTAAACAATCCACAGAAAGTCTACAGACTGTGGCCCCGGTCACTGGAAGCCTGCATTAAAACAGTTTCCACAGCGCAAGCCAGGGAAACAGACGCCTGGAAAACCCACCTTCTACAGAGGGGAGAAACGGCAAAGAGGGTAGTCCCCAAGCCAGAACTGTCCTCTGCGCGACGTGCAGGCCACAGCCGCAGCAGCGGGCCTTCTAAGGAAGGTATATGTTCTTGTGATGGAAGGAGCAGCATTCATTCATTCATCAGCCCAATTCGGAAAAGAGTGGATTCTTTTATTTCCCCTCACAAAGATGTTATCAAGATTCTCGCTCCCAAAATGTCTTTGAAAGCAGTCAGCTGATTACCAAATAAAACAACAGCGAACCCATGTTCTAGACCTACTGACCTGTATCAAGAAATCACCAGAAGCTGCTGTCCAGCGTGTTGCCAGAATCAAAAACAAGTGACTGGTCAGGCTAAGACTTTTCCCCCAAAGCTGTTGGCCCTTGAAGCCCCCACATCGAGAAGCACAACGGCTATGGGCACTGGACCATAGGTCCATGTTCAAAACCCGACTGTGTCAAGGTGAAGACTGGCCTTGACTCCAGTGAAGCAGGTCGCCCTAGGTGGGTCACACTGCATTCATTGTTAAGACCTGGGGCAAAACCCTAAGGAGGTCGCTAGCTCTTTCCAGCAGCCTAGTGACCAGGCAGAGTCCCCCGCGCGGCCATCCCAGGCCTCGGGAGCCTTTTGTCGTCCCCCTACCCCCCACTCACCAGAGAGCACCCACGGAAGTGGCCCGTGGGTGGGGGGCGGTCGGGAAGGGGGGGGTGCAGCCCGTGGGGGGTGGGCGCGGGCAGGAGGGAAGAGGGGCGGCCGGGTAGTGATTGGCTGGGCTACTCCAGGCAGCTCCCGGCCAAGAACAAAAGAGAGCAGGCGGCGGGCGTCCTCGGAGTAGGCGCTCCCACCCGCGGGCCACCGGCTTCGCTGCTGCGGGAGGACGCGCCCACCACCAAGCCGGCCGAGCGAGCCAGCGAGCCGGGCGGCGCGCGCGGTTTCTCCGCGAAAGCCGGCCGTGCACCTAGGAATTAACCGGCCCGCGCGCGAGGGGAGGGAAGCGGGGCGGGCGAGCGAGAAGGGCGGGGGGGATGCTGAGCGCGCGCGAGAACAATAATAAGATCGTGTTTGCGGTCGCTGCCCGAGGAGGAATTCGGAGGAGGCGCGAGGCCCGGAGCTCGCACGGAACCCAGCAAGCCCGGCGGGGAGGCGGCGGCGGCGGCAAGAGGCTGGCGACGCGGCTGCTGTGAACGGCACGCGGCGGCGGCGGGATTCGGCGCGGCCGGACGCGTGCTCCCCTCCCCCGCAGCCGGGCGGGGATCTGCCGGGGCTGCGGTCCCCCACGCCACCGCACACACAGCCAGACGCCGCTCGCCTCGGCCGCCGCCTCGCCGCTTCCACTCGTCGGAGCGGCGGCTCGAGGCCCGGCGGGGAGCGCGCGGCGCGGCGCGGTCCGTCGGCCCGCACGGGGCGCTGCGGGAGGGGGCGGCCTCCCGGCATCTTCGCGGCGGCGACCAAGGACGAGCGGGCAGGGGAGACGACCCGGGATGGCGCGCCCGCGGCCCCGCGAGTACAAAGCGGGAGACCTGGTTTTCGCCAAAATGAAGGGCTACCCGCACTGGCCCGCCCGGGTGAGTACGGCGGCGGCCGCGCGCGCGGGCCCGCCCGCCCACCATTTTCCCTTCATGATGGCGCGCCCTCCCCCTTTCCCCATCAGCACCTCAGCGCGAGCCCCGCCATCCGGCCGGCCGCCGCCTGGGCTGAACCGCCGGCCGCGCTCGGCCCCGGGCTCGGGGCCGAGGCGAGGGTTCCGGCCCGCTCGGCGGCCATCGTGACGCCCACTTTGGAAGGCGGGTCCGGCCGGACAGGCCCGACGTCGCCATCGTACCCGGGAAGCGGGCCCGGGGTGGAGGCGCTGGCTCGCGGCACGGTCCTGGGTAGACACCCTGGTCCCGGGCGAACGTCGAGGCAGGTAGGAGAGCCAAAAGCTGTCCCCCAGGCCGGCGACAATGTCGCCCGTGGCGCGCACAGTCCTGGTCGAGCAGAGGCCAGCGGGAGCCTCGTGGCAGCATCTTCTACCCCGGTGCCATCCTTCACCTTCCAGACTTGTTGAGTTTTCCCTGAGCGCGATTCCCTGTGCCCCGCCTGTGCCCTCATTGTCCAGGTGCCTCCCTGGTGCCCCACGTCCTTAGAAACTGACGCCAAATAGCCTGTCACAGGCTGATGAGCTCCAGAAGCTCCTTGTGCCTTTTCACCTCCATATTTGTTTTAGGTCAGTTTCCGAACCTTCTTCTTGGCCTCGAACCACAGCCCACGATAGCTCTCTTCCTAAATAGCCAGGGTTTTCTCTCGAAAGCATCTGCATTTAATACCTGGCATTCGGTATTTTTATTACGCTCCCTGACTGAGAAAGAAGCACGCTACCGGGTGTGTGCGCGCTTTAATGTTTTAAAAATAAACCACTTTTACCTTCAATTTTGTTATTGTCGGCAGCTGACTGCCTGAAATATAAAGGATAATCAAGGCATCTTGGAAACAATGTTGATATCCCTGAGGAACAAAAATAGCCAAGGGAAAAGCTGACCAAAATTGGGAGCGCGAATTCGAGTGTTGTGTGGTAATGAAGTGAAGCTAACAAGACCAAGGGGAAAACACACTCATTCAGGAAAGGAAGTGACATCAAGAGGGGCAGGCAGAAATTTAGTGAAGTTGAGGTAATGGATGGACATAGTCATTTTTGTAAACGTTTGTTTTTGGCATGGTTTTAAAATGGAAAAGACACTGGGCTGGGAATTTCGGGGATCTGGCGTGTGGTTCAGGCACTGTTAGGTACCCATCATTTTATCTGCCTGTACGTCCACGTCTGCAGCGCCAACATAGTCGTCTCCAGTTTCCTCCAAACACTAACAACCTCAGGCATCAGGAGAAAACGAGCTTCACTCAGACTCCATGAGGGTGCAAGAAGTTCTCCAGGTCCACAAATAAGGCGAGCTTTTGGGAGCAGGATTACTGGTTGTTGCTTGGTTTTGTTGTTTTTGATGCTATGGAACAGTATACAGTACTCACAAGGGCGAGGTCTTTTCGGGAGCCCCCGTGCGCACTTGTCAAGTAAGAGGTAATAAGAGAGCTTTGAGGTGGTATTGCGTAGTCAAGAGTGGAAGGCCACGGTCATTCCTTACAATCTTGCCTTTGAAAAATTTCTTCTCGTGGCCCCAAAGAAGATACTGACAATCTCATTAGCATATTGCTCTCACAGGTTGGCCACCTGTGGTAATTTGTGAACCCAAGTGCTACGGAAGTGTTTCTAGTTGTATATCTAGTTGTACAAAAAAAAAAAATCCCTGAAGATATAATTCGAAAGGGAGATGAGAAAGCAAAAGTCCATTAGGTTTTCAGACTTAAAACGATGTGTGAAAAAAAATCGGCGTGTGTTCAATTTAACTTTAAGGAAAGGTTCTGATTATGAGAATTATTTTATGATGAATAACATTTTGCATTCCAGGGAAGGGTGAAGGTTAGGAGAAAAAGCTATTTCGAGGTCCTACTCTTGATTCCACATGGTCTCATCTCAGTTTCATGCAGCATTTTCCCTCGTTTTATACCTACCAAGAGCTGTCCACTGATATTTAAAGTACTAACTGGAAACCACAGCATCTTCACATTTCCAATCCTTTCACCACACATAAAATGTTGTAATGTGGGGGTTGCAATGTGTGCGGCCCCAAAGAATCACACCTAGGCGGGAGGAGAAGCTGGGTCTTGTAGGAAGGAGCTTCTGAGAAGTCGGAGCTGGTCGGTACAGGACGGGAAGAACAGTTTCCGTGCTTGGGGGAAGATGTTTGGTTCGGGGTGGCACCTTGTGAGAGATGTGGCTCAAGAGGACCCAGGACTTGGAAAAGTTGTCTTCCATTCCTGCCTGTCCTTGACTTTTAATGGTCTGGTGCTACCTTTCTGAATTTCAATTTAGTAGTCTGTAAAATAAGGATAATTCTCACTACATAAAGAGTTTATTAGTCTCCTTTATCTGTGCTTTTATTACCCACAGTTCAAAAGTACAGTGCAGCACTATACAGTATTTTGGGAGGCAGGGATAGACCTCATTCAAGTATCTTTTATTACAATATATTGTTTTAATTTTTCTTTATTGTTAATCTCTTTACCTAATTTATAAGTTTCACTTTTTCATAGTTATGTGTATTTCAAGGAAAAAAAAACAGTGTTTATAGGCTATGGTACCGTCCCCATTCCAGGCTTCCACTTGAATCTTAAAATACACCCTGAGGATAAGGAACTGCTGTATCGCAAAGCAATGTGCTTAAATATTCGTACCTTTTCCATTATAGATTTATAATTTACATTTTACCATTGTACCATTTTAGGTTAATGTCTGTCATTTTTCAGCTCTTTAGTAGATGTGTTGAGAAAATTATTTTACCATGAAGAACTGCAGAGATGTTCAATTCAGTGAACATCCATGTATCTTTCACCTAGAGTTTTTATTAATTATACTGTTTTATCACTATCTGTTCATATATCAATCCTTCTATCCATACAGCAGTCTATTTTAATTTGATATATTTCAAAGTAAGTTATAGACATTATAATTTACTCTTATATATGCTTGTCATTAACTAGAGGTCAACAGATTGAATGGATTTTTTTCCTTATGTGGTAAAATTTACATAAGGGGAACATAAATGTACACTGAGTTTGACTAATATATACACAGATACAATAAAAAAAATACCTACCGAGATATAGACTAGTACTAGTAACCAGGAAATGTCCCTCATGTCTCTCCCTAGCCAGTTCCTGTCTTCTTCCCTTCTCTCTTACTGTTTGCCTGTGTTATTTTAACATTAAAGGCAGCTAGACATTTCTGTGGACTATTGTATATGGCTTTAAAAACTAGAAGTTCATCTGCGTATAAAGATTTGCTAGCTTAAAATTAAAGTGTGCTAAACAGGGATCTGAACTCTTGACTGAGTATCCTGTTGGTAAAATTTCAGTATGCATCCCTAATATATGTAATTTACCTTAAAATTGTGTATGCCTCTTATTTTATACTATTACTATGTAAATTATAAAATAAACATGAAAATGATCCAAAGGGAATGACGTGAGATGAGGGTATTTATGGTTCAAATCTTTTATGGTCAAGATATTAACAGTAATATATTAAATCCATATTTTTAAGCCTTAGTTTTTAGAATGTTTTTGGCCTGCTCCTTGTGGGACCCAATTGATCAAGTGGTCACAGCTTTTAACCTTCTAAAGAGGTTTTGTTTTTAGGCTAAACGTCCCAGTTGAGCCATTTTTTTAAGTTGTGTGCTTGTGTTCATTAATATTATCTGTGTAGAAGTTTTTAGTCATTTGTCTGTTTGATGAAAGCTAGTTGAATTAAATACTCGGTGATTCTGTTCAACCAAGCCTCACAAATGGCAGTAAACCACAGTAAGGCTAAGGTAAGAGCATTAATGTCAATTTTTATATTAAATGATAGTGAAATTGACTTTTTAGAATAGTCTTTTCTTGCCACACTCCCCCATCCACCTTGGGGGTGAGTTACAAGCACCCTGTGTTACCCGGTACTGAGAATAGCCTCAAAGCCCTTATGCTTCAAGTCAGGAGCTTTTTCAGTTGAAAACCTTGATATGATGGACTTCAGTAGTAAATCATATGCTTTGTATGCATGAGGCCCCGAGTTTAATCCCTAGTGTCCACCCCCCTCATTGCTGTGTGTTTTACTCTTTTGGCTTTTGGGGGGCCCACCACCCAGCTCCCAAATAAATCACTCACAGAGGCTTATTCTTAGTTATTCTTAGTCTTGCCAGCATTTCTTAACTTAAATTATCCCGATTTCTTTTTGCCCCTGGCCTTTTTCTTTTTCTTACTTCTGTATATCTTACTTTCATTCTGACTCCATGGCTGGCCCCTGACGTCCTCCCATGTCCTCCTCCCTTGTTCTCTCATTGCTGCTCCTTCTCTTTAGTGTTCTCCTATTTAAACTATAGCCTGCCAGCCCCGTCTGCCCTTGCTCCTGCCTATTGGCTGTTCATATATTTGTTTGTTTGCCTTTGGCAATAAGGTATTAGACATAACACTTTTTCTGGAAAGCAGGCCTCATATTTTCAAGAATTAAGTTCTTTTAAATCTCAACATGAAGTAAGATGTCCATAATGTTCACTACCTTGGCATGCATCCAGAGAAGTTGTCTTCAGGTAGAAAATAGAGGCCTTCTAAGCCTCTTCCCCGGGGACTGCATTGACCTTGCCAAGAAACGGGGAGATTGTCTCATTTCTTTTACATAAACTTGAGAGCAAGTAGGCAACTTATCCTTAATACCAATATGCGCATTAATTCTCTGTCATGAAATCTCTACTGTAAGATATTATTTATGATTCTTTTGTAAGATGACTTATAGTTTAGAATTATAGACAACATTATTGGAAGTATCCTTTAGTATTAAAGCAGTTAGGCTAGTAAACAGGAGAACGTTTTCTATTGTTAAGAATATTCAAAAGTGGGGCTGGAGAGATGGCTCAGTGGCTAAGAGCACTGCCTGCTGTTCTAGAGGTCCTGAGTTCAATTCCCAGCATCCACATGGTGGCTCACAACCATCTATAATAAGATCTGGTGCCTACATGGATTTGATCTCACCATTCTTAGTTTTCAGTGTTTCGCTTTCCTTTTGCTGCTAGAGATTTAGCTCAGTGCTAGTGCTCATTTAGCAGTGTGAAGCCCTGAGTTCCATCCCAAGGTATTGGAAGACAGAAAGACAAAAAAGAGATTACATTTACTACTTTAGAAGTTTCTCTTTGGTCTCCTTTCAGTTCTGACTTCAGCTTCATTTGTTTGCCTGCATCTGTCTTTCTGTTCTGTTCTCACTAAATCACATTTGATCGTGTTCTGGATCTGTCTCAGCCTCTCTCTTGTGATGGAACTTTACAACAGAGTGTGCTACCTCACCCTCCTGTATTGCTTGAGGTGTCAAACTCTTACTGAAATTTTGTTCTGTGTGAGGCACAGTGCTAGGTACAGTTCAAAATTCAGATAAAATTTGTGGCACTTAGTTAAAAGCATAAAAAACGTATTTTTATAATCTTTATTAATGTAAACTTTTTGGAACAGTTGGGTTTCCTCACAGGAGCACTGTCGAGTATCCTTTAGTATTAAAGCAGTTAGGCTAGTAAACAGGAGAACGTTTTCTATTGTTAAGAATATTCAAAAGTGGGGCTGGAGAGATGGCTCAGTGGCTAAGAGCACTGCCTGCTGTTCCAGAGGTCCTGAGTTCAATTCCCAGCATCCACATGGTGGCTCACAACCATCTATAATAAGATCTGGTGCCCTCTGCTGGCCTGCAGAACACTGTATATTTAATGAATAAATAAATCTTTAAAAAAAAAAGAATATTCAAAAGTCAGATCAGAACCTAGTCTGTTTGATGTGGTTATTGGTATAGGGCTTGGCAGAATGCTTTTCTGATTACTTCAAGCCCTGCTACCAGGTTGCCAACTTTCACTGGTGAAACAGGTAAAGAAATTATGAATAAGAATGTGAAAATGACATTTGATGATGCACGCTTTTAATCTCAGGACTCAGGAGGCAGAGAAAGGAAGATCACTAGGTTTGTGGCCAGCCTGGTCTGTAGAGTGAGTTCCAGGACAGCAGAGCTACACAGAGAAACCCTGTCTTGAAAACAAAACAAGTAAAAAAAAATGTGAAAATAATTTAGGCTAGTTTAGTTTGTGAATCTAATTATTTTAGACCAAAGCTTAATTTTGTGTGCCTTTTTATTTTTACTTTCTAGTTAGTCATCACTTTATTTATTTATTTATTTTTGAGGCAGGATTTCCTCTGTGTAACAGCCCTGGCTATCCTAGAACTTTCTTTGTAGACTAGGCTTGCCTCAAACTCACAGAGATTCGCCTGCCTCTGCCTCCCGAATAGTGGGATTAAAGGTGTGCGCCTCCACCACGAGGCCTGTATGTTATAAACACCAACAGGTTGTTTTTAGATGCCAGCAGTCCAGCGTGAGAGGTAAAGCAGCACTCTTGCAAGGTGGATTTTCATCTGATACAGTTAGCTTAGTACTATAAATGATTTGAACTTTTATCAGCTTTTTAAAAAGAAAGTGCATTGAATTTCATGTTGTAGATACTAATTTCTCCTGAGTAAAAAGTTGTATTGTGTGAATAATATTCATTATAGAAAGATAATATCACTGTACCCAGTTATGACCAATGTGAGTGTGCATTTAGTATGGTTATAAATGATTATAGTTCCTGTTACATGACATAGGTTATTCAAATTTATAACTATAGAACAAGATTCAGAAACATTCTTTTTGCTAGATCATTAGTTATTTTCTTTTGATGAGTCTCTAGAAATTGTATTTTTTGAGTCTGGGGCATGTATGCACTTTAGAACTTTGGATCTATGCTACTAGCATCGCTTTAACAGAGAAGTTTCGGCTCCCACATGTTCACTAGCTTAGAAAAAGAACACCGTTTCCTTCCTTATCATTCAGAGTAAATGACTTGATTTTTAAAGTCTAGCATGCATAAGGCTCTAGGTTCTATCTTCAGCACCAATAAATAAATAAATCTGTCAGCTCAAATGCACACATTTGCCTGAATTAAGTTACTAATTATGGTTAGGTTGATTATCTCTGAGAGTGTACATATTATGTATATACCTTGATAATAGGGTAAGGTAAATATAACAATACTGTAGCTTAAGAAATACACTCAAGATTAACAATAAATATCTTATTTTTGTTCTTGTTTTAAAACAGAGTCTCATATTTCCCAGACTGACCTCAAATCCATTTTGAAGTAATGAATATCCTTAAACTTCTGATCTCTCAGTGTATACCCTCTGAGTGCTAGGATTATGGATATTCATTACCATGACCAGTTATAGAGTGCTGGGAATTAAACCCAGGGCCTCAGGATTCCTAAGCAAACACTCTACCATCTGTCTAATCCCTGACCTTATAGTGGTTATTATATTTCTCTAGTCTATCTCTTTAAAAGCCCTTTGATTCAAGGAAATATAAAAATAAATAAGGCAGTAGTTGTGCATTTAGAGAAATCAGAGAACTATTAAAATCATTTCTGAGTTAATTGCACAGTATTATTGACTTATGTGAAAGATTGAAAATCTGTATGTATAAAAGGGAACAGGTACCCTCCAAACATCAGGTGGGTTAATTATGAGTTTCTAATTTGCTGGAACCTACAAATTAGGTTGTAAGACTGACCACTGGCCAGTGTAGATTCTACCACTTCACTGCATTTCTGATCCTGAGAACATTTTCCTGAATTTCCCTGCCATCTGTATGGTAATCTTTCAACTTAATTAAAATAGAGTTAGTAAATGATGTTTTTCTATCTCTCCCCTACCCAAATAAGAATTGATTGCAGTTAGTCTGGTAAATAGCTGTGATAACAGAGAGCCACATGGAAAGGAGGGAGGGAGGAAGGAAAAGAAAGAGAAAAGGGAGGAGAGGGAAAGGAAAGGAAAAGAAAGACAAGTTCAGACCTGTGGGACGACATCTTGCAGACGATGAGGAAGCCTGTGATATACAGAAGGAACTAGAGTGGCTCTAAGAGACAAGCCTCTTACTCTACCGCTCTTCAAGTCTGTTAGGTTGGGTGACAGTAAGAAGGGTGATAACTTTGCAAATCTTTTTCCTAGGGATTCACTGCTAAACTATGCATGAAATGAATACTAAATGACATTCAGGTACCTCCAAAAGCACCAGACTCTACTTACATAATGCAAGAACCCTAGTAAAAACTTCAGTAAATGCTTGTATGGCTTGGTGGGTACATTTTTTTTTTCAACAGTTTCCTTGTAATTTTATAACAATCATTTTGGCACTAGCTTACGGGAATTGTGGGGACTTCCCATTGTAAGATTCCCAACTGTAATGAACCATTTCTAGAGCTTCCACATAGCTTCAGAACTGGGGATGTGGGGACAAGATATATGACCATGTTGATGTGCAGATGGGCTAATGAATAAATCAACCTTCCTGTTTGGTCACTGGGGCTCAAGCTTCATGAAAATTCCGCTACTAGTTTAAGGCTACCCAGAGTTGGAGATGTCCAGTTTCCACAGAATGGTGCAGTCAGTGGAAGCAACAACGTTTCTTGTATGGGCAGTAGAAAATTCTTGATAACATAGTAGTAAGTTTCTAATGCAAAATAATGCTTAAGATTAAAGTTGTTAAAAAGATTGGTTCAATAGTGGTTAGCACATATAAAAATAAGTTTCACAGAAGATTAAAAAATTATGTAGGCAGGAATGTCAGAAAATAACTCAGCTTTAGAACTCCTTTTTTGATTCTGAAGTAGAAACTTTGTAATAATGACATCTTTAATTTTAGAGGGAGCAGTATTATAAATTCTCTGTTAGTTTTTTGAATTCACATGTTGAATGCGTTGCAAATGAATTTTCTCTCTACCTGCCTTTGATTTTCAGTACAAGACCAGCTGTTTTCAAAGTAAAACTGTCTACTTCATTGACTGACTTAACAAGGTTGACTCACTAGTTCTGAAGATTTAGACTCTGGAAAATGAGTAATTGTTGGTTCACTCAGCAGTTGTTTGTTTTCCTTGTTTTTGCTATATTTGACAGTAAAAAAGAAATACTAATTCCCAGAACACACACCAGATTTTTTTTTAACCAAACCATAATTCTACATGTGATGCAGCCTGATAGTTTTTTATTTAATTTGGTGTAAAATTAGGTTTACTGCCAGTAAATCAGTTTTTACTGATTTAAAAGCATGGTTTTGGCCTGTTAGGCCAAAGGAAGTTAATCTGTTGTGTATTTTCTGTGTTTATACGGAATAATTGTTGGGTTTTAGAAATGACGATTTACTTACATTCCTGAACTTTGTATTTTGATACAGCTACAATCTGATATGAAAGTTATGTAAATATAAGGAATGAAGGTGGTATTCTGTTAGATACTCTAATCATCCAGGTCTATAGATTCCTTGTTTTCAAATGGTTTTAAAATACAAACTGAAACTTTTCTACGTTCACCTTCCTTCTGATTTTTGACTATATCTATAACTACCTTGAAGCTATTATAATTTCATGTATGTGACTTACTGATTAATAGGCACCATGTATTTGGTAACTGCATATTTATTTACGGTCTGACTATATAATGTTCCCTGACTGATATTGAGGCTCTGGAGTTGGCTTAAGTTTACTTCATTGACTGACACAACAAGGTTGACTCACTAGTTCTGAAGTGCTAAACCTACTGTGACTAAGGATAAGGACTGTTAGGTTCACAAAACTGACAGGTCTCCAAGGAAAGTTTGTGAAATACAGCCTGTGGAAGGAGAGAATGCACTCCCAGAAATGACCGTTTTACCTCTGTAAGCACTAGAGCACTCGCACACGAAATAGGTGCCTGTGAGAGGAGAAGCATGTTTAGAGGACTCTTGAAGCTTTTATACAGTATTTATGTGCACAGTATTAATCCACACAGACACCCTATGTAATAAGTATTCCTATCCCTTCTTTTACAGATGGAAAAACTAGAGAGATCCTAAGTATCTCCTCCAAGTTGCTGAATTATAGTAATTGATAAGCTCAAAACCTACTTCCAGTCCTTTCTTTAAACTAGCCAGTAAAGTGTGTGCTTTGCCTCTGGCAATGCAAGTGTAGCAAGAATTCTAGTTGGTCTTAATTAATCAAAACCTAGAGTCAGATATAGGGGTTAAAGCTGAAGGTCAGAGGGACAGCAGTAAGTCACTAGAGAGACCTTTTACCTCTACCAATGCCCAGATTGAAGGGCGATCCTCAGACTGCCTAACCTACGCTGTGACTGTGTCCCCACCAAACCTGACTCCACACCCCAGTGAGTTCCTGTCTCTTCCCCTTTATATTCCTTTCTCTGCCCAGCCATATTGTTCCTGTCTCTACCTCCCTAGTGCTGGGATTAAAGGTGTGAGCCACCACCACCTGGATCTGTTTCTGAGATCTTGTGTTGCCCAGGGTAGCCTTGACCTCATAAAGATCTGTCTGCCTCTGTTTCCTGAGTCCTGAGATTAAAGGTGTGTGCCACCACTCCCGGGCCTCTAGTGACTTAGCTCTGCACTCTGATCTTCAGGCAAGCTTTATTTATTTATTTTAATATTTATTTATTATGTTTACAATATTCTGTCTGCATGTATGCCTGCAGGCCAGAAGAGAGCACCAGACCTCATTACAGATGGTTGTGAGCCACCATGTGGTTGCTGGGAATTGAACTCAGGACCTTTGGAAGAGCAGGCAATGCTCTTAACCACTGAGCCATCTCTCCAGCCCGCAAGCTTTATTCATTAAAATACAAATAAAATTATCACTACGTGTTTATTCATCTTCTCATTCAGCAGCTGTTTATTGAGTGCCCATGCTCCAGGTCTAGAGGCTGGTTTTACACATGGGAATCTGGCAGGAGACCCTGTCTCCCAGCATTGTAAATAGCCAAGGGGAGATGCTATGTGCTACCAGGACAGAGGAGTGCAGGGAAGATGTTCTGTCTTACATAGAATATTCAGAGAAAATCCCTTCAATAAAATGGCATTTAAATAAAGCTCTGTAGCGAGAGATCACTAAATCCTGAAAGAGCCCTCTTTTACATTTGTTCTGTTGCTTCTTCCCTTCCTGCAGACAGTACTTAAAAGGTAAAATGGTAGTACTTTCTGAAATGTACGATTTAAGATGACTTCCAATGTTGTTATTTTGGAGATGAAAAAATTTAAGTGTATTAATCTAGGCAACCAACTAAGTTGCCTAGAATTACAGTCAGTTAATAGGAAGTGCTTTACTAAAATTGGTGACCTTTGTTCACTTGTCTAACATAGAGGAAGAAGTGGACGTAACTAAGGAAATCACTCTGGTTTTGACACTCTGATTTAGAAATCATGACTTGAACTGGAGAGATGAATAGGTAAGAATGCTTGCTCTTCTAGACAACTCAAATTTGATTCCCAGTACCCACACTGGGTGGGTCATAACTGCCTATAACTCCAGCTCTAGGAGATCTGACATCAGCTTCTGGCCTCCTTGGCAGCACACACATGCCTTACTGGCACACAGCACACACACATACTCACACATAATTATTTCAACACCTAACTGGCACACAACACATTATTTTAAATATAATTTTAAATATCATGAATCATTTAATTAGGAAAATTAAAACGTTTATGGAAAAAAGATAATTCAGACTTAGAGTGAACTATTTATGTGCTTGTTGTAATTGTGTTTTTAAGTTATGGTATAATACACATACTATAAAACCATCTTAACTATATCTTTTTTGTTTCAGATGGGATTTTGCTATTATTAGAGCTGTGTCCCAGGTTGCAAACAAAAAGACCACTCTTCCCATTGAAGTATCTCAGCAGGACAAAGCTTGAGTCTTAATCAGAAGGGCGTGCGACTCAGGAAAGCAGAAGAGCAGTGGGGTGGCAGGAAGGACATTTGGATTTTATTCCAGTGCAGGTGGCGACTGTGTCTGTTCCCCATGGACTGGGGTCCATTCTCACAGTCTTTCATGATTGACTAGGTTTAAAAGAATCCACATAAAAGAAGTGAAGAAAAGCTGGCTGAGTGTGCCACTTAATTTATTAAGTTCTGAGAATGCTGCATGTTCTTTGTGTAAACAGAGGTTTTACCTAGTGGGAGTGATTTTAAAATTTGCATTAAAAGTCATACAGGAGGGGGATATAAAAGACTTGGATTCCTTGTCTGAAACACAAGTTTTACTGTGTTTGTTAGAAAACTTGATATTTAATGTTTATTATACTGTGTAGCTCAGGCTGGCCTAGAACTTTTATTAGTCTTCCTGTATCAGCTCCTTGTTAAGAGAGCATATACCATCTTAATAACTATGCATAAGTATACAGTTTAGTAATGTAATGTCACCTCCGTCTATCTCTAGTTTATAATGTAATGTCACCTCCGTCTATCTCTAGTTTAGTAATGTAATGTCACCTCCGTCTATCTCTAGTTTAGTAATGTAATGTCACCTCCGTCTATCTCTAGTTTATAATGTAATGTCACCTCCGTCTATCTCTAGTTTATAATGTAATGTCACCTCCGTCTATCTCTAGCACTTATTTTCCTGTAAAACTGAAACTCTGTGTTCACTAAACAGGAACTATTTCCTGCCTGCTAACCCCTGGCAAATTCTGTTCTACATTCTGTGTCTATATATGCGATTTGTCTAAGCATCTCCTATAAGTAGAATTATATATTACATATATGTTTATGACTGGCATATTTTACTTGGCATAATGTCATCGAGATTCATCCATGCTGTGTCAGAATCTCTTTTTCTTTCAAAAACCAAATAATGTTCCTTTGTGTGAGTGAAGAACTGGAGTTCTTGGACAAGGCCTGATTCTAGTGAGGTCCAGTAGAATAGGTATGGCCACTTACTCTCCAAAAACCAAACAGAAGAGGTTATGATGAAGTATGTCTTAATCAGGGCTACCACTGCTGTGATAAAACGCCCTGACCAAAAGTAGGTTGGAAAAGAAAGAGTGTATTTGGTTAGCTCAATGCACCCTCACACACACACCTTATTTTATTAGCAATTATATTACTACATCAAAAATAATGTTAGCTTCCTAATCAAAATACCTAGAGTTGTGTGATCCTAAAACTACAGCACACACTGATAATTTCTTCCTTCTGTTTTCTTTCCCTGTCCAGAGCACACGCCCATAAAAAGGGTTTTATTTTGTTTTGATTTGCTTATTTTTGTGTTGAAACTTTTCAGAAGGCAACAAAACTACCTTTATATTTTGCCTTTAAAGAGAGATACTTTACAGAGGGATTCATTAAATCCTTAGAGTGGTATTATATTACTACTGTAAGTTAAACTTTTGAGACATTTGATAAATAATAAGACTTGTGCATTGCGTCAGTGATTCTTGCCATTTTCTAGTATCATTTAGTGCACATGTCCTTGTTTTCAGAGGTATGTAAGATAATTGCTACAATCCTAAACTGAAATTATGTCGGGTATCTCTCTCATTGGTCTTTGCATTATTTCTTCCTTGCCCAGAGGCTTTGTGTTCCTTTGTCTTATGCTTTATCTCCATCTAAAGCCATTCTTTCTGGCATCTTACCCATATCTATGCTCCTTAAAATGTTTTTCTCAGATAAGAAAAATAGAATATTAACAATGATGACATAAAATAAGAAAAGCCAGAGTGGAATCTATAAACACCCAGATAACTTGTAGAGTCAATGCTACAAAAAATAAACTAGCCAAATAGAAGCCAGACTTTGAGAAGAAGGAAAAAAAACAAGAACAAAAATAAATTATTAGAGGGGAAATGATAATTAATTAATGAAGTATACTGTGAGAAAGTCAACTTTCTGAAACATCAATTCCAAAAGACAGAGCAGATAAATCAAGATTATCAGGAAAAGCTCAGACTTGCTTTAAAGGAAAGGCATTAGTTTAGAACGAAGTGACATTTGACATGTTTTACAAAACATGCTGTTAAAGTCTTAAACTTATAATTCTGAATGTTTCCAATCAATGAACTATATTGGGATTTTGGGTTTTAATTGGATTGAAGTTCCCTCTATGGATTAATATAGGAAGAATTCATATAATAGTGAGGTTTCTTATCCATGAATGTAGTTTACTTCTCTATTTATTTAGGCCTTTAAATATCTACAACTTTCTCCACATCTACACATCTATTTTAAATGTATTTTAGTCTAATTATAGTTTTTGCTGATATTATGTTTTATTTTTGTTTCTGTTCTTTGAAATGTATGTAAAATAACAGATGGCCAAGACAAAACACTTCTGAACAAGAATAAGATGATGAAACTTTATAAGATAGCAAAATATAAACGTAAGTCCAGACACTGGTCCCCAGATGGGAACTCCACAGTAGGCAACAAGTGGGGGTGTTTTCATGTAAAACCGACATGCTTGTCATGTGCATGTGTTAGGGTTTTTTGTTTTTGACAAATAACCAAACTGGTTTAAAGAGCATTTGTTTTTGCTCATAGCTTTAGAGGTTTAAGTCCATAGTCATCTGGTTCCATTTCTTTTTGCTGGAGGAAGCAGAACACCATAGTAGAAAGGGCATGATAGAACAGAACTCTACTTACTTCATTGTAGCCAGGAAGCAGTGGGGAGTAACACCATGGGGCAGGGTCTAAGTTAGACCCTTCAAAGGCATGCCTCCAGTTACCCACTTCCTATTGCTAGCCCATACCTGCTACAATTTCATTACCTCCCAATAGTCAATTGGTTGATTGAGTCAGAGCCTTTTAATCTAATCATATCTGAAAGTGACAGTCAACATCAGTATCATATTAGATATCCAGATGAGTTAACTGTCATGGCATCTATGTGAAACCATGCATCTGTTTTTCTACCATATACAAACGTCAGGTGAAAATGTGAAGGAATTTTCAGGATGTCTAAGGACACAGAGGACATGAACTGTAAAAGGAAAGATTGGTAAAATTTGAGATCATTAAAATCAACTTTTTAAAAATTCCATAATGAAGTTTCAAAGGCAAGCCGCAGATTGGAAAGGATTCTCACAACACATGGAACCTATAAAGCTCTAGTGTATATAATGAATCAAGTAAACAAAGACAGGCAGCTCAGTAGAAAAATGAACAAAACTATACAAACGGCCATTTCATTGAAGAAATATATAATGCCTATAAGTATAATACCTATAGGAAAAGTGCTCACAGAAATGCAAATTAATATCATTATGGGAATGCCAGAAATTAAGAAATTTGTAAGTATATATTGATGATTGTGTGATTCAAAAGAGATTCTTTTCTTTAACAGGACTGATGGATTATGTAAGGGTCCAGCACTTAGGAATACAATTTATATTGTGAATTGAATGTTATGTGTTTTTCTGATTCAGCATCTATAATTTCTATAGCACATATAGCTCTACCTCTAGATGACTAGAAATGTAGCTTATATAAATGGGATTTATTAGAGTGGCTTACAGGTTGTGGTTCAGGTATTCAATAATAGTTATTCCCCAGTAAGCCAAGGATCCAGAAGTTGTTCAGTCCATGAGACAGGATGTCACAGCAGTCCCAGTCTGGTGCTAGAGTCCCCAAGGAATCATAGAGAGCTGCTGTTTTGCAGTCTATGTTAGAATCCCAAAGAAATAGGTTCTAAATCTAGTGAAGGAATGCCTTACCAGCAGGGTAGATGAACTTGCCAGTGAGAATGAGGACAACTAGGCAAAAAGGAAAGCCTCCTTCTTCCATGTCCTTTTAGGTGGACTGCTACCAAAAGACGTACGGATTTAGGGTGGGCCTTCCCACCTCAGATAATCCAATCAAGAAAATCCACAGGTGTGCCCAGCTGCTTAGTTGATACCAGATCAGATGTACTCAGGTCGACAACCGAGATTAACCACCACACTAGACCTCGTTCTGGGTGCTAGGAATTAAACACTGAACAGTATGGAAAATGTTTCTCTTCTTGTGACATTTTTAGTGTAGAAGGAACTTGTGGATAAGCCAGCAAAATCACATATAATGTAACCGCAAGAGAACAGGAGATGAAGCAAGCTTAAGAGGGTGCTTATGATGTAATGCTGAGGAGACAGGGATGGGAGGGGTGTGTCTGCATGATCAAGGGAAGACCAATATGAAAATGCCAATGTTTCAGCAGATTTTATTATTCTGTGGGAGAAATCCCTACAACTCCTAAAGGAAAAGCAGCAGAGAGGTTGGAATAGTCGAGAGCAAGTAGTGAATGAAGCTCATGCGATGCCCTGCAGGTGAAGAGAGACAGATGAGTTCTGCCAGGGGGACAAGAGCCTTGTTATATAGGATCTTAGATCTGTAACCTAGTTAGAGTGTTTTCGGTGGTGAAAAGTCATTGGGGATTTTCAAGCAGACGAATGACAGGCTGATTTATCTTCAGGAACTGAAGGATTGAAGCTGGGTGCACGATTGGATAGGATAAGGATTGTGGATGTTGAATGGAAGGGCCTTTCTGGAGACTTGTAAAAGTTTGGGCCTTAGATGATTAACAAGGACTGGGGAGAACAGTGGACTCGGAAGGAAATGGTTTGTTTGGTGATGCTTCTTAGCAATATAATTGGAAGAAGTTAGTGATCACCAAGGTGAAATGCCTTTGAAGAAAATTAATGTCTTCCCAGTGTGTGGTAGGAAACAGCTGAGTAGATGGTGATGCCGGTTACTTGGGCAGTAATCAGCAGGTTAGGAAATAAGATCAAAAATTTTAGGACAACCTCCGTATGTGATCTTAGGCTCAGAAAGCTCTGACATTTGGGTATTTACAAAATGAGACTCATCAATTTATAGATTATAAGATGAAACTTATCAATTTATAGATGACATTTAAAGTCATGGAGATCACTAATAGAGTAAGTAAAAATACAGGCTACTCATGAGAAGAGGTAGATTGTGAGGTAGGTGTGTGTGTGTGTGTGTGTGTGTGTGTGTGAGAGAGAGAGAGAGAGAGAGAGAGAGAGAGAGAGAGAGAGAGAGAAGAAGGAAAGAGATTGGTCCTGGAACTCGAAAGAAGTATCTCCAAAAATATAGACTGTATTTGGAGCTCTATGTGCTATGGAAATAACAAATGTGAGGGTAAAATACAGCAGCAAATAATAAAAAAAAAAAAAATTCTGTAAAGAAATGAAATGGCCGGGTGGTGGTGGTGCACGCCTTTAATCCCAGCACTCAGGAGTTCGAGGCCAGCCTGGTCTACAAGAGCTAGCTCCAGGACAGGTTCCAAAGCTACAGAGAAACCCTGTCTTGAAAAACCAAAAAAAAAAAAAAGAGGAAGAAATGATATAAATAGGCAGTTTGATGAAGGGCAAATTATAATGTCCAATAAAGCTATGAAAAGATGTTTGACCTCACCCATCAGTCAGAAAATGCAAATTTAAAAGAGAAGTGAAGTGATACCCAAATGCTATCAAAGATGGGAAAGGAGTTCCTTTTTATACCTTGGTGGAAATAGGAATTGCTGCAACCCTTTTGAAAACAGTCTGCGTGATTGTTCAGGTCTGGATGGCCGGGAAACGAACAAGCGGTCTCTGTTTACAAATTGTATCTGTGCCACTTGGTCTGTGCCAATTTCAAGAATTTTCATAGTGAAGAGAAAAATAAAATTCCTTCTTTCTCTGTGTGTGAGAAGCATCATAGACACCATTCTTCCCCTCAAAAAACACCCACCACTGCTAAACATACTTACCTGAGAGTGCGCAAGTCTGGGAGAACATGGGAAAGTAAGCCTGTCTCTAAAAGCAAGGATCTCCATGATCAAACAGTGTCTGTGACATGTCCGTTTGTGTAATATGGATGCACACATGTAGACGATGCCAACAGATAGTCATCACAGTAACAGTCTAAAGGGATAATTAATTTTAAAAATAAAGGGCTAGTTGGTAAGCACTCACTAACTTTTTATTAACCTTACAATGTCGGTTCAGGTGGAAAAATCTTTATATTCGTTGAGGTTTAAGTCATATTATTTTGCTTGAGAGAAATAAATAGAACTGCTATTATTTTATACTTCCAGCATTCAGGAATGCTGTTTATTTCAATGTTCATTTTGTTACTTTCACTTTCCATTTTTAACCATCACCTTTATTTTGGTATAAACTAAATAATATGAGACTAATAATGAACATTGGGACAGTTTAATAGTTAAATCTACAAACAGCTAGCAGTGCTCAACTGAGTGTAAATTGTGAACACAATTATCTGATATCCTCTATTGTTAAACGTATTTACTCAGTAGACAGAGAGGTTTATATACTGTTCGGTTTTAGAGAAGGTTTAGAGAAGAAATATTTAAATTATTATTGATTTTTAATTTTAAAAGGAAATAGCATAATATGTGTCAGCTTGTTGGGTGTGTGTTTGCTAACTACCATTCATAACATGTTATATGTAACCTAGTTAGTTTTCTCTTGTCTTTTGTCTTCAAGCATAATTTTGTGTTAAGCTATAATTTAACTGATATGACTTCTTTGTTTTCTCATTTTTCTCTGTTGAAACTATGTTTTATCTCTACTTACATGATGCTGGCCTTTCTCCTGCCTCTTTGGGTGAGATCTGCTAATGAAAAGTTCGGAAATTAGTTCTAGTTAAACACACACAAATCATTAATAAATATAGTGAATTCTTTGTAATGAATAAAACTTTGCGTTTTACTTTCAGCCAGTTTTTCCTGTCTAAAGTAATTTCTTTAGGCCTCCTGAATGCTGGCCTATTACAGTAGGAAAGGGTTCAAGTAATATTTCTGATCTTGTCTACCTTACATACCCTGTTCACCCACATTCTTACTAACCGGGGTCTTCATCTGTCAGTCACCTCAGGATGGAAGTGGGGTAGACACAGCATTAAAGTTTTTTGTTTTGTTTGGGTACAGGGTGCTGAAAGTTCTTACTTGCACTTGACTAACAACTGGGGAGCTGGTGTTTCTGTTGCCTGGTTGAGGCAACTGTTTAAAGCCGATTCTTTGCTTGTAGGTTCTTTGCAACTTCTTCTTACTAACTCCCTAATTGTCTTTATAATATTACTTACTGGTCTGTTTTATATGTTACTATTCCAAATTAAATACCTTCATAACAGATTACTGTAAAATTTAGCTTAAAACAGCACACATTTATTATTTCATAGTTTCTGTCTGTGTGGATTCTTTGACTCTGACTCTTCACAAGAACACAGTTTTATCTTAAGGCTTGATCTGAAGATAGATCCACTTTCAAGACATATGAGTAGTTGGAAGGAATGGTTTGTTGAACTAAGGAGTTCGTTTCTTCACAGCTGTCAGTCAGAGAATGTCCTGTGTATCCCATGCCTTGCGGGCTGGATAGAACAGGTTATAGCACAGCAGAAGTCATTGTCCTGATTAACCTAGAAGTGGCATCCAATCACGTTTGTCATGTTCCGTTCATTACTAGTATGTAGCTAGATTTAGCCTGCACTCTAGGAGGGAGATTTCACACACAACAGTGACTCAGGAATGGAGTCACTAGGAACCATTTTAAAAGCAGCCTACAACTCTCAAAGCAGTAGCCTTCCTGGGATGACCTCATCTTCAGCCCCTAAGTAAATGGACATCCTATCAGTGGTCTTTTCCCTGGTCATGTTTTGGTGTTTTCAGCTTGTTTTTCCCCCTGCAGT
Source organism: Ondatra zibethicus (assembly GCA_004026605.1). Classification (NCBI taxonomy): domain Eukaryota; kingdom Metazoa; phylum Chordata; class Mammalia; order Rodentia; family Cricetidae; genus Ondatra; species Ondatra zibethicus. Next base: position 279,154 of record PVIU01000264.1, read on the forward strand.
CACCGCCTTACCTCCAGATGGCCCTCTTGGACAGGATTTAATTAAATCCCAGACAGATTCTTGTGGGTGAGCCATGGAGTTTGGCATTCTTTACAGGAATCCCTGGCAGTCACCCTCGATTTCATGCTGCCATCAGAGTACCTAACCAAATGATTCTGTCTTCAGCCTCTCTCAAGGATTCCACACACTTGAATCATCTAAAGATCTAGAAGACATACCTTGGGCTCTCAAAGGACCTTATTTTTTATTAGTGGAAGCCCTGGAGAAAGGGCAAAGGAGAGCCACAGTACACCAGAGTCTTCTCCATTTCTTGCCGTCTAGGCCTTGTTTTTTATGCTAGAGGGAAATTTATGTGGATTTTGACCATATTCTTCCAAAATGGGAAGTTTGTTCTTGATCTCTTTTTGGAACATACTATCTTTTATTTTGCATCTCTAGCAAAAACTGACATTCGGGTAGCTTTGTGTTCACATCCTGTCTCTTGGTGTTTGCCTTCTTCCTGCTTGTTTGCCTGGGACTGTTTACCCTCAACATTACTACAAGAAAAGCAGTTACTAACTAATTTATTAAACCAAACCCTACAACCTGATGAAGAAAAGGGGGCAAGTTAATACAGATGGGGCGGAGAGGGCAGGGTGAGAAAGCACTAAATATCTCATTTTGGACTATAATAAATATCTTAATTGTATAAACATTATTTTGATCATGTTTTTAAAATAACTGCTGATAGAATTTTAAATGAGGTATTTACATTACAGTTTACAGGGAAAAGATGCATATAAAGAAAGAGATTGTGTTTAAAGGTTCGTATTACTAGCATAAATTATTTTTATTTGGACTGACAAAATCCAACAGTATAACTTTTATAAGAGACTGACTTCACAAAAGAGAATAGAAAGCAAAAAAATAGCCCCAAATTGGAGAAGAGATTTAGATGAACAAAAAGATGACAATATTTACATGACATAAAAAGTACACATTGTCACATATCTTGTGACCGGGATTCACAAGTGTCTCAAGAAAAACAATTAACTTCATATGGTCATCTTTATTTAAAATTTTTAGTGAGAGGTCATTGACAGATCAAAATAAAGCATTAGGTTCTTTGCCTTATTAAATTATACTCTAGAAAGTCGTGCCTATGGTTAGGAAAATTTCACTGGAGGAGGACCAGCTAAGAATCCTGCCTGGGGAGCTATTTAAGTTCCTAAAAATAAAGATTCTTTAAAAAAAAAAAGTATACTAAAGTATAATAAAAGCTAACACATAGGAATTGAACAGAACAATCCAGTAAAAGGAAATATAGCCTGAGAGAAGGCATAAGAAACAGAGACCCACACATTGACACACTCAGGAATCCCATAAAAATTCTAAACTGGAAGCCTTAATATATATGCAAAGACCTGTGCATGCTTTCTGAGTCTCTGTGAGTACATAAGTACATTCATCATGTTATCTTAGAACAAGAGGGCCTTGTTCTTCTGCTGTCCTCCATGCCCTCTGGCGCTTACACTCTTTCTGCCTCCTCTTCCACAGGGTTCCCTGAGCCCTGAGAAGAGGAATTTGATGGAGATATCCCATTTAGAGCAGTATGTTTCAGGGTCTCTCACTCTGCATAATGTCTGGCTGTGGGTTTCTGTATTTGTTCCCATCAGCTGCAGAAGGAAACCTCTCTGATGATGGCTGAGCACTGATCTATGAGTATAGCAGAATGTCATTAGGAGTAATTTTATTGCTTCTTTTTTTTTTTTTAAGAACATATTATTTAGTTTTACCTAGGTCCCTGGCTATCTAGTCTCAGGTCCACCCAAGCAGTGGATAGGGGTTCCACCTCATGGAGTGGGCCATAAGTCAAATCAGATATCATTGGGTTGCTCCCACAAACTTTGTACCCCCATTGCCTTAGCATATCTTGCAGGCAGGACACCATTGTAGATCAGAGGGTTTGTGGCTCCTCTTATAGTAGAATGCAGAGTACCTTCCTGTACCAAAGATGCTAGATCTTAGGGGTGATGGCTCTATGTAGGCACCAGTTTGATTTCTCCATGTTCAGTGAGTTGTGTAGGTGTTGTCTTCAGCAATGGAGCCTTGCCATTAGTTTGCGGAGAGCAATCTATTGTCTTGGCAACAGTCTGGGTTCTATTGGGATTCCAATGTAACCCCTTGGCCAACAACTTGATTACATGTAATCCCAGAACTGGAAGCTTTATTTGGTAACAAGAGATGGCCAGTTGGGGCTCTGTCTCCCTATTATTTTGTGATTCTATTTAGATCACCTTCATATATGTAAATATTTTAGGAGGCTTCTACTATATTAGGTTTCCACACTACCCCTCAGATGGCCCTTAATTTTAGCTGGCTCTCCCCCTATTCCCTCCCTCATCCTCTTCTCTGTCCCCCCCACTTGATCCTCACTGTTCTAGCCCCTCCTGTCCGTAACTATTCCATTTCCCTTTCCTAATGAGAGCTGCTTATCTCCCCTAGTCCCTCCTTTATAACTAACCTCTGGTTCTTCAGATTTTAGCTTGGTTATCATTGACTTAACTGATACTCACATATAAGTGTATGCATACCATATTTGTCTTTCTATGTCTGAGATACCTCACTCAGGATTTTTTTTGTTCTATCTATGTACCTACAAATTTCATGAATCCATTTTTTAAACAGCTGAGTAATACTCCAATATGTAAATGTGCTATATTCTCTTCATTCATTTGTCTGTTGAGGGACATTAAACTTATTTCTAATTTTTGGCTATTATGAGTAGAGCAGCAGTGAACAAGTTTAAGCAAGTATCTCAGTGGTAGAATGAAGTGTCCTTTGGGTATATGCCCATGAGTGGTATAACTGGATCTTCAGCTAGATTGAGTCCCATTTTCCTGATGGGTTGCCGTACTGATTTCCATAGTGTCTATCTATACAAGTTTGCACTCCCACTAGCAATGGATGAGTGGTTCCCTTACTCCACATCCTCACCAGCATGAGCGGTCACTTGTTTTATTGTTCTTAGCCTTTCTGAGGGGTTTAAGATGAAATTTCAAAGTACTTTTGATTTGCATTCCCTGATGACTAATGTGCTGGCTAGTTTTATGTCAGCTTGACACAAGCTAGAAATACCTGAAAGGAGGGAACCTCAATTCAGAAAATGCTTCCACAAGATCAGGCTGTAGGTCATTTCTTATTTAATGAGAGATGAGGGAGGGCCCAGCCAATTGTGGGTGGTGCCATCCTGGGCTGGTAGTCCTGGGTTCTATAAGACAAGCAGGCTGAACATTCCTCCATGACTTCTGCATCAGCTCCTGCCTCCAGGTTCCTGCTTTTGAGTTACTGTCCTGACTTCCTTTGATGAACAATGATGTGGAAGTGTGAGCCAAATAAACCCTTTCCTTCCCAGTTTGTTCTGGTCATGGTGTTTTTTTTTTTCAATAGTAACCCTAAGAAAGCTAACGGTGTTTAAGATTTCTTTGTTTTTCCAGTTTTGAATTTCCAGTTTTGATACTTCTGTTTAAATCTGTACACAATTTTTAATTAGGTTATTTGTTTCTTGCTACCTAGTTTTTAAGTTCTTTATATACTTTGGATATTAATTTTCTATCAGATGTGAAGTTAGTAAAAAAAAAAATCTTTTTCCATTCTGTAGGCTGACACTTTGACAAAATGATTTGACACTGACAAATGTTGATGTCCTTTGCCATGTAGAAAATTACTGGTTTTATGAGGTCCCATTTATTTATTAATTGTTTATTTTAGTGCCTGTGCTAATAGTGGTCTGCTCAGAAAGTCTTTTATCTTGCCAATGTTCAAGGCTATTTCCTATTTTCTCTTCTGTCAGGTTCAGTGTATCTGATTTTATGTTGAGGTTTTTGATACATTTGGAGTTGAATTTTGTGCAGGGCAAGGTGTATGGATTTACTTGGATTCTTCTACATGCAGCTATCTGGTTTGATCAGCACCATTTGTTGAAGATGCTTTCTTTTTTTCAGAGTGTATTTCTGGATGCTTTATCTAAAGTCAGATGTCCATAGGTGTGTAGATTTATGTCCACACCTATGTCCACATCAATTCAGTTCCGTTGATTAGTGTGTCTGTTTTTGTGCTAGCACCATGCTGTTTTTATTACTATAACTCTGTAACACAACTTGAAATCAGGGATTGTAATAGCTCCAGCATTATTATTCAAGATTGCTTAGCTATCTTGGGTTTTTGCGTTTCCATATGAAGGAGAATGTTGTCCTTTCAATCTGTGAAGAATTGTAATGGGGTTTTAATGGGGATTGCATTGAATTTGTAGATTGAATTAGTAGAATGGCCATTTTTACTGTTAGTCCTACCAATTCATGAGTATAGGAGATCTTTCTGTCTTGTGATATCTTTTTCAGTTTCTTTCTTCAATGTCTTAAAGTTTTTATCATATGAGTCTTTCACTTGCTTGGTTAGAGTTAACCCAAGATACTTTATATTCTTTGAGGCTACTGTGAAAGGTGTTCTGTCCCTAATTTCTTTCTCAGTCCATTTGTCATTTGAATATAGGGCTACTGATTCTCATGAGTTAATCTTGTATCCAGACACTTTGCTGAAGGTGTTTATCAGCTGTAGAAGTTCCCTGGTAGAATATTTAGGGTCATTCGTGTATACTATCATCTCACCTGTGAATAAGATACTTTGACTTCTTCCCTTCCAGTTTGTATCCCCTTGATCTCCTTCAGGTGTCATATTGCTCTAGCTAAGATTTCAAGTGCTATAGTGAGTAGGTATGAAGAGAGTAGACAGCCTTGTTTTGTTCCTGATTTTAGTGGAATTGCTTTGAGTCTCATTCCTGGCTCTGTAGCAGACCTCCTCCTCATGAGGCCTCCTTTTCCTCTCCCCCACCTCACACAGATCTTCCCCTCCTAAGCTACCCCCATTGCTTTATCCCAACTCCAGCAGGAGCCCACAGGCCACTCTGACAAGTAGGCTAACTGCAGATTTTCACCTCTCTCTCAGCTCCCTCAAAACTAATTAATACCCCAGTCTTATCCCCAGCTCTGCCACAAACCACCTTCTGTGCCCCCGACATACCCCATCTACAGTGGAATAAAGATTATTTAAAATTCCAACCTTGTGTTGAATTGGAGGCTCTAAAAGCAGCCTGTAGTGGGAAAAGGTGTTCTTTCCAGTCAGACAGGGGTTTCATTGGCTTGGTACTGAGAAAAGTTGGCTAAAGAAATAGTAGTTGGCACATAATAGGTTCTCTAGCCATTCTTTAATGAGAATTCCATGCCCTGGGCAATTTTTTTTTTTTAGATAGGCTTTCTAAGAACAGGTGCAAAATATGAAATGCATGACCATTTTATGTACTTGTGTTTGTTTTTTTATTTCTAAAGAAAATGTAAATCTGTAGCACTAATTACTACTACAGAGGTAACTGGTTGTCACAGTTCAGAACATACCCTTTCTGATGTTTTATGTTTAAACGAACACACACAGAGTTTTATGGGATTGTCTTTTTTTTCCAGTATATATCCCCTTGACCTTGATAAATTACTAGCTTTCCAAGTCCGCACATAATAGATCGTGACTATGAGGTTTATAGTAGTATATACTACTTAACATTTATTTAACAATTTCTACCTATACTAATGATCTTATGTTTCTTTGGGCTGGAGTGCTCCAGTGAACATTTTGATTTCTTTATGTTTCCAGGCTCTTCTACATAATAGACTGTTTGCTAGCAGTAGAATTGTTAGACTATGGTGTGTTTTTTAAATTTTACAATAAAATGAATGGTATCAATTTCTTAAATATTTGTAGTAGCATTGCTAGTACTTGTTTTGTCCATTTCCCTGTACCCAGTTTCAGGCACATTTCTGGGTTTAGAAAACAATTCATTAAAACCACAAAAATAGCCTAGCATTGTAGCTCATACCTATAATCCAAGCACTTGGGATGCTGAGGCAAGAAATTGTTAAACTTAAGAGCAGAGTGAGTCCCTGTCTCTAAATAAATAAGGAAAGCAATGATAGAGAAAACATAAGAAATGTTCATAATCTTGAAGTAGGAAATGCCCTTAAGCAAGATCCAGACTCATAAGCCACAAAGGAAAATGATTAATAGTTTTAATAAACAAATGGTGATGTCTGCTGTATGCAGTGACATGCGCAGCCAGTCCTAACTCATCAGGAGGTGACATAGGAGACTGTGAGCCTGAGACATCCCTAACCTATATCAAAGAAGGAATTCTGCATATGTGAGTATGGCTGTGCATTTGCCACAGCTTGCATAGAGATCAGAGAACAACTTTCTGGAGTCAGTTCCTTCTATCGTGAGTTCCTGGAGAGGAACTGAAATTCATGTTACCAGGCTTGGGCAGCAGACACTTTCACCCTCTGAGCTATCTCCCAGCCCTCATTCAGCACTTTGTCCCCATCTCTATCTCTACCCCCTTTTTCAGACACACAGCACGTAGAGTTAGGATTCAACTTAAAATGTCTTCCTCTCAAGCATTGCTGTATGCAGCGGGAGTACAGCGTGAGTAGGACAAGAGAGATTGTCGCAGTGCCAAGAGACAGATATGCACAAGCATGCATTCCTGTGTTAGAGAGTGCTAAAATAGTAAACCAGAAGGGAAAAGTGATAGGGAAGGAAGTGGTTTTGAAGTAGGTTGTGAAGAGTCTTTCTGATGGAGTTGAACAGAAATATGAGTGAGGCGAAAGAGCTGAGCATGGTCCCTTCTAAGAGAAGAGATCTTGCCCAGGGAGGAGCCTTCGTGTCTTTCCCTGGCCCTGCCCCTTAGGACTTCTGACCCCCTCAGCCTCCAGCTAGACTCTCAGGATGAATGGGCACACAAATTATTCACATTTGAGCCACCATGTGGAATCCAATCCCTTGATTTCCATGTCATGATTATATTACCCTCATGTTGGTGCATTTTAATCACTAATTCATCCCCTAGTGATGGAGACATTCCTACTGTGTAGCTGTGGGGATGCCCAAATACCCAATACTGGGCAGATGTGACAGGCAGCATACTATTAATTGCATTACTCAAGGCCTGGTGTGAAAAAAAAAAGACACCATTCACTACACAGGCCCAATGGTAGCTCTACTCAGAAGCGGTGGACAGTGTAAAACAGGGCTGATAGTTTCAGTAGGATCAGGTACCATGCAGTAACCACAGGAGAATATGTTAGGTTATTAGAGTAATTTCAAGGTTTGACAGGGAACTGAATGCTGATCCTCGGGGATAGTAGCTCTGCCTGTTACCTTTGATGGAAAAGATTCTTTGTATGAGGGCCGTATCCATGGGTACAGGTTGGGGGAGCTGTCAGCTTGTGCAGTAGAGGCCTTCTTAATTATATTAGATGTTGTTGGGCTTTCAAATCTTCTCATTTAAGCCAGTTGTTTTCAACCTGTGGGTCACAATTCTCTTTCACAGGGGTCACATATCAGATACATTTACATTACAACTCATAAAGTAATAAAGTTGCCACTGGTGGTGGCACAGGCCTCTAGTCCCAGTACTTGGCAGGCAGATCTCACAGTTCAGGACCAGCCTGGTCTAGAGTGAGTTCCGTTATAGCCAAGGCTACTTAGAGAGAGACCCTGCCTCAAAAAAAAAAAAACAAAAAAACAAATAACAGCAAAAAACCCAGTGAGCTCCATGTTCAGTAAAAGACCCTATCTCGACTGAGTAAAATAGAACAATAAAAGAAGACACCCTGTGGCCGCCATGCCCTCTGCACAGGTGTGCATAGTTACACACAGAGAAAATGGTTGTGAGGAGCTAAGTGTGCAGAGCATGCCTGTAATCTCCACACTCAGAAGGCTTAGTCAAACGGATATTGAGTTTGAAGTCAGGAGGGTTACCTAGTGAGACCTACAAAGAAAAAACAAAAAGCAAAAACCTCAGAATTGTAATTTGCTTATATGTTCCTTTATTTTAAACATGTAGAAGTAATAACAGCTTCACAGTAGTGTAAGAAATTTTAAAAGTTCACATGAAAACAAAACCATCTGAGTCCTATTTTTAAAATGCTTGCAAGTTTTCAGTTTCTATAAGAATTTTTTTCTAAAGGGCTACATATTTAACAGGACTTTCTTAAAGAATTGGGAAAATAAGCTTGCAGTCTGAATACAAAAAGCCTGAAGATTTAGAGGACTTTATGTTACTACAGACACAGTGGCTCTTCTACAAGAACCACAAGAGACTGACAAGGGTGTGTCAAAATCGCCTAGAGGCTTCTTAAAACACTGATTCCTGGGGACTATAGTCCTGTGCCCTCTGTTGTCTAGTATCTAAAAACATAGTTTATGCATGCATTGACTAGCTCTAAGATTGTTTACAGTCAGCAGACTAATTTTGGAACATGTTACAATTAGAAAATCTGTTCATTATTTTTTTTAAATTTCAGAAACAAATGAGGCAAAATTATTCACACCGAAATGACTTGATTTTATCTTTTTGTTTGTTTGTTTTTCAAGATAGGGCTTCTTTGTGTAGCTCTGGCTGTCCTGGAACCAGCCATGTAAACCATGCTAGTTCAAACTCACAGAGATCTGCCTACCTCTGCTTCCAGAGTGCTGTGATTAGAGGGGTGCACCACCACCACCCGGCTTCGTTCAGTTTTTATGGGTTTGAATAAAACAGCAGCAGTAAAGAAATAAAAGAAATTTTCTATTTATATAATAGTCATTTTAGTCCTCTGGTATAAAGGTTTTCTTTTGCAAATTATGACAACAGAAAGGAAATTGAAAAAGGAGAATTTTTCTCCTTTAATACCACTGATCTTATACTTAGATGTTTGTATTTTCCTATTCCCTCCTAGTCTCCATCTATAAAAATACATACACATAATTATAATCAATGATGAACATAAAGTATTTGTTTTGTTTTTTGCTTAACAAAGTCATGAGATATTTTCCCATTACGATATGGTAGATTTTTTTATCATATGACAACAAAAATTGATAAGCACTATTTGTCGTACCTAGATAAGTGAGCCAGTCTGTTTGTGGGTGATGCTGAAAGTCCTCCCAGCACGTCAGCAGTTCTGGTGAGGCTGCTTCCCTAGTCACAGTGAATGGTAGATGACGGTCGAGTGTGAGGAAAATCCTTCCTAGAAGACAGGAAGTGGCAGAGAACTTAGGCGGTGGGCTCTGGCTTTTATAAAACTAACCCAGGGATCCTGTGAGAACACCATGATCTCTTTCCCAGGACAATGTCCCAGGAGGTACTGCTACTGCTTCACATCCTACACTGGGGAACCAAGCTTCTAACACAATAACGATTGGGGGTACTCTCAGACCATATTTAAGCAATAGTATTAGGGATAACATTTTAAATATGATATAGCTCCTACAGGGACTGGGGAAATGACGTGAGAGCTTGAGTTCATACCCTAGTGGAGTAGATCTGCGAAGCTCATTGGCTGTTCTGCCTAGTGGAATCAATGAGCTTCAGATTCAGGGAGAGACCATGTTTCAAAAAATAAAGGTGGAAAGCAATTGAAGAAAGGCTCCTGATGCACATGCCTGCATACAAACAAGATACAGCCCCTGGAAAGGTTCATAGGCTAATGGTATTAATAATTATCTAGTGCCTATTTATTGAGCACCTGGTGCTAGGGATGCTAAACTGCCTTTCATTTGATAGACACAGTAGTAATATGTGTGTCGTGTGACGAGATGAAGAAACTACAGTTGAGTCATTTGCCCAAGATCACATAGCCAGTAAGTGACAGTCATGACTTGTACCCATATCTAGCTAGCTTCCAGAGGAAAGCATGGCCAACAGGTAGATTTACAATGCTAATCCTAAATTTCAGAGCCCCTCATTTGTCAATGCAGGGTTTGAAATGTTCAAGGTAGAATTAGAAAGCTGTATTGTAACTAGAAACTATTTCTAGATAAGCATTTTGGGAAATTGCTGATGATTTCTTGTAGCTTATTTTGCTAACAAAATATTGTAAACAAATATTCATTTTTGTAATTGAACAACATGTGTCTCTGAAAAATGAGAAGTTCAGCCGTGAGAGAAGACAGAAAGAGAATAGCTTGCTGTTGCTTGTCTGTAAGCCCAGCACTCGGGGCAGAGGCTGGAGGACAGCCTGGGCTACATAGTGGGTTCCAGGCCAGCCTGAGTTACAATATGAGACCCTGTCTCAACACAACAACAAAATTAAAAATAGCATGCTTATAAATCCATCTAGTTTCATGTTGTTGTATCATGATATGAGGAGAAGAATGACCATTTCTTGAAATATTCTAGGGAATTTTGACCTTATTCTATCTGAACTTTTCAACCTCAACGGCACTTAAAACTGATAGATCTTGCCAGGTATGGGAGGCAGGAGGATCTCAGTGAGTTCAAGGTCAGCTTGGTCTACAAAGCGAGTTCCAGTACTGTTATGTAGAGAAACCCTGTCATGAAAAGTGAATGAATGAATGAACAAACTGGTAGATCTTGAGAAGCGCTGACTTATCTTTATTTTAAAAAACTCCAGAAATGGCCGGGCAGTGGTGGCGCACGCCTTTATCCCGGCACTTGGGAGGCAGAGGCAAGTTGATCTCTGTGAGTTTGAGGCCAGCCTGGTCTACAAGAGCTAGTTCCAGGATGAGCTTCAAAGCTACAGAGAAACCCTGTCTCCAAAAACAAAAACAAAAAACAGAAATTGCTCAGATATGTAACTAGGAATGATAGATATGCAGCAAAAAGCTATAGAATCTGGAACATGGAAGTGAAATAATAAATGTGTATCTTTAAGTCTTTCTGTGGTTGGAGAGAGTAGTTCAGCGTGGTCCAGACCAATGGTTGCATAATAGTACATTATTAGTTCTCATACCCCTATGTTAAAATGTATTCTAGGGATGTGTGTTTGCCATTACTTTTAAAAGTACAGCTTTTGACGCCGGGCAGTGGTAGCTCACACCTTTAATCCCTGCACTCGGGAAGCAGAGGCAGGCGGATCTCTGTGAGTTTGAAGCCAGCCTGGTCTACAGAATGAGTTCCAGGACAGGCTTCAGAGCAACAGAGACACCCTGTCAAAAGTCCAGCTTTTATTTCATTTCACTAGAACAGATTTCCAGGAGTAGGAGTAATTCTGTTGAGTCAAAAGACGTGAATAGTTCAGCCTCAATAAATTATTGTAATGGATATAACCAATTTATAGTTTTAAATAGAACCAAATAGGATGTTTAGAAGAATTTTGCTAGGCTTGAGAAAAAACTTAGAATTTTTATTACACAAATATTATTTTGAAATTGGCAATAAATTATTAAAACATTGTTTCTATTGTGTTTACAACATTCTTTCATAACTGAATTTATCTTTAATAGATTGATGAACTCCCAGAGGGAGCTGTGAAGCCTCCAGCCAACAAGTATCCCATCTTCTTTTTTGGTACCCATGAAACGTAAGTTAACAAAATAGCCTAAGTTTCAACATCTCTGATCTGACTCCCCTAGATTACATATTAATATGTGATCTATGCTGTTTTATGTTAGTTATTATGTCCTCTTATAATATAACAGACTTAAAACATTTTATTACTATAAGGTGCATTAGTTACTTTTGCATGATGTAACAAAACACAACAGAAGCAAGTTTGGGAAGAAAGTGTTTATTTTGCCTCATGGCTTCCGGGGATTTCAGTTCCTCACATCAGGGAAGGCACAGGAGTCTGTGCAGGAAAAATAGGTGGTTATAGGTTTTTACATGTGGACTAGGACATGCAGAAAAGGCAAGCCGGGGCAGGCATGGCCATAGCTTAAAAGGTACGTTTCTAATGACCTATCATTCATGCCTCACCCCATCACCCCATAAGACTCCACAACTTCCCAAATTAACATCACTGTCTGGGTACTAAATGTTTGAACATAAGAGCAGGGGAGGGGGCATTTCAAATCCAAACCATAAAATAAGTTTTTGTTCATAGAAGTCTTGATTACTGAAAGCACATCTTTGCTTTGAATGCCATTTCTGTTTCTATTTTAAGTGTTGTTTATCAACCCAAGTCTCCTTTCAGGACACTTGTGAATTCCTAGAGCAGTTGACTTACTGCTGGGACTCTGTACATGTCCCCTTTAGAGAAGTGTCTTCCACACATTTTTTATAGGACAAAGTTATGTTCTCTTAGCTCTTTCAGCTTTAGACCTAAAACAAACGTACTGCCTTTTAAAGATTTTCTAATTACATTTGTTAAATATATGGATTCTAGTAATATATATGTGTATTTCCTTCTTTCACAGTAATCCAGAAGTGGGCACAGGTGAGGGTGGATAGACAGATTTGCTCTAAGTGAGTTCTAAGAGTTGCACCCTCTCTCAGGTCTTACCATTCCTTGGTATTAACCCTTGTGCGCTTGTTTGTGAGAGCCTCGCTGTGTAGACCACATTGGCCTTGAACTCACTGGGATCCCTCTGCTTCTGCCTCCTAAGTGCAGAGGTTAAAGTCATTTGTCTTCACACCTAGCTCATTGGCTTTATTTGAATACTAACATTTCAGTTGTACATGTGCATCTTCTAGGGAGAGGGGAAGAGAGAAGAAGAGTGAGAAACAAGGATGACTTGTGAGAAAATGGCAAGAAAGGTCCATGGGTCACTTCTGCTTGCACTCATTCCAGTGTCAGGAATTTGGTCATGGAACCGCACACAGCCATAGGGAAGCTGGGAAATGGTTTCCAGTTTAGCAGTTCTAAAATATGGGAGGAGTAAGAAGAGCATGGTTTTGGGGTACAATTTGCAGTCTTGCCACACGCTATCATTTACTTTCATTTAAATGTTAGAGTTTGAAATGAATTTTAGCTTGCTATTTCTCCCATTCTAACTTCACCTCATTCTGGTCTTAAAAACACCAGGATAAAGTCCTGAAGACAGAAATTTATTTTCTTGTTTGAGAGATAATGTGTGTCTTTCAGGAAATAATTTTTTAGGGCTTTTGGTATTGTTTTGAGTTTAGTTTATTTTGGATTAGTTTTGTTTTTGTTGTTGTTGTGTGTGCGTGTATGTGTGTGTTGCTGGACTAGCTGCAAGTCCTCAAGGAGGCAAGAAGCTAACCCAAGTCTTATTTTCATCTAATAAACACTGTATATACCTTTTCTTAGGTTGCTAGAAAGCTTAGAAGTAAATGTTTTACCTATAAATACAATATTCTTTGTGATACATATTTTATTTATCTTACTCCTGACCTTATTTTATATGCATACCTTTGTTCTGATTTTTCCTTAGAATAACCTGTTCCAAATTATCTGGCTGCATTTTTTGGGACAAGGCAAAAGTTAACTTAAAAAAAAATCTCACTTCTACTGTATGCACCATTTACTAAAATTACGTGTTTACTTTTGGGATTTGTTTTTTAAGGTATTCTGTAAGTCAGTGGAAGTGGAAAGGTGCCCTTAAAGACCTGCCAACTGGCACACAAACTTTAGGCAGCTTAACCCACAATTATTTCCTATGCATAGATCAATGATTGCAAAAGCCAAAGGCCAGAGTAATAATTCCTGTTAAGTTTCCTTGAAAGTGAAGGATGCCCTATAATGTCCACTTTTTCTCATGTTCATGTTGTGCATCAAATAAAACTTTAACCTGCCCATCCCTCAAAAATTTTATTCTTGGTTGTGTATTTGAGCATTTCATTTCCCCTCTTCCAACTCTTCCTGGACCCACACCTCTTTCCCTACTCATTCAACTTTGTGTCTTTTCTTTTTAAACCACCAAGACCAATTTGTGCTGCCCAAATATTTTTGGATGTGTGGTATCTTAGTTTAGGGTCCTATTACTGTGAAGAGACACCATGACCACGGCAACTCTTATAAGGAAGAACATTTCATTGTGGTGGCTTACATTTTCAGAGGTGCCTACGGAAGGTTCTGTCCCACACAGTCCCGCAGCCATTCAGTTCCAAATAAACACACAGAAGTTTATATTCATTATAAACTGTTTGGCCTATTGCTAAGGCTTATTACTAACTAGCGCTTACAACTTAAATTCACCCATAATTCTTGTCTGTGTTTAGCCATGTGGGTTGGTATCTTTTCTTAGTAAGGCATTCTTATCTTGCTTCCTCTGTTTCTGGATTATGACTACATCTTTTCCCAGAATTCTCCTCATCTTGTTGCCCTGCCTATGCTTCCTGCCTGTCTACTGACCAGTCAGCATTTTATTAAGCCAATATGAGTGACAAATCTTTACAGTGTATAAGAGCATTATCCCACAGCACAGATGTTTAGTCCATTATCATCATGGTGTGACACAGTGGCATGCAGGCAGACATAGTGCTGGAGAAGTAGCCAAGTGTCCTGCATCTTGCCTTGAAGGCAACAGGAAGTGGTCTGAAACATTGGGTGTGGCTTGAACATATATGAGAGCTCAAAGCCCGCCTCCATAGTGACACACTTCCTCCAACACATGTCCTAATAGAGCCGCTTCCTTTGGGGGGCATTTCCTCTAAAACCACCACATGTGGTCTTCCTGAAGTATGGTTGACTACCAGGTCTACACTCTTCTCCCTGATAGACAGGGTCTCACAGAGCCCAGAATGGGCTCAGACTCCGGCCTCCACCTCCCATGTGCATTGTAAGTGTGCCAACACACTTAGTATACATAGATTTGTTAGTTTATTTTTGAACCATCTGGAGAGATCATTGCTATACCCAGTCAGAAAATTGAATTTATGAATTACTGCTAACATGCTGACTGAAAGGTTTCAGTATCATCTTTCTCTGATTTCTAAATTCCTATCTCTAGCTCGTAGTTTTCTTTAATCCCCAGAAAATATTTTCTAACTCCCTACTTGATATCTTCTTTTGAATGTTTTAACTGGGACTTCGGGTTTTACAATTAACAATATGCTTCATCCCAAATCTTTTCCTTCAAGAGAAAAATTGTAACATTTCGGTAACTAACAACTCTGGCTTTCTTATTTATCATCCTGAACCCTTAATGGTAGCCTCAAATCCAGTTTCTCCACCGAAGTTTCTTTCCTGAGAATGAAATCTGATTTTGATCATTTCTTCACCAACTACATCCTGGCCCAAGTTGCCATCATTTTTTATTTCAGGAGCCTTCTGTTACTTCTTGCTTACATCCTAGTACCTAACCTTCACTAATGGTTTCCAACATGACAGACAAGTGATGCTATTAACACATCTCAGAACCTTGCATGGCTTCCCATATTACTTAATACCTTTGCAATGAGCTCCAAGACCCTAAATAATCTGTCGCTAGCCTGTTACCTCTCTAACCGTGTCCATACTGGTTACTGTTACTCATTTCACTCTAGCTGCCCTGGCCTCTTCTGTGTTTCTCAGACACATAATATTTTCCCAGGTAACAGCACAGAGGGTGCCTTCACCTCCTTTACTTAGAAGTTCCCTTTCTAGTGATGCCTTTTCCAATCTTTATAGCTGAAATTGTAGAAGTCATCCCTAGTGTATCCATCTGGGATGGGCTAGTATTAATTGTCAACAACCCAACCTAGACTCATCAGGGAAAGAGTTTCAGTGAGAAATTAGCTAGCGAATAATTTGTCTCTGAGGGGCTTTCTTAATTGGTTATTTGGACTAGAAAGACCAACCCACTGTGAAAGCGCCATTCCCTAGGATGGATTCTGACTGTGTGAGTGGAATGAGTTGAGCTTCAGCATGCATGCATTAACTCATTGCTCTTTACTCTTAACTGTGGATGTGATGTGTCTAGCTGCGTCAGAACCCTTGAGTTCCCGACAGTGGTGGATGTTAACCTTGACTATAAGCCAGATCAACCCTTCCTTCCTTAAGTTGCTCTGTTAGGGTGTTTTATCACAGCAACAGGAAAAGAAACTAAGACACCATCCTTCTTTGTATACAAGAAATATGTGTTTAGTTTGCCATTTTAATTGGTCTACTATCAGCACCTGTGCTTCCTGAAGGCAGCAATTGCTGTGCCTTATTCCCATACCATTGCAACAATGCCTGACACATTATAGGTGTTTAACTGGTATTTGTCATATTAACAGCTATGTAAATTTTAATTTGGAATGTCTCAAGAATGTCAGCCAAAGTGAGCCTTGGTAGGAGATTTGCTAGATTAAGATCACAAGTCACGATGCTATAGGTTCTGTTCAGTGTGCCCCAGTCTGTTAACTACAGAATTTAACTACTTTTTCTTGATTATAATTAATTTAGTTAGGAAAGCTTTAAGTTAGATATAAATTCTGTTTACTTTGCTACTTCTGGGTTGTTCTCCCCCCAACCAATTTACAGAAATAAAATTGGCTAACTATTCTAAAGTAGTGTACAGAATTAAATAATTTTTATTCCAGTATTTAAATTCCTAATATAAATCTCACAAACCCTTACCTACAGTAAGATTAACATAAATACTAGTTTAAAATGATGATTGACACAATCAAAGTAAATAATTCTAATTCTGCCTTGTGTAACTAGAAATCAATCTTAAACGAAGTAGATTGGTAATATTAATAAAGAGTCAAAATTGGACAGTCCACAGTTGCTGACTTTACATACTCAGATATCCATTTTTATTGCTTTGAAATATGTTTCTAAAGCATCTTGTGATATGTGTTTAACCCGCAGGGTTTATGTATACTTTAAGTAACTTTATTGTAATGTGCTCTGACATCATATTTGATCTTGATATTTACAGTACTTGCATTTGAAGGTCAGCGTGTCAGTTCTATTTCTGATCTATCTCTGCAGTGCATTTCTAGGTCCTAAAGACCTTTTCCCATATAAGGAATACAAAGACAAGTTTGGAAAGTCAAACAAACGGAAAGGATTTAATGAAGGATTATGGGAAATTGAAAATAACCCAGGAGTGAAATTTACTGGGTACCAGGTAATAGTTTGCATCACAGTCTCTTGTTGTACTCTTATTCCTTGCTTTTAACTCTTATGCATCTTTGTAAAATGTCCTTCTTGTTAGTACTTACCTTCCATTGGTTTGAAGTCAGAGTTCTTCTTTGGCTATAGCAGCATTGTTTGATAAAGTACCAACTCTTGCCCAGAAGAGTCTGAGTTAAGTGGCCATTGAAAAATTGACTCTGACGGTCATTTGGGACATTAATTGAATCAGGATTACCCATGCTACTGAGATTAGCTTCAAATTCTTGACTACAAGCAACCCTCCTACCTCAGCCTCAGCTGGAATTAGAGATGTGTGCCACTATGCCTGGCTGTCGTAGTTCTTTATTTTGAAAATGTTAAAAGTAGGCCAAAGTCTTTGAAATTTAAGCAGAGTGATTGTTTCCACAGTTTGTGTTCTTGTTCTTTTTCAAAATGTAATTGACTGATTTTCCCCTAGGCCATTCAGCAGCAGAGCTCCTCAGAAACTGAGGGAGAAGGCGGGAATCCTGCAGATGCAAGCAGCGAGGAGGAAGGCCATAGAGTAGAAGATGGAAAAGGCAAAAGGAAGAATGAGAAAGGGGGCTCAAAACGGAAAAAGTCCTACACTTCAAAGGTCACTGCCAACCTCCCTCCCGCTATTCGTGTCTCATGCATGTTCACTGAAGGTTTTCATCTGGTAGGAGGTATAGTTCCTTAGCAAAGTGCCAACCTAGAACATGTGACTCAGCCCCACCCCACCCAACCCCCACATACACACTACAGACTCTAGAGGCAGAAGGTCAGAAGCCCCGAGGTATTCAGGGAGTCACAGCTGACTCTTCAAGGCTGAATGCCCTGAACATACTGCATGCTTAGTTGAAGGAGGAAGGTTACACATATAATACTGTGCATCCATACCAGACGTTGACTTAAACTGGGCATGCAGGACTGAGGATTCCGACGCCATCAAAAGGGAGAGAGGGCACAATGAACAAGTAAATAATAAACAAATATAAATTATGAAAAGAGGAAGAAAATGAATGTGATCAAGGAAACAGAGAAAGCACAGGTACCCCTAGATCTTGAGCACGGAGACACAGGTGAATGCTGAACAGTGCAAACTTGCAAGCTGTGTCAGTGAATGAGTCGGGTTCTGTTCCAAACGTAGCAGCAGTGACATGATGGTAGATTTACAAAGGGAAAGAGTAAGTTTGCTATACGGTACTTTAGATATGAAGTCAAAAATACCCTGAGATTTGTGAAAACTTTTGAAAGTAAGCTGAAAGTAAGAGAAATGGGTCCTTGAAGAGCTAAGATTGGTTCAAGGTTCAGTAGAGTCTGTCACATGATTGAACTCTTGAAATTATTTCTATTTCGATTTCTTGTATTTATTGGCTCTATATAACTAAGAACCCCTGGGAAAACAAGTACCAAGAGCTTCTCATACAATTAGGATTTGACTTTGGCAGTTGTTAAAATCTATCTACTAACATAGCTAAAATTATATCCATCCATTGTTATTTCCTATGTATCTAGTTGTGTGATTCACTATGTATCTTAGTGATTACTCCTAGGGCTGGAGAGATGGTTCAGTAGGTAAAATGCTTACTGCACAAACATGAGGACCAAGTCTAGATAACCTAGCACCCACCTGAAATTGGGGCCCATGTGGCTGTAACCCCCGAGCTGGCAGGGTAGGTGAGACAGGATGATCCCTAGAAGGGGCTTGCTGGTCACCCAGTCTAGCCCAATCAGGGAGCTCCAGTAAGAGACCCTACCTAAAAATATAAGGTAGATTCAGGCCCTTTGAGACTGTCGTGTTCTACATATATATAGGCAGCACTAAATGTATGCAGTGGGTATTAAATTAAAAAAAAAAAGCACAAGCACATGTAGTTAGGAGGGGAAAATAGTGAGGGAGGGCGTAGGAGGAGTTGGACACGTGCACACATACACACATATAAGTGAACAAATGATTGCTTTTGGTGAGGATAAAGTTGGTTAGTTTTAAGTTGAATTTCTTTTAGCATTTCTGTTTTCCTTAAACATCCATTTGAATTTCTACTTAATTGATTACCTGCTGAGCTTGTATGGAATGTGTTTACAACCCTAAATTATGTAAAAGCTACATAAGGCTTCAAAGGCTTAACAATGAACATGTTGCCTTTAAATGTCACTATTTCATTGCATGTTTCCAAGATCAACAGCACCAAGACTCACAGTTAGGGTAGAGTTAGCACTTTACAGCAATAAAGGCAAGGCCTAAAATTTACCATTTAAAGGATGATTTAATTTTAATTAACTAGAAGTAACTAATTTTATTTAATTGAACTTTTCACGATCACTTAAGAACTATGTTTAATTTTTCACTGTTGCTGGCTTTCCACAATGCTAGGAATTAAAACTCAAAGCCTTGTACATACTAGGCAAATACTCTAACACCTGAGTTACTTAGTACCCAGCCCAGAATTCTAACTTTTTTATATACATTTATGTGTTGAAGTGGAGGTAAGGTGTTTGGATTTTTTTTGTTTGCTTGGTTTTTGTTAGTTAGTTAGTTTGTTTTCCTTGTAGAGGGTCTATCTCTGTAATCCAGCCTAGCCTGAAACTGAATTTATATCCCAGACAAGCCTTGAACTCATGGTGGTCTTTCTGCCTCAAACTCTGAAATGATGTGATTACAGGTATAGCTAAGAAGCCCAGTCAGACTGTAACTTTTTCCTGTTAATGTCATACAGTGGGTCTCAAACTGTCACGTAGATCAGAATCCTATGAATTGATGTTGACATGCCTTAAGGCCCCAGAACTGCTGTTCCAGAACTTTGAGGAAGGGCTGGGAATCTAGTTTATAAGTCGGCTGACACGGAAATGACACTAGGAGAGCCACTTCCTACTGTAGCCCTGTTACTCTCTCTGGATGCCCAGTGCTTTCTTTTTGTTGAGTATGTGAATTTCTCTTAAATCTGAATAGTCTACTTTTGCACTTGAAAACTAGTAGTCTGTAAACCTTCTGTAACATCCAGTTAGGTACTCCTCTATGTACAGAATTTCATTTACCTGTGAGGGGAAAAACTCAATAATCAAAATAAAAAACCAAAGTACGGCAGGTCTGAGGAAAATGACTTATCTTTTAACAAGTGTAGAGCTGGTTCATATTAAACAAGCATTAGCAGATAATAGAAAATTGTAACTTAAAAGTATTTTATGCAAATGATTTATGGTTAAGGCTTATCAGATCCTTACAACAAATTAAATTAGTAAAGATGCTAAAAGGGCAAGAATTTTAGTTAGCAGAACAACAATTAAACATAAAACCAGTTCAAGTCCACACTGATAAAACAGATGATAAACACCAACTTAAAAGAAACTTATAGGACTTATGATTTGAAGAGCTTTACGGAGTTAGTTTTGCAGCCAGATTTCCTGCCAAGATAACTATTTCACTCACTAGTAGACGTCTGAAGATGCTCTAGTTCTCATTGGTGTTTGGATCACCAAGTGCTGAGAAGCATAAACTCAGGGTTACTTACAAACAACCTGCACAGGCATTTTTATATATATTATGATGTTTTACGTTAGGCTAAGAGTGGGAGGTCAGTATTGTTACTTGAGGATACCTGTTTTTAATCTAAAAAGATAAAAATGAAAACATTTTAAACTAACATTTTGCCTGGCTGTGGTTGGTAGTTTTAATCAAGTAAAATAGAAGCAATCTATTTGTTCTGTAACTAGAAGATCTTTCTCTTTGTATTTTAGATTTATTTCATGTGTGGGTTGCCTGCATGTTTGTTTGTACAACACGTGTGTGTATTGCCTGCAGACAAGAACGGGAAATTGGATCCCCTGAAACTGGAGTTATGTGTGGTTATTAGCCACTATATCAGTGCTGGGAACTGAACCCAGGTCCTCTGCAAGTAAGCTCTTTTAACCACTGAGCCATCTCTCCAGCCAATCTTTGCATTTAAAAAAGACATTATATATGTAAGGGACTGGAGAGATGGCTCAGAAGTTGAAAGCACTTGTAGAGGACCAGAGTTTGATTCTCATTGCTCACATCAGGTTGCTTACAAGTGCTTACAACTGCCCCTGCACCACACACACACACACACACACACACACACACACACACACACACACACACATACCAAATAATTTTTAAAAATTGATTGTATGAGAAGGTTCCAATTTGCAAATTCATTTCTGGAAAGCCAAAAAATGATTGGGTTAGTCATTTTACCTTAGTTATTGTTTTTAAAGTATTTGAAGATTGATCTAAAAATATTTCTCCTCTCCTCCCTTTTTTCCTCTAGAGAAATGGCCTCATGTAGCCCAGGTTGGTGTCAAACTCATATGTAACCCAATCATGTCCTTGAACTTTTGAGCCTCCTTTCTCTGTCTTCTGAGGGCTGGGATGACAGATGTCCATTCTCATGCCCAGTATATACAGTGCTGGGGTCAAACCCAGGGTCCCTGCATGCTAGTCACGCACTACTAACTGAGCTACAAGCCCAACCATTAAAACTTCTTAAGAGAAATACAGATTTAATAGATAAAAGAGCAAGCTGGTCAAGTTCAAAACATGTTAAAGGGACTGCATTTGAGCAAACAGCCTAGCTTTTGTGTTTTCTATTTAGTAGTCATTCACACAAGCCCATTAGTCATTGTTTATTGTTTATATGCTTGTATTTAAACTTGTTTTTTACTTTAAAAAAAAAAACTTCTTAGGAGAAGTCATCATGGTGACTCAGTAACGACAGTTGCCATCAAGCCTTATGTGCAGCTCAGGAACCACATGATGGAAGGAGAGAACTAGTTCCCAAGGATGTTCTCTGACTTCCACACATGCCGTGGCAGGTGCATGCATCCATACAAATACATACTCATACACAATAAATACATACAATTCTAAAAATTCAAAAAAAGTCTTTTAAAGGGAAATGTTAAAAATGTTACATCTTACTATCATAAATAAGACATACAATTGAAGCTGTATTTTTCTAACTTCGGTACTGTTCTGCCAGGTGACTTCTGCTGCAAACTATAATTTGATTTCAAATGCAAAATGACAAAGAAAATGCACTGGCTCACCAGTATACCCTTGATGCTTAAGTAATTACCCATAGTTTAAAGATTAGATTGCAGTGTTGTGCTGTGATGGGAAAGCTTTGTCAGAGTCTTTCTAAGTCTTTGCGTAGTCAAACAGCACAAGGTCTTCTGCCTTGGATGCCATGTGCTGCCTCAGGAAGTTCACCCCAACTCTCTGGACCTTGTTTTCTGTTACTAAAAGGTGACTTTCTGATGTCTACTAAGGTGGTAGGTCCTCAGCCAGTTGTGTTTAGTCATGCTGTGGGTGTCTGTAGAGTCCAGTTTTTAATATCACATTTCTTGCAAGAATTAGGTGGTTGTCTAGCCCGTTTCTGCTTCCTTTCCAGCTAGTTAATCTAGGCTCAGAGAAGTAAAATGACTTGTCCAGCAACACCTAGTCCAGCCTTGGCACACTGAATGTGTTCTGTATGTGCTCCATCGAGTCAGACTACATGCAAACCAGCTCCTAATGCACCTCCTTACTTACATTTGTGCATTTGGAGCTCTGCTATTGACTCTTAATTTTTAACTTTTAAATGTTTAGAAGTCTTCTAAACAGTCCCGGAAATCTCCAGGAGATGAAGATGATAAAGACTGCAAAGAAGAGGAAAACAAAAGCAGCTCTGAGGGCGGAGACGCCGGCAATGACACAAGAAACACGACTTCAGACTTGCAGAAAGCCAGTGAAGGGGTGAGGATGTGCTGATGGTTTCCTTCTCTCCTGCTAACCTAGAAGACATTTCCCTGGGAGTCAATGTCAATGGCTTAGCCCTAGTAGACATGCGGTTTGGTGTATCCACTCACAAACCTGAATGAGCAGTCAGATGTTTAGAGTCTGAGCCACGTGGAAACTGTACCTTCCTGGAAAATTGGAGCTCGGAATATTATTTTTCAAACTACTTTAGCAACTTACAAGTATTTTAAAGTAGTTTGCAAGTTACTGAAATTGAAATTTAACAGTTCTGTTTCTTTAATCACAAAGTCAATGGCATATCCAAAATAGAATATAAGTATTCAAGCTGGATTTGAGTACTGATATTTAAAAGACCTATAGAAACAGATTTGCTTACTTTGACTCTAGTTAACTTCTGTTGACTTTGGCATTTCAGGCAGATCCGCATTTGTGAAAGTGGTAGTAAGGGAATTGTGCACCTGGGCCTTTCCCATAGCATTTTTTCTCTGTAGACCAGTTGTCTTCACATAATAATCTATGAAGGCTGAGCACTAGAGTGCACAGCCCTGGCCCGATAGGACTGACTCCCAGCAACTGCCCTTGGTGAAATAGTGGGTGAGCGGTGGAACCTGGGAAGTGCGCTGCTGCTCCTCTGTGCAACTGGTTCTCTATCCGTTCTTACCTGTCCATACTGGTCCGCTTGCCTGTCAGCTTTCCCTCTTCATCTCAGTCACCTGCCATTACTCTCCAAGTGCACTTAGTTGTGTGAGTAGGCTTCTGCAGCCTCCTCTCAGCTTCTGAAACACAGTCTTGCTGTGTACCCCATCTGGCCTAGTACTCACTGTGCAGCTCAAGCTGGCCTCAAATTCATGGTACTCATGTTTGAACCTCTTGAGTGCTGGGCCTACAGGGTGCATCGCCATGCTTGGCCTTCTTCTTCAAGTCCCCTTCTCTCGCAGCATTTAATACCATGAAGCACTTCTCTCCTCCTGACTCTACCAGTCACCTTTCTCTTCCGCTCCCCTCCCTCTCCTAGAGCTCTCCTTCTGCAGTCTGCCATGGTATGCTTCCTTAAAAGTTCACACATCCACAGGGGCAGGGGCAGGGGCATGCCTCTAAATCCACAGAGGCAGGTGGATTTCCTAGTTCAAGGACAGCCAGGGCTACACAGAGAAACACTGTCTTGAAAAACAAACAAAAAAAGTTCCTATTTCAATATTGTTCAGTGTGGCTTGTTTATAAACATTTAATAATGGCATTTACTCACTGCTGTGCTTTTAAGTTCATTTATTTGGTTATATGTAGCAGCAAGTTTGATTTTTTAAGTTAAAATGTTATTACTCATGGGGGGTGCTGTTACAGCTTGCCATACATAGTTTATGTATGGAGGACCCAGAACAACTTTCAAGGATCCATATTCTCACATGAATCCTGGGGAATCAAGCTCAGATCTTGGGCTTAGCGAAAGTACCATTACTCACCAAGCCGTCTTGCCAGCCCTTATTCATTTTTCAGTGCTGTGTAATGCTCAGTTTATATAACATATATAATGCTGGGAATATGCCAAATTTATATATTCAGTCTACTGTTAATGGGTATTTGGGCTATTTCCAGCTTTGGGCAGTTCAAACCTATAATGCTATAAGCATTTTGTCTCAGCGTACATGCTCAAGTTTTCTTAGTTTGCAACTAGAGCTGGAGATGCTGAAGTACAGGCTTATGGCTTTCAGTTTTACCAAGTCCCTTTCTGGAGGATTGGCCAGTTTATGCTCAGACCAACAATGCCAACAGTGTATTATTTTGGTGTCATCTGATTTTGGTTTTTGACAATATGTTGGCGTAAAATTATCATTACAGTATGAATTTGTAATGCAGTGTGATCAGTGATATGTCTCTTTTTATGCTGTGATACACATTTCCAGGGTTCTGCCTGTTTTCCCATTAGACTTTTTTCTTACTTTTTTTATAGGGCTTTGCTTATGCTGTATGATACTGTTTAATGTTTGTGTCTTATCTATTAACTTTCTTTTGATTTAAAAGAATTACTTCCTTAGTTTTATTTAGTCAGCTGTTCACTTTTCTTCATGTGGTTAGAATTTTCTGTCTTTAAGAATAACCATCTTAACCATCTACTGAAATCATCTGCCACCTAGAGTAAGGTTCTGACTAGGTTCTCTTGGGTTCCTTTGGTCAATTACCCACTCTATGCTATAGCAGCTGTCTAACAAGTCATGGTATTTCATAAAGCTGATAGCTAATGTTAAGCTTATTTTTTAAATATGGAATAGCCATGAGCTAGGACAGAATGTCAAATGATTGACATTAAGAATGTCAGATCATTAAGAATGATTCAGTAGATGGATTGTCAAAGGAAAAGTTGCTGGAGCAGTGTTCTTTACAAGGGAAAAGGCACGAGATGAGTACACGTTGTGAGGGAGGGAGTATTAGGGCACAGATACACATAGGTGGGGACTTGGGAGGAGAGCTTATCAAAAATTCTTGCGATTGCTTCCATTTTCTAAGAAAACAAGATTTCACAGAGGGGAAGAGGTTTAAAAAGTCCCTGAGAAGAATAGGAGGGTGAGTAGGCTTGAGAAATGAGGTGATTGCTAAGGAAGCAGGACTCATTTGGGGCTGGTGGGCATGAACTTGAAGTAAGCAGTGGGAATGACTGTGTTTGCTCCAGGCAGATTGAGCTGTGCAGGTACACAGAGAGCAGAGAGTTGAATTCAGCTGGAGTACAGGACAGGAGGTTGAGGCCAGGGAGCTGCATCGGAAGGGGGACACTATAGAATCCAAAATATGTTAATGTATTAATTGAATATTTTGGTGTTCAGTTTTTGCAATTTCTCTTACGTTAGATATCCCCTGGGAAGTGTATAGCTGGCCAAGATTTTCCCACTGTTGCTTGGCTCTCCATCTTCCTTATTCTTCCTTTACTGTAACAGGAGCTTGTGGGTTTGGTATGATCCCATTTACCAGTCCTGAGATTGTCTGTCAAAGCCTTCAGAAAATCATTGTCTGTGTCTTGAAATACACTGCCTGTGCTTTTCATCACTTTTTTAAGTGTTGAGAATTACATGCGTACATACATACATGTTTTGATCAAACACACTTCCTGTTTCCTCCCCTTCAGTCCCTCCCCTGTTTCCTAGCACCACTTTCTCCTCTCAACTTTATATGCTGTTTTCTCTAACACTGTTCAGATTACCAGATCTTATATAAAAATTTTTGATTCCATTTTCAATTTATTTCTATACAGGGTGGGGTACATACTTAGTTTTATCTTCCACAGGTGTGTATCCAGTTTTCCTAGAACCACTTATTGAAAAGGCTTGTGTGGTTTTATTTCCAGGTCCTGTGTTCTGCATTCCCTTGGACTTCATATCTCTGTTTGTGCTGAGACCCTGCAGTTTGTGTGGCTCTGTAGTATAGTTTGAGATCATGGGTTTTGTACCTTCAGCATTATTTTTCCTGTTTAAGATCACTAAGGCTAGTTGGGGTCTTTTACATTTCCATATGTATTTTAGGATTGTCTTTTCTAATTCACTGAACAATTTCTTGGAGTTTTGGTAAGAATTGTATTGGATATGTGTATCACTTTCAGTAATGTAACCATTTTCACAGTATTGATTCTGCCCGTTCACGAGCTTGGATTCCCTGCCATCTCCTGGCATCTCTCTTTCTTCAGTGTCGTGAAGTTTCCTTGTGAAGGACTCCCACCTCCTTGATTAGATTTATTCCTGGGCATTTTACTTTTCTTGGAGCTATTACAGATAAGATGGTGTTCTGTGATTCTCAGCAAACTCATGATCAGTGTGTGGCAAGTTTTCTAATTTCTGTATGTTGTTTTTGCATCCCACTACTTAATGCTTATCTGGTCTAAGGATTTTCTGGTGAATTCTTGGAGATTTTTTAAGTATAGGATGGTCAGCTGCATATAGGGATGATCTCTTCTTCCCTGTTTCTAGCCCTTTTATATCTTATCTTATGAATAGTAGTGTCCTAAAAGGTGCTTGCATTAGGAATAGGTCTAGATTCGTGCTGTTGCTGTGATAAAACACTGACCAAAAGCAATTCGAAGAAGAGAGGATTTGTTCGGCTTACATTTCAGGTCACAACCCATCATTAAGGGAGGTCAGGACAGGAACTCAAGCAAGGCAGGAGCTTGAAGCGGGAACCATGAAGGAATGCTGTTTGTTGTCCTGTGCACTGGCCTTCTCACTGGTGTGTGGTCAGCTAGCTTCCTTTCCTTTCACAGCCCAGGTCCACCTGCCTGGGGATGGAGCTGGCCACAGTGGGCTGGGCCTACCACATCAATCATCAGTCAACACAGTCTGATCTGGGTAGTCTTAGATGGTTCTCGGCTGTGTCAAAGTGACAGCTGCTGCTGCCTAGGACAGGGCCTGAACTAGTACGTTTTCGTTTAGTACAATCTCTCAGACCATTTGGATCTCACACAACTTCTACTTGTTTGGAAATACTGGTTACTTCTTCCTCAAATGCTGACCTTTGTGCTATGTTTCAGTCATTCTCTAAATACCACTGACTTTTAGAAGTCTTTAAATGTCAAGAAGCTATCACATGGAGGATTAAAAATTATAATTTTCACTTAATCAATTTTTATCACTGGCAACAAATACTATTTTTTCTTATGAATTAGTAAGTCACTATATTTTTCACAAGTGGTCAATACTAAAGCTTTTTATTAGTGTATAATAACCATACAGATTCATTAGGAAATTTTTATCCATATATACTATTATTATGTTTATCCAGGCCTGGTCCCCTCCCACCTCCACTTTCTCCCTTTCTCATTTTAAATCTAGAATCTGTATATGATTTTTTTAAAGGCCTTATTTGTCTAAGTCTTATTTATATCGTTTTGTTCCAGTCATTTTCCTTCAAACAGCATAGTTTCATTTTTTTGACTGACTAAAACTTGTATGTGTGTCTGGTGTGTCAGGTTTTCTTTATCCTTTCATAGACCCTAGCAAGGTTCCATGACTGGCTATTGTGAGTAAGTGCCACAGTAAACATGGTGTGCAGGTACCTCTACTGTATGCTTTGAGTCTTTGTGTGTGAATTCAGAAGTGATATATATGATCAGCAGTAATTCTGTCTTCTTGTTGTTGCTGTTGTTTAATTTGTATGCATGCCTGCGCATGTGTATACCAGAGAGCAACATTGAAATTCTCCATCACTCTCAACCTTTTAAAAAAAAAATTTCTCACTGAGCCTTAAGCTCGCAGACTTTGCTAGGCTGGCTGGCTGGTGCCATCTAGCATCTCTACTCCCCTACAAGCACTGGCATTGCCACTGTACACTGCTGTCCCCAGCTGTCCTGGTGCTGGGGATCCGAGCTCAGTCCTCATGCTTGAGCAGCAGGCACTTCCCTCGCGGATCCATCTCCCCAGCCCTTGTCCTTAGTCTTCTGAAAACCCTCCATACAGACTCCACAGTAGCTCTGCTCATTTGCTCCCCAGCACTGTGTTAGCATCCATTCCCACCTGTATCCTCACAGCATTTCTTGTTTATTTACTTGGTGATAAATGGCCATCCCTCCTAGGGTGAGATGGAAGCTCACTGTCATTTTGACTTGCATCTTACTGATCAATTTGCCAAATATACAAATCTTAACATCAATTTTTTTCACATAAAAATTGAACTTCATGAGAAAATCCTTTTGGCTTCTGCCTGCCATATTTTGGGTATCCATTAGCTTTGCTGCCCTGTAAAGCCTTTCAGTGTGCCTCCCATTAAAGTACTTCAAGGGGGAATCTGATTGGATCCTCTAGATGTCAGTCAACATAGCCATGAAAGGCACAAAAGGGAATCATAAAGCATGAGCACCACATTGACTCTTTCGGTAGAGGAAGTGTCAGGCCTGGCGGATAGCCAGAGTTCTGTGTCCACTATGGAAACCATTCTGAGTTAGGATGACTAGAAGAGGACAGCAGCTGTCGTAGGTACTGAAAGCTGTAGACTCCGCAGCTGCTCCACAAGCACCCGTTTGACAGTGCCTTATTTAAACCAGAGAGGTGTGCTCCTGAAGCGCCCGCACTGGTGCCGCCATCTCTTCAGTGCATTGACGCCACTCTGAAACTACTGCTGGATCAGCTTCACAATAGTCTTTAATATGAATTGAGCTGTTAAATGAACTTCCTGCCGCATAAATATAGAATTTATTGCCTTTCACATTATATTAATAAAATATACTGTTAAAGGTTTCTTTGGTTGAATAATAATTTTTTATTATTTGGGTGTCTTCCTCCTTCCGAAAGAAGAGAGAGTCCTCCAAAGTATATGTGAGTATAATCATATGTTTAGTATTTTTTATTAATAAATAAATCAGTTACCATTGTATTTTTCAGATTCACAGGTTGTAAATATGACTAGCTTCCTTGTTTGGGGCAGGGGCACAGAAAGTTAAGAAGTCTCTCTCTGCCCTCTGTGGATGATCTTCTCTCCTTGTGAAGGCTCTGTAGTAGACTTGATAGGCTTTGGGTGAGCGGGAACGTTCCACATGCACTTGTGTTGATTGAGTTATCTATGAAGTAACTCAAGCTGTTTTAGGGGAAAATATGTGGGGTCTGATTTCCCTTTTTTGTCCATCCCATAAGAACTAAAAGTTAATATTTTTAGGTTAATGAGATGGAAAACAAAATAGCATCTCATTGGGGAAATATAACCTGACACAATTTAAAGTAGAATCTCAGTTTAAATGCAGTTCTTGTGTCTACAAGAGGACTCAGTGGATAAAGTTACTTGCCACCAAGCCTGAGGACCTGAGTCTTGAACCCAGATCCACATGATAGGAGAAAACCTACTCCTGTCAGTTGTCATCTGACCTTCATGTGTGCACTGTAGTGTGCACACACACAAACACACAGAGACACACATTAAAAAAATACAAAACTAAATTAAAATTTAATTCTTTTATGAAACAGGAATATTTTATTTTTGCCACATCTATGCCATATAATGTTAAAAGAAATCTAGACTTTGTTTCATCTTTTATTCTTTTCTTCAAAAGCAAAAAGTCAGAGACCAGACATACTGATGCTGTTAGCTTTTGTACCTTGTTATGCCATGTGTACCACAGTAACTAAAGTATTTTGGGTGATCCATGTGCACCCATGTGTACCAGCAATAGGCATGTCCTTGAGGGGCACAGCATGCACACTACCGCAGAGTAGACAGTTTACTTTGGTTTTGTTTTGTTTCGCTTTTGTTTTTGAGACAGAGTTGTTTCTCTGTGTAGCCCTTACTGTCCTGGAACTCACTTTGTAGACCAGGCTGTCCTGGAACACAGAGATCCACCTGTCTCTGCCTCCTAAGTGCCAGGATCAAAGGCAGGCATCACCACTCCCTGCTGACAAAGTTTACTCTTCAGGGTTTTTGTTTGTTTGTTATTTTTTGTTTGTTTGTTATAACAGATTGTCAAAAAATTGCCTTTAACTTTTTGCTAGGTAAAAAGCAAAGCCTCTGAAGCTGTATTGCTAAGTATTGCTGTTGCCATAATGCTGATGCTGACTCAAACTTCAGAACAATAGTGCTGTGCCCCAGAGGTGTGGATAGCTCCCCTCCTTAGTATCCTAGCTCATCTAAGGCTTGTTTTATTTGCTTTTTTACAGACCTAACTACCGTAATGAATGCTGCATATTGAGAGAAACCACAAGAAGGTTAAATGTTTGATTGTCTAATTCTTGGATTTGCTATGAACCAACACATAGTCTTTGTTGTCACTGACAGAACCCACCCAGTGTGTGTGCATAGTCACATTCCTCTCTGGTCTGTTGAAGGAAAAAAAAAAAGACACTTTGACCTTTTTTAAGGTTATTGACTTAATTTTATGTTATTCGGTTGCATGAAGTTGCCCTTAACCACTAAGAATTATCAAGATTTTTGCACAGACTTTTCCATGTCTAGGCTCCTTTTCCAAGGCAGTTTTGATCATCAGCCTACTGCCTCTACCCCACCATTGTCAAATACTCAGTTAAATAGTAATTCATATTTTTTAGATGACTACTCAACATAATACTTAAGGATGTGATTTTCTTTCTAACAGAACCCAAGAACCAACTCCTAGATACATATTGTTGGTATATTGGAGATGGAATTAAAGTCATCTTTCAATTTGAAGGCCATGTGTAAAGTTTAACCATACTGTACAGTATCTGTTCTGTATTAGAAGTAGATAGTTGAAACTCACGCTTCTCAAAACTCATGTTGCTGTGTGCACAACCTGAGTGTGTATGTGAACCTAGTGAGTCTTTTGTGTTATACCCAAATAAAACAAGGATTTATTTTTTTCCCAATGCCAATATGATTTGAGCTAATCAATCAAGGTAGTGACTTTACACTTGACAGCTGAAATCAGCAGGAGCACTGTGGGAAACAGACAAAACATTGACTCTTGATACAGACTTTTAACATAAAGTTTTCTTTTGGAACTAGAATTAGAGTAGTTAACTTTCATCCACAAATGATTATTATGTGTACATTATTGTCGCTATTGTGATAATAGAGAGTCTTATTTATTTTTATGCCAGCTTATACTGTGAGAACACATTAGTCAGTTTGGGTTTCATCAGCTCTGTTATGCTTGTCCTTGGAACATCTTCCGTGTATGTTTGAGGTTTGTAGCTGAAAATTTTACTGTAAAAAAAAATCAAAAACAACAAAAAAATGTATTGTTTTTACAGAATAAATTTATTGGAATGTATACTGGGAGTAAGGTTTGAGGTTGTAAACAACTGAGTTAGTGTTATTTGGCTTCATACGTGTAATGTGAAGTATTGATGTAATTCCTATATTAAAGCAAAGATTGACAGCAAATTGACATAAGAATTAAGTGCAGGTGAGGATTTTATTTTTTCTATCTTTTTCTTTTTAACTATTCTGGATGTTAGGTTAATTGAAAACACTGGGAGGGACAGGAGGGAATGACAGTGTGACCTGCCTGCACATCTAGGAGCACAGCAGCTCCATAGACCCTGGGTTTACACACAGCCTTATGTGCAGCCCACTCTCTTTTGGTTTCTTATTTTATTGGAGAACAAATGAACATGAAGACAAAATATACGAAGATCTAAAAGCCCAGTGTCGTGATGATGAAGGTGATGCTGGGCTGTGGGAGTTACCCCTTCAGGGCATACTGAGGAGGCTACTGTGCTTTCAGCTTGTTTCTGTCATTTAGCAATTAGTGGTTTCTCTGTTGTTCATACACAGTTCCAAATACCGAAAGTTCATTAAGAGACAGGGTACCACATCAGGTTTTAACTTTAAAAGGAACTTTTTAATTTTAAATATTTTATTCTAAAATTAGTGAAATTCACCAGAAGACCTCTTCATTGATCACACTAAAACATTTGGAGAATGTGGATAATATTTTAAATTGAAACATATAACAGATTTCTTAAATAAAAGTTCAAAATTTGTCATGAAATGTATGCATAAAATGCTTCAAATTTAATAAAGTTTGTCTTCATAAAACACCAAAAATAATTTTGTTGAAAGTATACACAGAAGAGAAATATTACCAGCCACCAATAAAACAAGTATCCATTAAGGCTACTAATAAGGTTGATTTGTGTCAACTTAGGTATTTAAATTCACAATGGAAGTTTGGATAGCAACTTTTTAAAACAGCGGTAATGTACTTTCCTTATGAAGACACTTCAGACAACTTAAGAATATTATGCTGATCTGGCATTTATATTAAGGTTGTCAATGAGTCATATATTTCATATGAAGAAGTTATTTCTCCAACCTGTATTTGTTGTTTTGAGTTCTTTCATGTGCATAGTGAATATGGTTAGTCACTTCTGAATAGTTTGATTCTGTGCTATTTGTAGGCACTGGAGTTGTAATTTTCACACAGTATGTGCAATGTCCATGGTCACATCCACAAATAGATTTTGACATATTTCTTTAACAGGCCATTGTTCACCGTCAGTTTCCCTTCCACAAAGAGAATATACCATACACATGCCATTATTCCCACTCCCTCACACCGCAGAGCAGGAGCCTGAGTCTCGTGATTATCATGGACGGGAATGAAGTAGAGCACCCGTCCCATATAACAGGACTAGAGATAACGTGAGGTGTATTTATTCCACCTTCTCATCTGCCTTCGTTCTCATGAAGAACTCGGGGTTGTAGGTGCAACGGTAGGCCAAAAGCTGAGGAAGAACGCCGTATGCTATGTTTAATGCTAAAAACAGGACTTTTGCTTCTTCGGGGACTCTGTAGACATAAGCAGTTCTAGCATGGAGAGAAGCACCAATGTGGGAAAACTGCGCCTGTTTACATCAAAACAAAAGAGTAGCATGAGATCTGACTCTTGGATTAATGATGAATTCTGGGTGCCTCACTCAGACCATGCCCCCTCAAAACCTGCCTTAAAAGCAAAATACCTTTAGATAACCCACAGTCTCAATACATAGCCTTTCACTAAAGGTCATTCTTGATACAGCTATTAAATAATGCCTCCTATTTCAAGTGTGGTTTTATCGATCCAGGGTTTTGTTTTGAACCTATCCAGTGCCCAACCAAACATTTCTAATTTGAATTCTGGGAATACTACATAGATACTCAGCTAACTCTCACAAATTGGGTTCCAGTTAAAAATGAAGTTGAGCTTCAAAGCTAAACTGTAGTTAGTATAACAAGCTATGTACACAGGAGCACTGAGGATCTCCGTGTGAGTAACCAGACTGACAACTGAAGCAACTTCTCAGAGCCCCGTCAGCATGTCGTTTTGTTTAGTCATGTATTTGGTTTTGCACAACTTAATAGCACTGTGGTTGTTTGTAAGATACACTTGTTAATAGCTTGGCTGTTGATAGCAGTATGATTATAAAATGACAAACATATACACAGGCAACCTTTTCAAACTGGACAGAAATCTACGCAGAATTGTGAGTGGCCAGCATAATCCAAGTTTCAGAACAGAAAGGTAAGACCTCCCTCTGTTTATATGGAGAGACTATCCGGAATGTGCCTGCTGAGTTTTGCTTACTCGTTTGTTTTTAGTACTTTGCATAAGCACAGAGAAAACTATTAGAAAAGTAATACAGGCCATAGCAGGATAAAAAATCAAGAAAATATTTTCTCAGAAAACTTGTGTTATAATAAAATACAAACCCCAAGTCTGCATTTTTATGTTTGGCTGAAATTCAAGGTGCACATAAATAAAGACAAGATTTAAATGTAGAAAGCCATAGTGGCACACTATGGTCAAAGTGAAAAGATGGAGGTTGCTGTAAAGAATGGATCACTAGAGAATGTGTTTTTAATGTGTGTACTACCTTACATTTCCTACACTGACTGTGCTAAGGGTTAGCAGATAAAAGTGC
Source organism: Ondatra zibethicus (assembly GCA_004026605.1). Lineage (NCBI taxonomy): Eukaryota > Metazoa > Chordata > Mammalia > Rodentia > Cricetidae > Ondatra > Ondatra zibethicus. The sequence continues at coordinate 313,074 of PVIU01000264.1, forward strand.
TGCTTAGCGTTCGATTTGACAAGAAAAGGGCAAGCTTTTGTAAAAAGCATGTTTGGGCATTTGTATCCATGGCAGATATTTTAATGGGCTACAATTTATAAATTACTGATATATTCTGGATACCTCTGATACGATTTTGCTACTCTGGAGATAAAAGTTAAATTCCTGTGGTGTGTTGACAAGGACCAACAAGTGGATTACCTGCATTGTGATCCACAGGCACTGAGGGGGCTCTGCCCTCAGACACACCTCCCTAGGGCAGATGGCCAAAGGCCCAGCAAATGTTTGCATCTCAGGACTACACAGACAAAAGACCTTGAGAGTAAAGGGACTTTGGAGGCTGCCTTGAGGAGCTGCGGTTGTGAGCAGTCTGGGACTCTTAAACAAAACCTTAGCTCCTGATGCTTTTTCTCTGGGCCCTTCTTTAAATCGCTGTTGGTCTGAATATAGAACCATTTTCTTCTTGACTAGAGGCCAGTTTTGAACTCTGGTTTTGTCAGATTTGTGGGTTTAGTGATTCTATTCCTATAGATTATTGTGTACATCATAGAACAACCAGAAAAATCCATGGTTTCCAAGAGTGAGAAACATGCGTTATGTTCACTTGTGTGGGCAAGCCTGCCCGAAAGGTCGGTGAGTCTGTGGGCCCTTCCTGCACTACACAGTGCGGACAATACCTCATTTTCATGAACAGTGAGCTCATGGCAACATTAGAAAAATGACTGATGTCCTTAGATTAGATTGTACGCCCATTGGGCAGATACTGTGTCTAATGTTTTGTGTGACACCTATCACATTGTTAGAGTTCAATAAACGTTCAACAACAGTGGTCTTGTGATTGTCAGCTACAAAAAGAACCTTTAAAGCATTTCTCTATATCTACAGTGGTAGGCATTCTCAGAATTATTACCAGGGGTGAAGACTAACTCTCCTTACCAAAAGGTGGGGGGGGGGGTGGAAAAGAGCATGGAGGCCAGTTGTCCGCAGCTCCTGGTACTGAACAAGGGTGTATTTGTGGCAGCCAGCTGGGCAGGCCCCCAGCAGTAGCTTCTTCTGTTATTAAGTGCTCAGGGTTCTGATCCCAGAAAAGCTGTCTCACTGAAGAGGGCTCCTTTCCCAGAAACACTGGTAAGGAGTGCCCAGCACACATGACCTGTGCAGCTCAGCCTGGGGACAGCACCAGAGCCTAGTGAGTGAGTGCAATGCTGCTGAGTTCTGCATCTCGATTACAGCCGCAGTATCCAGTGATCTGGCCAACACCCACAGTCAGTTCTTTTTGACTTAATTCCAAGTTTTCTACCTTGCAGAAATAAGAGATACTGATTTTTTTTTTGTCAGATTGAATGTTTAGAATGTAAAATGAGCCAGGCGGTGGTGGTGCGTGCCTTTAATCCCAGCACTCAGGAGGCAGAGGAAGGCGGATCTCTGTGAGTTCAAGACCAGCCTGGTCTACAAGAGCCAGTTCCAGGACAGGCTCCAAAATTCAAAAGCTACAGAGAAACCCTGTCTCAAAAAAAAAAAAAAAGTAAAATGAGGTAATGAAGTCAGCAAAGGCTGCATTGTGATAGCTCCTGTTACTGATAGAGATAATTGGGAAGGGGTGACCCTATCCTAATCCCTCTCCTCCCTGATCACAACCCTGGCTCCAAAAAGAAGTAACTCTTCCATGTCCACATGAATATTAGGGGCAAAGCCTCTAGACAGTAAACCCGATAATATAAGTAGATGATCCAGAACTGTGTTACCTTAGGGTTTTCCAAGTAACCGCTTAGGTGCTGATAATACTCCAGAACCACATGGCCAGATTGGATTCTTGCTCCAACACAAGCTAAGTTACGGGGCCCACCTCAGGTGCAGTGTGGGTGGATACAAAACTCAACTAAATACCTGCTCATGATCTGGCACCCTGTTGACAATTGACCTTTTAATTCACTATCAAAGCAGAAACATGTAAGAAAGTGAACCCCAAGGTCAAAGGTGCTTGATAATAAAGTACCAGATGTGGATGGCAGAAAGGTTTGTATCTGAAGGGAAAATGTCATGAAACTTAGTTCCGGGAGAGTCAGCGCTTTTCAACTAAACTGTCCACAGATGTACCTCCCCATCCCTGTCCAGCCGGGAGTGGAGGAGGAAGTGAGCTGGAGAGATGTCACCTGACTCGGTGCCCCCTTCCAATGGATGTGGGATTACATAATGCCCACTAGGTATCTGTCCCTAAGCCTTTGCCCAGGTTGTTTTTATTTTGGCCCGGGAGTCATTATATGTGAGATCCACTTTGGTTAAATTGTCAAAGAATTAATCTCAGTAAGGCATTTTTGTCTAAATCCTTTCTGAGACTCTAGACCAATAATAATTATAAACAAGAGTCAGTAGCTTTTACATGTCAGGCACTATGACTAGCTCTTTAGCACCTGTTTAATCCTCAGCAACTTCACAGAAAATTGATAATCACGAGAAGTAAAATACAAGCGGTCCTTGGATTAACTAGTGACGACAAGGGGCTCGAATCAGCCTTTGCTGTTAATCACACTGACTGCATTAACTCGGGTTTTTGTTTTGTTTCATTTTCAATGATTCTAACAATGTGGAGTCAGCTGTTGGCATCCAAGGAGGATTGGTTCCAGGACCTTGGGACATCCCATATATGTCAAAATCCTTGGATCCTCAAGTCCCTTGCATAAAATGTGTTTGTATCCTGTGTATGTCTTTCTGCATGTCTTCCATTGGATGACTTACAGTACCACACAGTGCAAATGCAGTGTAAGCCCTTGTGCTGTGTCTTTTAGGGAATAAAAAGTCTTCTCTTTGTTCAGTACTGATAACCGTCGTAGCCTCAACCATGTCTCCCTAAGCTGGTTGAACCTGCACATAACGAAGAACTGACTGTACTCCAGCTGACGGGAAACACTGACGGTCTGTCTTTCTTCTCAAGTTATCTTACAGCTCCAGTTCTATAGCAGGCACTGCACATGCACAGAGATTTTACTTTAAGTCCCCCAATGGAAATTGACCTAAATATAGCCTGATTTTTATTTTTAAATGTTTAACTGAGCTTGTACTTTCTGAAGGCAGCAAATTTGGGGGGTTCCTAACAGTCTGAAATTAAGGATGCAATAATCACCCAGTGTGTCTTCCAGTGACCTAAGAAAATTTGAAATCTTTTTTGTGCCTCTTCTGGTATCCAAAGCACCAGGTACGTGAATAGTGTATAGATCCACAGGCAGGGAAAACACCCATATACATTAAATAAGTTAAAAAGATTCCAGGGTTTTGGCTTGAGCTAACCAATAGAAGCTGAGGCTATTGCCACTGACCACGTAAATGGGCAATAGAAGAAATGGGAAGAACCAAGAGTCCTATTTTTAGTCTCTGACATGCTCCCTGGGCATGGTAGGAGGTTGAAACAAGAGGGTTTTGAGTTTAAGGTTGTTCTGGGCTACAAAGCAAGACTACCAAACAGGAAAATAGGGTTGTTGTTGTTGTTTTTTGTTTGTTTGTTTGTTTCTGTAGATTGACGCTTGCTTTGCAAATGTGTTTAAAAACTCAAGTGTGCCTGTTTCCATTGCAAAGGTGCTGCTTCCATTTCAGAAGTTTCTCAAAATGCCTCCAAAAATCTGGTGTGCTAGTGAGCCATCCAGGTGAAGTGATAAGTTTGGAATTAAATTTAGGAGGCAGCAGTCAGGGCTGAAGAGACTAGTCACCGGCTTCCAGTTGATATCAAAAAATGGAGAAACAAAAGCCCAAACTGAGGATCGGGGATTCAGAGGTGGACAAAGAGCAAAGCAGCTAAGCATCTCTCCAGGAGTTTTCTTCGGCAGGTTTTATCTGTTTTTCTATGACTATTCTAAGTATGCAAGGAAGGATTTAACCCAGTGATCCCATAAGTACTATATTTTTTTCCAACAATGTGAATTCTGGGGTCTTTCTGCCATCCTGGTTACTGTCCCCATGACTGTGTAATTGCTGTGCTTTGCTTCCAGGTGGACCCCACTCTCATTTCCAGGTCAGTGCTGCTTTCATTCAACACCTTCCGTCAGGCAGAGGCTTGGCCATGTGCCAGAGCGAGGGATGAAGGGCAGGCTCAGCTTTCTTGAAATAGAACTTACACTAAACCAGCCTCCTGGTTCTGTTGAGGATTGTGTAGCAGAGCTCTGGACTCTTTGTTTAGACAGAATAGACAGCCTAAGTGTCACAGCTTTCAGCTCGCATCAGTAGTCATGTTCATAGATTGGGAGACAATCCTATAACAGCAGTGCCCTTTGCTACTTCTGTGACCCCGGAGCACTCTGGTTTTACTAGATGACTATATCTACCAGGTGGCATCATTAGAGTGATACAGAGAGTGGGTGTATGTAGCAGAAATGTCTTCCAGTGAACTAGAAAATGATTTCCTATTCAAACACTGAGCAGAAACAGGTTTCATAATTCCAGTGACAGCTGGTCACTAAAGAGCTTTCTCAAAAGGGAATATTCTAGCCCGGCAGTGATGGCCACTCCATCAATCCCTGCACTTAGGAAGCAGAGGCAGGTGGATCTCTGAGTTCGAGGCCAGCCTGATCTGCAGATCCAGGACAGCTAGGGCTGTTACACAAACCGCCTTGGAAAAAAAAATGTGGGAGAGGGGGAATATTCCTATCTGAGTACCTGAGCTAGACCTCCAGCGTGGACCAGTGTTATGTCAGGCATCCATGAGCATCCAGGGACCACCAGGCCATACAGTGCAATCACAAAGTAAGGGACAGAATAGAACATGTACGCCAGCATCTGTGTGACAAAGAAGTAAGCAAATTAATGGTTTGACCTTAACAAAAAGCAAAAACATGAAACGTTTTCAAAGATAAATGCTAACTCTTTTTCCTGTGTAGACACCTCATTTTCTCATTTAAAATAAGAGAATTAACTTTAGAAAAACCTTAGACTTCGTAACTACTTGACCTGAATTTTAGGATAAGCAGCAGGGTCCTTTAGGTAGGGCTCTTGAAACTGTGCGTAGAGTCGGCAGAGCTCAGCTGGGCAGTCCAAAGCAATCTAAGGACAAAATGAGTTCATTATAAATAGTCTTGTCTGGTTCTTGGGTTTGCTGATAAGGCTGTGTGCCAGCTTCAGTCATAAGCTACTGTGTCTTTCCAGTCTCATTAGTAACAGGAAAAACAAATATTCCGACTTCTCTAAAGGACTAAGCCTAGGTTAATCGTGGTTAATTGTTTTTGGGACAATGATAGTCACAGCTTCAGCATCTAGGTTTAGTGAGCCAAGGCACAGCTCTTGGTATAGATGACCAGTTCCACTTGGGAATAGCTAGCCAACTAGTCTCTACCAGAAGAAAATAACACTTCAGTGCCAAATTAATCATACTATGCTTTGCAAGATTCAAAAATAGCATCTGCCCGTCTCTCCTGTGCCTCCCAGAGCATATGGTCCTTGGAAGCAGCAAGGGATGATTCGAAAGCGGGTCCTCCTGTGGAGCTCCGCCCACCCACTTTGGGAAAGAGCAGAACGCAGATTTAGTCCCTGCAGAGTAGACTCTAGGCCACAGACTAGATTTTGGCACGCCACTGAGACACGTCCCCCTCAAGCACCGTTCCTCGTGTCCTCAGCCGGCCGTCAGTGAAATGTTCCTCCTAGATGACAATGTAGATTTCAGGCTAGCAGTGGAGTTGGACCTTTGCCCAAATGCTCATCTGGGGAAGTCTCACCCAGCACACATGCACATATCTTTCTCAGGGGCAAGAGAGAAAGATGGGAGTATACAGTTGGATCTCAGTATGTGGTGGTGGTGGTTGAACTTGGGAATTAGCACAGACCAACCAAAGAACAGGTTCCATGACTTGTTCTCAACTTGTGCAACACCAGCGAGTTTAGAATAGTTGGTGATCGTTTCAGCTGAATATGATTAGTAAATAATTCTTAGATATTAAAATATTCTAAGAATAAATTATAAAGCTGGGCCATTGTGAAGGATCACTGACATATTAAGAAAGACAGTAACAATAGCTGTTTATTGAACACTTTCCTTGTGCCAGGCCCTGTACCAAGAGGGCAGTCCCTAATCTTCAAAACGATAAAGGTAGGCACTTGTAGTTTATGGAGAAGAAAATGGTAGGCCAAAGAGATTGACATCTTTCTAAGGCACAATTAGCAAGTGTCTAGTGTTCCCCACAGCTACACAGAGAAAACCTGTCTGCAAAAACAAGCCACACACAAAAACTGATACACAGAGAAAAGAGGAAAAAAAAAAACAAACTCAAGAGCCCTTCGTGTTATCAAACTCCAAACCTGAGCCTAATTCAACATTACCCTTAGCAGTGAGACGTTCACATGACCCTGCACGGGGGAGAACTGTTGCCCGGGGACCTCTTCCTTGGTCCCACCGTTCTTACTCCTGAGAGCACCTGGATACTTTGGGCCACAGCTGAATTGAGGTCTTAGGGTATCACCCTGACCAAGGACGGTTGCCTTTAAATTGGGGGAGGGAAAGGAAATCAAGGCAAACAAAAGAATGAGATTCTAATCACCAGTTTTTCAGGTATCTTAAAATAAGGAAGATATTTCTAGATAGAACTTGATCTGAGGACCCAAAGGAGGAAGTATGAGATAGCCCAGGACGAGCCTTCCCTTGTGAGTGGGGCTATGCAGAGAGCCACAGGAAGCTAGTCCAGAACTCCAGGCTGTGGCAGGAAGAGGAGTTTGTCAGTATGGTTTTAAGCCTATGCACACACTATACATACATACATACACACACACACACAAAGGGAGACTTTTTCCCATTTGGAATAGTATATTGCTATTTTGATACTATGCTTACCAGGCCTCTGAACAGGCAAAATCCAGTCGCCAAGAAAAGACCCACAACCAATATTAGGTCAAATGGTCTTCTCAGAAGGGCCTTCGCTTGGGCTTCTTGAAGAACCTAAAAGAGAGTTTGTTGCTGGAGAATAATCCCAAGGCCAGGGCCAAGCCTGCAGCACTGAAGGCCAAGATGATAAACAGTGAATCTGGAAGATGCTCAGTCCACATCATGGACCACTGACCACGGAACTTCCAGAGTACCTCCCCTCCATGCACTCCCTCTTCTTCATAGACCACATCATAGAACAGTGAGTCTGGATGCTCAGTCCACATCATAGACCACTGACCACGGAACTTCCAGAGTACCTCCCCTCCGTGTACTCCCTCTTCCGCGAAACAAAGGCAGTCAGTCAGGTGATTTGAGGCTCATCCCACGCTAGTCTATATCTTTTCTTGAAACTACATTTTTTATGGTTATAAAAGTAAGCTACGTGCATTTGAAAAATGAAACTTTAGAATGTAAGCCATAAATTGCCTCACTGCTGTCAGTAGTTGATAAACACTCCCGGTCATTTATGGCTTTGGTTGGTTGGTTGGTCAGCTGGTTGGTTGGTTGGCTTTCTGAGACAGGATCTCAACTACGTGGCGGAGACAGACCTGAAACTCCCTGTGTAGCTCAAGTTGACCTCAAATTCATGATTATCCTGCCTCCTCCCCCCACTGCTAGGAATAGATTTCATGTGTGCCACCATCCTGTCTGACACACGCAAACACATACATTTATGTGTAAATACATATATATATACTCACATATAACCTTTTTGCAGAAATAGAATTTAGAATATAAACAGTTTTGCATTCTTCCCTGAACAACTGCCTGTGAGCACGTGCTCACGTGATTAAAGTTGAAAATACCGTAAGGAGACTGTACTTGCTGTCCTCCCAGTGCAAGACTCTGGGGCATTTTTTCACTCTGACACTGAATGTTGAGGAGAGTGACCCTGCACAGAAATCCCCGCAGTATGTCAGCAATGACAGTCTCATGACAGGCCCCTGATGTGGAACTGGGTTGGAAGCATGGCTAAACTGCGCTGCGGAGTGATTCTGCCGCTGTTGGGTTTTGTTGGCAGGGTTTGGTTCATGACGCCCATGGCTGTGCTTTACTGTTCAAGGGACAGCACATGGTTCTGTGTGTCTAGTTATGCAAACACTGTTCACACACTGACACGGGGCCCTTTCAAAGCAGTGGAGCTGGGGCCGACTAGGGTTACAGTTCACCATTTCTTCCTAACACCCACTCACTCCTCAAAGACATGTATGTGTGTGGCTGCTGTTGGCCTGAGTTTACACGGAAGTATCTACATATTTACAAGTTAACTGCGTGTAAATTGTACTGTACGTAGAATGAGAAATAAGCTTCAGTTGTGGAGTGGTTGTTTGGCACACGGGTGGGTAGCCATGAATTCAACCCCAACACTCCCCTAAAAAGGTATTTTAATGAATTCTACTTGTAAAAATAATTTTGGCCAGACATGGTGGCACACGCTTTTAATTCCAGCACTCAAGAGACAGAGACAGGTGGATCCCTGTGATTTTGAGGCCAACCCAGACTACATGGAGAGTTCGAGGCCAGCTAGGGAGGGCTACGTAGTAAGACCCTGCCTCAAAAATAATTTTAAAAAATAAATAATGATTTTAAAATAAAAATAATTCTGTCAGGTGGGTAATCATGTTCTAACTAGTACTTTGTTCTCACACATCCAATAGATTTAGAGGACCCTGCCCAGGAATCTTGTATATACACCAAAGAGAAAGAAATCGCTCTCTCAGAAAGGAAGACTTAAGCAGACCTGCGGGGCTAGCCTTGCTTCATACCGACCACCTGGGCGGTGAATGGAAGGGGAGGAGTCTTGGGAGTGCTCCTGCAGCCAGTGTCCTGGTCCCACATCCCCAGAGGTCGGACCCCTTGGCCCTCGTGCACTGCCTTGACCGCCTCAGCAGTGAATGGGATTACCGAAGGAAGTGTCAGGTGCCACACAGGCCACTGACAAGGCAGGCAAACCACATGCCTGGACTTCACCTGTCCCACTAGCACAGAAGGGTGAGGAGAGCCAAGGTGATTCCTGCAAGGGACGTCCCCCAAAGTGTAGCCTAGACAGTGGATTAGGGGACAGTGGAAAGAGGCAGGGGGATTCGGACAGAAGCAGACCATCTGCCTCACTGATGAAGATGCCAGCAAATACCAAGCTAGCAACACAGCCCTGTGGATTGAATGCCCCAAATGCTGTCTCCTCGCAGGAGGTGTGAGCCCTGTGACCCTGAGGACATGGAAGAGTTACCGGCTGCCAGAGTTTACACACCAGTAGCCACCTGGTTACACTTTGGTGTGATAAAATTACCTTTGAGGGATAATTATAGTTTTCTGATGGCTGACTGTAGATCCTAAAGCCAGCCCAGACCGGAAGACACGTATATGGTATGCTTAAGAAAAATGCAGGGCAAATCCGTGTTCCATATTTTCCTATTTAAAAGAGAGAGGAAAAAATATAAGTCTGTTGGTACATATATACACACACTGATATTTAAGCTCCGTCCTGCCTCAAATCACGTAAAATTTTGCTATGAACCAGGCACTATTTTTTATCAGATAAGGCAAAAAAAAGTCAAAACTATTAGATGTTTTTTAACAGTGATACCCTGTTTTCAATATGAAAAACTATATTAACACATATATTCTAATTTTCTGCCTATCTAAGTGACTTCTTTTACTTCAGCCTGGAAGAATCTTTATTTCCAGTGCACTGACCATAGGTTCTCATGGCGCATGAAAAGCAACATGAAGTACAAAGAGCTACGAGCAGCCGATTGCTTAGCTAACTTCAGTACACGCTTCTCAACATGGCTCTAAAGCACTTCTTAAAAAATGGGAGCACCGAGGGGCTAGAAATAACTTTGCAAAATAGCTTTTATAAGCTTGCAATCTATTATAAAGCTGAAAAACAACTTCTCTATCTAAAAACCCCACTATTGCAAAAGATAGACAACAAGGAAAGCATGGCTGTTAAAATAGGGCTTCTTACCTACGATGTTTCCGGGCACAAAGACCACAATGCTCATTACGATGGAGCCGACCCAGTACAGGCCGATGGTTCTGTAGCTCTCCCTGCAACGAAACATTGCCATTCAGTGTGCTCGTCTTGAGATACAAAAGGCGATCCCCAGAATGATTTTTCGTTCCTGTTACCGAAGTACAGGAATAGAAACTCACTGAACCAAATGGTCAGCACAGGGTACACCCCGACAATCAAGGATCACTTCCATATGTGACACAGTACAGAACCCTTTGTGGCCTTTGTGGGCTTGTGCGCTCATGCGTGCAAACGTGTGGTATGTGTCTATGCACATGTATGTGTCGGCCTGTCCATGTGTATGCTTGGAGAGACCAGGAGGCTGTGTCAGGTCCCTTTCTCAAGCACCTTACTTTTTTGAGTCAGGGCTTCCTCACAGAGCCTAAAGCTCTGGCCAACTCAGCTACCCAAGCTGGATGGCAAGTCCCAAGGATCCTCTTTTCTCCTCACTGCACCCCAGCTTCTGGGGTTCCAGGTGCAAGCCCTCACCCCAGCTTGTTATGCGATTGCTGGGGGACTGAACTCAGGTCCTCGTGCTAATGCAGCAAGCACTTTACTGACTGAGCTATCCCTCCAGACTCCTTGGTGTCCTTTTAAGTAGGAAATTATGCTTTCCACACAATGCACATGTTGGCCTGTGACATAGTCTTTACTGATTAGGACTGTATTTCCACATTGTGTATAAAACTCACAGCACAGGCCGGGTGGTGGTGGCGCATGCCTTTAATCCCAGGACTTGGGAGGCAGAGACAGGCGGATCTCTGTGAGTTCGAGGCCAGCCTGTCTACAAGAGCTAGTTCCAGTACAGGCTCTAAAAAAACTACAGTGAGGGGCTGGAGAGATGGCTCAGTGGTTAAGAGCATTGACTGTTCTTCCAGAGGACCTGAGTTCAATTCCCAGCAACCACATGGTGGCTCACAACCATCTGTAATGAGATCTGGCGCCCTGTTCTGGCCTTCAGGCATACATGGAGGCAGAATGTTGTATACATAATAAATAAATAAAATCTTAAAAAAAAAAAAAAACTACAGTGAAACCCTGTCTCAAAAAAAAAAAAAAACAAAAACAAACAAACAAAACAGAAGGAAAAAGAAGGTTCAAAGATGGAAGTTTAGGATGTAAAATGGACTTTCTGTGGCAACATGGAGTTAGGGCTAAAGCCCCAGAGGTGACACGTCTTTGTGTTCTCAACGGGCTGCTCTAATCTCAAAGGTGGCCAATGGCCCTTCAACTGATAACCCAGGAAACAACTCCACACTAGAGGCTGAAAGGAATCCAAAAGGAGGGGCCGGTGTGGACAGCGCTGTGTGTTTTCTGTTCTGCTGTGGGCCCCAACCCAAATGGAGCAATCCCACTAGGGCAATGCTTAGTCTCAGAATGCCACTTGAAGGCAGATAATAAGCTGGAGTGTCCTGGAAAGTATAATGGGGGGGCACCTCAGGGGACTGCATCGTAGCCTCCCAGAGAGCAGACCTGAAAAACTGTTTCTCCCTTAGGGCCACAGAGAGGCTGGGGAAGCTGGAGCTGTCCGGAAAGAGCCCATAGCCAAGATTGCCTTTAGACCACGGGAAGCCACAGTGCTCAGGCAGTGAGAATTCAGTCACACTTCTGCAGGTGGCATGGCACACAGGTTTCTACCACAGGAGTCCCCAAAGTGCTCATGTGTGCTGCGAGATAGAGCTAGCATGTCATAGCAGAGAGTACTGGTACCAAAAATCCCAGCAACTGTCACAGACTCTTCCCTCTTTTCTTTAGTAGCAGAGATGTGCTCCCAGAGGAGCCAGCCTCAAAGAATTGAGGGGTATGATCAAACCCCAAATCTGTGCAATTTCCCAACCCTAGAGCCACACCTGAACTCGAGAAGAAACGGAACCAAAATAGGGTGGAACCTTTGAGTTACAACGTGCTGGGCTTTGAGTCCTAAAATCGAGGCACTGAGGTTTTGGGAGAGTGCTTCCTGCACAAGCATGAGGACCCAGGTTCAGATCTCTAGCACCCACATGGAAAGCCGAGGGTGGTGATCATAACTTCAGCATCAGTGTTAGAACAGAGACAAAGGAGACCCATGCACTTGCTGGCCAAAATAGTGAGCTCTGGGTTCAATGAGAGAGAGAGAGAGTCCTTATCTCAGAAAATAAGGGGGTGAAGCAGTGGGATGGCTCAGTGGGTAAAGGCACGAGCTGCCAAGCCTGCCAACCCAAGTTAGGTCTCCAGGTCCCACATGGTGGAAGAAGAGACACCCCCTATCCCAGTAAATTGTCCTTTGACCTCCACATACCTCCAAAGAGCAGACATACATACAAGTGCACACGAACACACACACACACACACATGCGCACAAAACAAAATGTAATTAAAAAAAAATAAGGTAGAGAAGAAACTGAGGAATACTCCCAACATCTCCCTCTGACCTCCATACTAGCCTGCATGAATGAGTGCACACTCCCACACAGGTACAGGCACACACACACACACACACACACAACTGAGCACACACTCCCACACAGGTATAGTCACGTCTGTGCGCACGCACACACACGCACAGAGTTTATGGTTGATATCACATGTTTGTTTATTTGTTGAGACAGGTTCTCACTGTGTAGCCCTGGCCTGAAACTCACTCTGTAGACCATGCTGACCTACAACTCAGAGATCCTCATTCTCCGCCTCCTGAGCGCTGGAACTAAAGGCATACACCAACACGCCAAGAGAGACTGTTCTTTTTTAAAAACATAAGCAGAAACCTAAGGGATCACTCAGCCTGAGCTGCCACCAAGGTAGAGGGACAACCCAAAGGTATGTGTTAAAAAAAGACAGTGAGACAAAGAAAATAGAGCTTTGTACAACTCATAGCACATTACTGCCCTGGCATAGATGTGTGTATTCGCCTCTCTACATATGTTTTCCTTACATACCCCTTCTCAGTTGCAAAGGTAGCACACACACCAGGAAAGCTAACTTACTCCCATGCGATGGCGGCCACCATCACCAGGTACATCAGGTAATGAACAGAGCCATCCCAATAGCAGATCATGTGCCCATAGGCCGTGTTCAGATACGGTTCACCCTAAGGAAAGCATTAAAAAGAGAGTTCAGTTTAAGGAAGACTCGAATCTTGAAACGCAGGACAACAGGTGTGTATTACAAGTAAAACAACAGAGCTAAGTGCTGTTTGTTCACTGAGCTGAAACAGCTTCCAAACAGTTGGTAGGACTGCAAAAATGTGACTTCAGCCCAGGGCAGCCAGAACGAAGGTCTTCCATGACATCAAATAGGAGAACTAATAAAATGGCGTTTGATTGCTCAACAAAGGTTTGTATAATAACACAAAGGTGTCAGGTGGCTGTGTGAGCAATCCCAGTCACCTGGAGCAAGGCCAAACTTGTGTCTGCAAGAGCTTGGCCTTGGCCAGAAGGGTGGCCCAGGAAGACCCTGTTCACTGGTGCCCCCTGCTGACCTTAGGCAGTCATGCTGATCTTGTGGTGAGCTGGGCAGTACATGGGGAGGGGCCCAGTCCAATTTCACACACCAGCTTCCCCCTGCCCCTTATTCCACCTTCCCAACAGGCTTGTGGGCTGGTCAGGACCATCTGTCTGCAGAGGCGAAAACTTATTTCAAGGCTTTAAGATTTGCCTGAGGTCACGTAGCTACTAAGGAGCAGCACAGGCATCACCAACCAAAGCCACACTTCAGGGATATTTTTAGTTTCATGAACCCACGATTGTAAGATGAACTATGTATGTTTCCCTTTCCCAGGTAGTCATGTCTCAGGTTCCCGTCAGCCGTGAATGCTTCAATGGTGTTTTCTTCCTTGTTCTAGGACTATGCCCTCCCAGATTGCTTCCCATGTCTCCCTAATATGCTTGCTGTCCTTTCTCTAACTAGGAGAGGTCTGAGCAGCTGAACGGTATCAACCAGCCAAGGAGGCATTCCCTGAAACTTTTTGGCTCCCCTCAGGCAAGGACATCAGCACCCCGCCCCCCCCGCAAAAAAGTCACACCCAAACTTTAGCCCTATGCCTGGCTACTGCCTTTTTCTCATACCCATGGTGTTCTAGCTGCATAATTCCAACTGATTTCATGGCTCTGGTCATTCCTGCCTCTACACACTCAGTTCTGAGAGTCAGCACTGGTCTCTTTCGGGAGCGTGACAGACACCCACAGGCTCTTCAAACCCATCTGAACTCTTGCAAGCCACCTGCTTCTCCCTTCCTGGCCCCTGCATATCCAGCTCAGCCAGCTCCAAGCTTGGCTATGCAGCCTTTGGACAAATCTCACTGATGTTATATCTACGCTGTCACTTTAGGTGACCTTCCCTTTTTCATCACTGCGTAGGCTCAGGCCTTCGGAGTCCCACATAGAACCGCGGCTGCATTCCCAAACGGGCACCCTCTCTCTCCCTGCTCCCCATCCACCACACTCCAGCCGCAATGCGAGACGCACGCAGCGGCTATCTTCCTGAAAGCCTGCAGGTCAAAGCTCCATCTCTTCCACTAGGTCCCCAGACCTTACCGCTGTTACACCTCAGCTTCCTTTCTTGTGTCTACTACCCAAAGCCTTGCCAACCTCACCTGGTAGCTATCCTGCCCCCTGAGCAGCACTCTCCCTCCTGAAAGCCCCTCCTCTGAGTTCGCTGGCCCTCTGCCTCTCTCTGCCCGCCATGGTCTATCATTCCCCACGGAAGCAACTGTATTTGGGTGGCTCCTGACTCCCTGTGACAAAATCGTTCCTCAGAAGTCCTGCTCAGCCCTGCCAGATGGGGCATTAGTAGATGTCCCTCAAGCACCCAAAACTCTACATGTCCCCAGATGAACTCAGCATTCCCCCGCAAACACTCCTGGAGAGGTAGACAGTCCTAGGCCTTTTTCCAGACCTCTGCCCAAGCTGCCCCTTTGCCCTGGAAGACTTTCCCTTCCTTGTGCCATATAGAAGTATGTGTGGTCCTTTCCCGTGGCCACTCTGAAACGCTATGGAAATGCCAGCAACTCAAAGAGGCCTTCCTGGGCATTTCCAGAGCCCATTCATCCGTACTGAGAGTGTACCTCTGTCATTATACCCAGGCCAATGCCATTCCCCCTTCTTCATACTAGACAGTGAACTCCTGAGGGCAAGAAATGGAATTAGATTCATGACTCTCTCTCTATAGAACGTCACTCCTCAAGCCTCTAACTTAACAGCAGTTTTCTAACAAACCCCCAAAACAGGAACCAGGAGGTCACCTTGAGCCTTCCTCTCCATCGCCCCCAACTAGACCCGAAATCCCACTCCAAATCCCTGAAACTCTCTCTCTCTCTCTCTGTTTGCCCTGCACTGCTTCTGGCCATCTTCTTGCCCTTGCTAGCCTTGCAGAAGCCACCTTAGGTAGAAGATATTCCACTTCACAAAATGGCCCAATACCCACAAACTTGCCTTCTTCCCTGGCTCAAAAGTTCCCCTCACACACTCCTGGGGAGACGTACAAACTCCCCATTATTTGAAACACAGAAAGGCCATAGACAACACTGTTTTCACCTCTGATCCTATTTTCTATGTGACCTTGAGGAGGTCATTTGGCCTCTCTGGGACTGGATTCAACCCACTCTAAATTAGAAAAATAAGACTAGTTTCCTCAAGAGCTATGATTTTGGGGTAGGATGTTACTCACAGACTCAGCAAGCTTAAGTAACTTGATATTACATATATATGTTATATATATTATGATATTATATATACGGGACCCTGTGTGTGTGTGTGTGTGTGTGTGTGTGCGCGTGTGCGTGCGCGCGCGCACGCGCGCGCATATATACAGGGTCCCATACTGTAGCCCAGGCTAGCCTGGAACTCACCATATTGTCAGATTGCCCTCACACTTTCAGCAGATCTTCTGCCTTAGCCTCCCAACTACACTGAGTAAAATTGCAGGTATACGAAACTTTGGTACCAGAGATGTTAAAGACGGGTTTGGGATCTCTGAGATTATAATCCACTAACAGAAACCCAAATACTAAAATCATTTGAAGTTCTTCACTCGCAGGGAAAACAGTTCTGGAGCAACAGAGGTGTGGAGAAGAAGGTCTCCTAGCCTCCTGTGTTCCGTCGCTGGCATGTCATGTGCCTGCTCAGGCTGGGACGGTGCTCCGCCAGCAGCCTGCATGCGAGCCACCCACACAGTGCAACTCTCAAGCAACCCCGTACCTCTCTCAGGTAGTGAGTCATAAACCCATCAATGATGCCATCTTGCTCCAAGCCTATGATGAGGTTCACCACGCTGGTAAATCCGAACACCGCATACACTAGAACAGAGGAGACAGCAGCTGAAAACACGTGCCATGGGAGACAACAGGATGGGGCATCCACCAGTTATCAGGGAGTGTTGCTCATGTTCTTCCAGGTAATGCTGCGGGCGTTATCCACACAGACGAGCAGGCTGCATCTGCCGCACACCAGCTGCTCTTCCTGGACCAAGGCTCTCACTCGGGGAACTCATGTCACAGAAACAGAGAATCACAGTGTGCCAGCAGATTCTTCCAGGCCACCTCCACCATCCTCACGCCCTTCGAGTGAAACCCCCACCCCCCTGAGCAGCAGGAGCCACGCCAGCATAATCAATGTGCTAGAAAAGGTGAGTCCTCAGTGTGGCAATCAAGCCAACTAAGAGTGTGTCCATGTGTCCCACATACTAGCCTCGTCCTCCCTGGAGGTCCTGAGGGTAGGCAGGTGGCTGATGTGCAGCTGACAGTCAATAGCATTAAGGGAAAAGGCAGTAACTTTCTGCTTTGGAGCCTGGCCTGGAACTTGCTCTGTAGACCAGGCTGGCCTCGAACTCGAAGATCCGCCTGCCTCTGTCTCCCGAGTGCCGGGATTAAAGGCGTGCGCCACCACCGCCCAGCAAAAGGCAGTGACTTTTAAAAATGCACATGAGCTGGGACAGCTGAAGATGCAGGGAGGAAGGCTGCCACATCTACGGAATCTGGCCGGTTGTTCGAAACCCCCAGCTGGGCTTCACATGCTACGCGTGGCCAACAGTTAAGGACCAGAGCTTTATAACAGCTGGCGATTCCACTGGAGGCTGGGAGTCCACCAAGAAAACTGCATTTTCAAGTTACAATAAATTGATGCCTGAGACTGTGGAACGGGAAGGGGCGGTAGAAAACCCTGCTTGTGAATACAAAAGCTGTGACGAAAGCAAAAGGAGAGAGGGGAAGCTGCCTTAGGGGAAGCCAGTAGGAGTGAGGGGTCCCTGAGCGGGCATCACCAGGCGTCACTGAGGCCCCATGGCTGCTTCCTGCTGGTGCGACCACTTTGACTCCCAGGTAAGCAGCCATCATGGCGCCTGGAAAACGAGGCACTGGGCATGTAATCCACTAGCAGCTGGCGACACCCAGGGAGGTGATAGATGCTGTCTTAGAGGTGACAAAGACATAGTCTCTGCCTCCTGGTAGGTAAGGATGCTGGCCCAGGGCTCTACCGCAGGCTGAACGGTCCTCCAAGCTGGAGCAGAACCAAGGATACAAGAGTGGTTGCCTTGATTCAAGGATGGGGAAATGTATCCGTAGGCTAAGGGTGGGCTCCCCGGGTGGGGAAGAAGACAGCAGTGGGAGACTCTCCGGGACCAGATCAGCTCTGAAGTCAGAGAGGCGCAGCCAGACACAGAGACTCACGATTTCTCTAAGCTCCAGTTTTGTGCGTGTGTAAACAGGGAGACTGGTCACTTACAATTCCCTCTCCACCTTTGCCAAGGCTCACAGAGGGCAGGGACTGCTTCCCAAGCCTTTGATGAGGGCACGCGGCTTGCTCTGACCTTAGGATGGAGCTGGAAATGACTGTGGCTTTGGGAACATTCCTTTCCTTCCTTGAGCCCTCTGTGTAGGCCTTGGGGAATTATGAGGAGATGAGAGCACAGCCCTAAATCTACCTACGCATGTGCGTCTCAGAGCGTCTCAGCCAACCCACAGGCCAGTGAGCAAGAAAAATGGAGACGCACGTGAGGAGTGCTTGACATCAGTAGAAACATAATGAATAAAATACCCAACAAAATTCCTGGCCACAGGAAGTGCTGCGAGACCAATCACAGCTTTGCCTGAGGCAGCACGTGTGTGAAAAGGGTCTGGTGGTGTCCACCATGATCCTGACTGCATTTCTGGCATCTTCAGCTAGCCGAGTGAAGGGATATTTGTTATGAGTATTAAAATAATAGTTCTGAAGGGCTCGGAGCCTTCTCAGGCACATGATGTGCCCAACCAATGACTTTTTTGTTTGTTTATTTAATATACATATTTATTTGTCAGGTGTTGATTGAAGTCCCTGGCAAATACTAATGTCTGACCCCATGGTGTTATCTTCCTCTTTAGACAAATATGTAGACCAGCGTCCCCAACCTGCGGGTCACAACCCCAGATATGCAACCCCTATTGCATATCAGATATTTACATTATGATTCATAAGTAACAAAGTTGCAGTTATGAAGTGGCAACAAAAATGATTTTATATGGTGGGGGGGATCCCCACAGCAGGAGGAACTGTGCTAAAGTTGCAGCTTTAGGAAGGTTGAGAACCACTGGTGGAGACTGAAACACAACACATTCAATCTCACATACCAGCAGCCAGCTGAAGGCAGGAAGCCCAGCCTGGAGGTAAGAGCATGCCAGGGGCTCAACAGGGTGCCTAGAGGAGGCCCGCCTGGCCCTGCCAGTCACTCTCTAGAAGAACTCTATTTAGAAAGTGGACACCACAGCCTTGGGGGGAACTGAGAGGCAAGGGCCTTGTCCTGAACGGCCCTACAGTTCCAGTTTCTGTCAGCAGTGGGCTCAGAGCAGCCACAGCCCAGCAGGGACGTGTACCCAATGCCCGGCTCCCTGCCAGCGTGGATACAGACCCTTTCCCTCTGAGGAATCTACCTACCAGCCCACCTACCGTAAAACAGAGGGTCCCGTGGTGGTTTTCTTTTGACGAGGACCCGAGCCAAAAGGGCTACCAGGAGCAGGGTGAGGGCAGCAACCCCAACAATGGTCCAGGAACTGTCGGGAGCAAAGCAGGGAGGTGGTCACTAATCACAATAAACACAACAGTGCCTGGAATTTCCTGGCTATTGAAGGCACTTGCTCCCTGTGCTGCAGAGGCTCCTGGAAGCCAGCCTCAACTCGGGCACCGAAAAGTTGCTGCGGTTTGTCCCCAGCATGCTGGCCCCTCGGGGTTACCACCCCACAACACTCACGGACCATAAACCCAGGTCCCTCCTTCCTTTCTCCTTCCCAGTGGCCCCTGCCCTCCTTTCAATCCAACCCTTTACCCCCAGAAGCTAACAGGTCTAACCACTAAGTCTGCCACCTCCTGTGGACCAGTCATAAGCCCTCTGACTGAGCTTCATTATGACTGACATGCCCTCCAGGGAGAGACTTGAAATTTGCAGTGTGCTTCCCCATGTGGTAGGCACTGTTGCTGGCCTACAAGACTCCGGATGAACAAGAGAGGCCACTGTCTACATGGAGATACTTATCTCCATGAGTTCTGAGCTTTGCTGGCTGGAAGGTCACCCCAGCCCTACAGAGATACCCAGATGGCCAACACTGTTGGAGCTTCCTATTCTGGACAAATACCTCCGTGGCCCTTTATGCCAGCTATATACAATCGGTTCCCCACTGCCACTCAGAGATGCTACAAGCACAGATCCTCAGCTGAGACACCTCCACACCATGACCTAAACACTGGGATCTTCAGATAGTCTCCACCACATACCCCTGGGGAAAGAGGAAGTGGTGGGGGGAGGGAAGCGGGGGTGAATGGATGGAAGAGGAGATGATGGACAGATGAACCGTGACTAGGTAAGGGATGGGTGATGGAGGGAGGGGCAGGCGGTAGATGAAGGGCTGGATGTACATGGATGGATTCTACCGTATGAGGAGGAGAAGACCGGCTCTGTCTGCTGGGAAATAATGGGAGGTTTCTGAAGCCTCATACCGGGGGATTCTCCGGGCGCCTCCTAAAGGGCCAAAGCAGAGGAAGGGGGAGCTGCCATGGCTCACAAGCATGAGACTACTCTATCTAAGATACCCAGGGAGGAAAGAGGCAGGTCGGTGAGCCATGTGGCAGGGTGCAAACAATGAGCCTAGAGGTTGGTGCTGGTCAGCAGACAACGCTATCCCTGGACTCTAACGGCTGAGTTCACAGCCTGTGTGCTCAAAGGGCTAGGCTCTGACGGAGTATGACAGGCAGCATGAATTAGTTCAGGGCGTCCTCTCATGCTCTCCACCTCTGAGGGAGGAGGACACGTGAAGGGAAACTGGGGCAGTAGGTCACATCTGCCCCCCAGCTCTGCTCCTGGAGATCCTCTGGGGAAAACAACCCATGCCCAAGGCAAGCAGAAACAGGTGTAACTGCGCAAAGGGAGATTTGAATAAGCCAGGGGTTGTTAGCCTGGAGTGGTCAGGAGTTCCTGGTGCTCTTTGATGAATCCTCTGGGCTGCCATACAGCCGTCTCTAGGCTGCTCTCCCGACAAACACCAGGCTAGCCCTCCCCCCCACCTTACCTAGCTCACACATACCCCAGAACACCTGCAAGGCTCTGTCCCCAGATCTCTATAACTGAACATATGCGGGTGCATGCAAGAGCTCCCCTCCCCCAACCCCTTTCTGACCCTTCGACCTCTCTGACCATCCTGTTTCTCAGAGTTTCATAAAAGGCCTGGCCAAGCAGAAGCCCCAGTAAGGACAGGAAGGGCAACTGAAACCCTGCTGCACACAGGGCTGGGCAGAGCAGCGGCCAGAGGAGTTGCTGCGGGGCAAGGTGGGCTCGGGCCACTCTGTGGGAAAAGTGAATCAGGAGCCTGAGGGGATTTAAGGCAGGAATCCCTGCTTTGGGGGGGAGGATCCACAAATGGAGAAGTGGCAGTTTCATTTCCGCAGGGCCATCAAGTTAAGTGTGTCTTCAGCAACCCGAGGTGGAGAGAAAGGAAGAAGGAACAGCCACAGAGACAAGAAGGTAGACCAGTAGTTAAAAAAAAAAAATCAAAGAGAGCTCTGGGGGTGGGGGTGGGGTGGGAGTTGAGGCTCAGATATGTGCAGGAGGCTCAGACAGGAGGGAGCCTTTGCCACTGTCTGTGCCAAAGAGAACTCAGAGGAGGGTGCGGACTCCCAAGTAGCCCTGTGACTTACCAGGAAGGGGACAGGACAGGAGGAAGAATTTAGGGAACAACAATGAGGGAGTTGTCCTGGAATGCCAGGTTTATCCTATGTATAGGTGGATGAGGTGAAGGGCTGGAACTAATTCAGTCCAGCCCTTCCTAGACAGCTCTTCCAGCAAACACCTACCTATCACAACACTTCCTTCCCCTCCCGTGTTCACCCCCTCCCTATGCTCACAAGGTTCTGCTCCCAGATCTTGCCATAGCCGAAGCGTCCCTATCTCCAAAAAACCTTCCCAAGACACTAGCCCCCTCCTAGTCATCCCATTTTGTTGTATTTGTAGCATATGTATCTATTGCTCTCTATTTTAATTCATGGTTCCTCAGTCATTCCTGGCTTGTTCTCAGCTAGTCCCCAACTTCTGTGAGGGATCAGAGCACAGAGGTGTTCAATAAATGTCCGCTGAGCTGCTCATGGTGCTACTTTAGGAGCCAAGGTCCCTGTGCACTCTAGTGACAGGCACAAAACATCTGACTGCCCAGAGCCTCTGCTTCAGGAGATGCTCCAAAGGTGGGGTCGGTCCAAGGGCAGATGCAGCCCGTGCCTTCGCTAAGAGAGCTTCTCGGTGCTCGGGTTATCTGCATGAGGTGACCAGAGCAGGGCGAGACGATGCACTGACTGTGTGCACACCCTGCTAGCAGTCTGGAGGACTGGGGGTTGGGGGGCGTTACAGAGTATAGACTGATGCAATTTCCTTAGCACCAACCGCTGTGGAAAACATAGCAGGTTACTTCCTCCTCCAGCAGGCAGCAACCAGCTTCAGCATGGCCGCAGCTGGCGCCTTTCCAGTGACCACCCGAGGGCTGGTCAGTCAGTGTTCCCTTTAGAGAAGTGGGAGGCAGAGTCTCTATAGACTCCTTCGGCTCCACCCGGCCTTAGCACTGAACCACGGTGCCTTTGCTCCGGGCCGGCATTCCTTTCACAGCGCCCCTCCACAAAGTTCTCACAAGAACCTCAGGGTGCAAATACTACCCATTTGACAGACCAGAACACTAAAGCAAGGCCACCCCGTTAGTAGCCAAACCAGGCCCAGAGAACCAGGGCTATTTCTGCTAGTCTCTCACAACAATTTCTAAAATTAAAAAATGGTTAAGTATGTGAAAGTCCATACATGGAAAACGATCCTATCAAATAGGGCAGGCTCATGCCTTCCGTGTTGCTCTGAACCCTTTGGTGTCTGAGAGCCTCGGAGGCAGGAGCATTGCGGTATTGACCTGGGTAATCCCAGTTACCCACTCAGCAACAGCAAAGAGCAGGCTCCCAGCCCTCAGACCTTGAACTGCCCTAGCCCAAAGGAGGACTTAGGTCCCGGTGACCTGGCTGTCTCCCTCATGCGGCGGGCGTGGAGTTCCTGGACGCGACCCCAGTCCCGCGGAAAAGTTGCAGGCGCTTGCCGACCCCTTGCGCGCTCACTCACTCGTGCTGGGCCGCCAGGTGGTTGAAGATGTAGGTGACCGGGATGGCTGAGAGGGACAGCACGAACACCCCGGTGGCCGCAGAGGCACTCATCGCCGCCGCTGCCGCGTCGCTCGCCCTTCACTGCATCGCGCCCGGGTGCCCCCACCCCAGCTTCCGGCGACGCCGCGCCCCTCGCCTCCGCTACCCTTCCAGGCGCCCCTCTGCCGCGTCCCCTCCGCGCGTCCCCGCAGCTGCCCCGCGAGCGCAGTGCCGCCACCCGGGTGCGCTAGAGCCGCGGTACGATCCCGAGAGGCGTCCCCGCCCGGCTCCTTCTAACGAATGCAGTGGTTCAGAGGCCACCGCGACGAGACAAGCGCACCAGGACGCTTGCTCTCAGGGAAAAGGAGTGGCCGGGCGAAGGACGCGGGTCACAGTCGGGAGCTGGGCATCCTCGAGCTGAAGCGGCGCTGGGCTGAGCCAAAGGCCAGGGGAGGGTGGAGCCAGACCCGAGGGTGTCAGAGCGTGCAGGCCCGCGAGACCCGCTCAGAGACCCACAGGGACAGATGCTCCAGGAACCTTGGAACTTCCCCGCCCCCCCAGGCAGTCATCAAGGGCCGCAACCAAGGTTCTTGGGCCAAGTGGAAATATTCGGTTTCCACCCTGGCTACTCGCTCACCAGCCCTTGACCTTGATCAAGTTACTAAGCGTTCTGTCTCTTTTCTCTCTGTGTGTGAAATGGAGGTAGCCTGCTGCATCGTCTGATTGTGGAAATAACAGTTAGCAAGTATGAAGGGCTTGCTCTGCACTGCTCAGCGCACAGGTCTGTTTCCCGCTCCCTTTCTTTTTTGTAGCAGAGCGGACCCCTCAAAGGAACGCCCTGGTGTACACGCTGAGGCCGTATTCATTCCTTGCCTGGAAGTGTTCTTGGAGGCCAGGTTACCACCGACTAGCCTGTCAAGTCCGCAGGGTACAAAGACTAGAAGACAAGAGCTCTCTTCGGAATATCGCCAGACAGATGGCTGGTTGTAGAGCATGGTAGTGACCGCTGTTCTTCTGGAGCCGCCTTACTGAAGGGGGTGCTCCAGAAGGCCCCTGGGGCTGAACCTGGTTGGTATGGCCTTGGGGAAGCAAAGAAAAGTGGGCTCTTGGGCTACGACGTGAGCAGCAGAGTGTATGTCTTCCTGTATCCACGACCGAGTCTCATTTGGCTCATTTTAAATGTGAGGAAAATGAGTCACTGATCGGCAATAACCTGCTCCAGGCCATTCAGTTGTTCCAAAGCCAGCTCTCCTAATTCCCGTCCTAGCTTTTCTTGAAAACTCAGTCAACAGTGGGCACAATAGGGGTAGAGTAAAGCCTCTACCCAAGCTGTGGTGTCTTCGAAGTTTCTCTCGGAAGTCTGAGGGGAAGCCTGAATAGCACCCTCTTCCATGATTTACCACCTCCCTCACTTCCCAAAGAGTTTTCTCTCCCTTGCCCAGTCCCCTAGGCCAGCTCCCCAAGCCTGCCCAATCTGCCACTCCCCCTCCCATAGCTGGATGCCTTAGCATTCTCTGTATGCCCTGAGTGCCTCTGGCTGTCCTGCCCTTCCTGTCTATGGACACTTGCCGAACCTCAGTTATTACTTTACTCTTCTTTCTCATCCGTACATGCTTTGCTTTAAATTCAAAATTATATTTATCAAAATTGTTCGGTCGAGGCCAGGAATGTAGTCGGTGGAGTGCTTACCTGGCGTTCACAAACCCCAAGGCTCTATTCTCCAGCGCTTCATAAATGGGGTTTGATGGGACACACCTCAAGTCCCAGCACTAGATGGGGGTAAGGGGATTCAGGAGTTCAAGGTCATCCTCAGCTACCTAGCAAGTTCAAGGCCAGCCTGGGGCCCTGAGACCCTGTCCCAACAGCAACAGAAAAGGTTCAGGAACATACCACAGAGCTTGCCACGCATGGACTGCCAATCATTTGCTCTGGGTGGAAATGGTGAAACACTGTGGGACAGAGAGGAGAAGAGGCTGAAGATGAGGGGGTGGGGATGAGGGCTCCTCTCAGAGATCCTCACCTGCAGGAAGCCAAGTGAAAGGGTGAGGAAGGGCTGCTCTGATGAGGTGAGCATCTTGAAAGCCTATGGTGCACACAGCAGCTTACCAGAGGAAAAGGACCAATCAGGAAGCTCCTACCGTTTATCCTGGCAAGAGATGATAGGACCAGGACCAAGCCAATGGCAAGGAGAGGGAAGAGGAAACAAATTGAAAGATGCCAGAAAGAACCAGACAAAGTGGGAGGAGGCTATGCAAGAGCTCCTTCCGGGTTTTCAGTACCAACAGGGACAACTGGGAATCGCAGTCCGCCAGCAAAAAAGGCAAAGGCTGCAGATGCGAGTTTGGGTCCCATCCGTACAGAGGCAGGCCTTAAAACCAACGTAAGAGTCAGACAGGCAAACAGGAGCTCCCTGAGAGGGGTCGGTGGGCACGGCCTCCAGCAGAGCAGTTTATCGGCATCTACCCTGACAGCATGGTCAGCCAGCATCCCTGGGCCGAGAGCTGGCAAAACTTTAAAGTTTATGACAGGCATTTTGGAC
Organism: Ondatra zibethicus; assembly: GCA_004026605.1. Lineage (NCBI taxonomy): Eukaryota > Metazoa > Chordata > Mammalia > Rodentia > Cricetidae > Ondatra > Ondatra zibethicus. The sequence goes on from PVIU01000264.1 coordinate 338,126, forward strand.
TTGTGCTTTCAGTGGCAATTATTTTTTTTTTAATCTTGAAGCTGAAAATAAAAATAGCAAGTGGGAAGGTTTCATGGGAGCATCCCTGGGCTTGGGAGATATAATCCCATCTGCAACTGGTACCCCATGAATTAAAAAGCAGACCCCGCCACCGTCCCAGCAGGTCTCTAAAGAGTGCAGAACCCTTCAAGGATGGGGACTTCCAGTTGCTGCTCTCAGGATGCCACTGCCAGCCAGCGCGAGTGCTAGGAATGGTGCCTTCGGAAAACGTGGGTACATGAACCCCAGGTTTGCCTAGGTGGCTCGCAGCTCTGGAGGTCAGAGTCACACTCAGTGCATCTTAGTAATTGAAGTTTGAGGGAGGGACACATCCAGATTTTAGAAAAGGCATTCAGAGGGCCTGGAGAGATGACTCAGGAGTTAGGAAAACTGGCTGCTCTTCCAGAGGACCCAGGTTCAATATCAAGCACCCATGCTGCAGCTCACAACCGTCCGTAACTCCACTTCCAGGGGATCTAACACCCTCTTCTGGCCTCCATACGCACACATTGCACAATCATACATGAAGTTTGTATGGCTGGGTTTGTAGCTCAGTAATAGAGCATGTATCTAGTGTATACCAGGTCCTGGGTTTGAGTTCCAGTATTGCAAAAGGAAAAAAAAAAAACTGAGTATGTGTTCTTACAAAAGCTTACATGTTCTAGATGAGAGTGCATGAGGCATTCAGAATGCGTTGTGGGATACATTGTGGCAAAACAAACGGCATGAAAGTGATCAAAGCAAGGAATGTATGACTCATGGGGCAGAAAATGAGGACACCACCTGATGACAGAAGCCAGGAGAGACTAACCCACCACTTCCCTCCCTAAACCTCAGGACTGGAAGAAGCTCTCAGTGCATATGACTGCTTAACCCTATAGTTGCTGGAAGTCGGATGAAATTATTGATAAGGATCTTGAGGGGGGGATGAAGTTGCTGTGTGTCCAGCCTGCAACAGTGCCAAACATAGAGCGTGCTCAATACTGCAGCAGAGGAGAAAGGAAGTGGGGATGCCAGAAATAGAAGCCATGCAGAGAGGAGCAGTGAGCAAATAAAATGAGACGAGGGAGTGTAAAGGTTTGCAAAGGTTCTGTGCAGTTGCCAGTGGAGGTCTGCAGTTTTGCGCGGGGTTTCCTAGCAACCAAAGCAAAAAAAAAGGGGGGGGGGAGAAAGAAAGATATTCAGTTATAACATTCACTGTGCCCAGAAGATAAAAAACAGAGCAGTTGCTCAGAAAAACTCTTCCCTCAATTGTCTTAAGGGAGCATTCCTATAGTAAATATAGGCTGTTGTTCAACACAGCCTCCTGCAGGTGGCTGGCATTTTGCCAAGTGTCACTCAGTATACTTGAGCCGTCAAAGCAATCTCATAGAGATAAGAACTCTGAACATTTAGACTTGATTTGGAGGGAGATTTTGTAACGCTTGGATGTGTTGATGTATTGAAGATGCTTTTCCAGCACCTGTACCATCACTTCCGGTCTAAGTATAAATAAGGTAGACACCGCTACCTGATGGTGGCAGGCTTTCCTGTCTGAGGTCTCACCTTCCCAACAGAGCACACTGGTAAGTTTCTCTTGGTAAAGTATTTACCAAGCAACCCTGTCTCAAACAAAAAACAACAAAAAACCAACCAAACAAACAAAAACCAAAACACTTAACGGGGACTTGCTTACACTTTCAAAGGTTTATTCCATTAACATCATGGCAGGAAGCATGGCAGCTTTCAGGCAGACATGGTGCTGAAAAGCAGCTGAGAGTTCTACATCTGAACCCACTGGCAGCAGGAATAGAAAGAGACTGGCCCTGGTTTGGGCTTTTGAAACCCAAAGCCCTCCCCCTCAGTGACACACTTTCTCCAATAAGACACATCTACTCCAACAAGGCCACACCTACTAATCCCTTTTAAGTAGTGCCATTCCCTGATGACCAAGCATCCAAATATATGAGCCTATGGGAGCCATTCTTGCTCAAATAACCACACCAGCAATCTAGCCTAATCAGCAAGGTCCAAGCCAGAAACAGATCTTATCTAAAGATAACAAGGGGGACCGGTACCTGAAGAATGATACCCAAGGTGACTTCAGGTCTGCACGTGAACACACATTTTTGTGTGCACACAAATAGGCACACACACTCCCAAAGAAAGTTTTAAGGCCAAGCTCAGTGACCTATCCCTGTAATCCCAGGACTTAGAAAATAAAGACAGGGGCTGGAGAGATGACTCAGTGGTTAAGAGCACTGCTTGCTCTTCCAAAAGTCCTGAGTTCAATTTCCAGCAACCACATGGTGGCTCACAACCATCTGTAATGAGATCTGGTGCCCTCTTCTGACCTGCAGGCATACATGCAGAATACTAAGAATACTGTATACATAATCAATCAATCAATCAAAAAAAAGAAAAGAAAAGAAAGACAGGTGGATCAGAATTCATAGTCAGTCCCAGTTAGGTACCGAATTAGAGACCAACCCAGGATATGAGACCCTGTCTCCAAAAACCGAAAGGAGGGGAAGGAGGAGGGGGGAGAGAGGAAGGAGAAAATTTTAATACAAATGAGGTGATAGGGAGATTGAGGTTATAGCAGCCAGCATGCAAGGAAAAAATGCCGTATGCTTTTTCAGTGAGTTTGGAAAACAGATCACTTGACATTCTGAATGAAAAGGGTGAGTTGGGATAGAGTCCTTTATCAAAACCCTAAGTTTCCATCATCTTTAGACTGCTCCCGGGCATGATGAAAAGACTCCACTAAGTTTTGGGTTAGAACTGAGTCGGGCAGGACTTAGAAACAACACGCTTCTCTGAGGAGTGGTTGAGGGGTGAGATGGGGGGAGCTGGGATTGGTATAAATAAATAAATTTTTAAAAAGAAACATTATTCTTTTTTTTTTTTTTGGTTTTTTGAAACAGGGTTTCTCTGTGGCTTTGGAACCTGTCCTGGAACTAGCTCTTGTAGACCAGGCTGGCCTCGAACCCACAGAGATCCACCTGCCTCTGCCTCCCAAGTGCTGAGATTAAAGGCGTGCGCCACCACTGCCCGGCCAAGAAACATTATTCTACTTAAAAAGAAAAGAGATATGATTGATAGGCCACGGAGTCTGAAGGCTAGGCAGAAGGTTATGGCAACTGTTGATGGGGGTGGGGAGCAGCAGGCCATGCCTCCCCCGCCACATGACATCAGACTTGGCAGTGTAAGCTGTACCTCTCAGTGGCATTCGAGCACAGGTAAGCTAAGGGACATTAGTAGTGTTTTGCCTCTGCGGTTCACTCTCTTGGAGCACAGCTACCACATGGTGAGGAAAAGACCTAGCAGCCACGTGAAGAAGCCACTAGAGAGGACCAGGCCCGTGGCTGACAGCCATAGACAATCCCAGCAAGGAGGCAACACTTTTGGACTTTCCAGCCAGCCCAACGCTCACACCACCTGAAGCAAAATTTCTTAGTCATGAGAACCATTACAAATTACCAAGTTTTGGTGTCCTAAACCATTGAATTTTGGAGTGATTTGTTATGCCACAGTGGACAAGTGACTCAGGAAGCAATCATGAGAGAACAGAAGGCACCTAAACCTGAGACACCAAATGCTTCCCCTGGGAGGTAAAGCCAAGGTCAGAGTCAACAAAGGCACAGTAGGAGGTGGCTCAGGATGGCCCTTCAGGAGCTGGGCTGGGCATACCTGTCCCTTTCCCTGCAAGACCAAGTGATGGCCTGAAGTAATGACTTTTTTGTTTGCTCACCAGGATCTGTACTCCCTGAAGGGAACTGGTGATCTGCCAAGGGACTTTTGAAGGGTGTAGGGCCCCTAAATTAAGCAGTCCCCAGCTTGAAGTGCTAAAGTGTCCTACCCCTAGAACAAAGTCCACTTGATATTCTGTGGGCATCCCTAAGCCTGCTGCTTCCTTCTCAGGCAAACCCTCGTAAGCAGTTTCTATGTTTCCTTAGATCCTGCCGCTTACACAGAACCTTCAGATAATCTGTCCGCTATGCAAATTATGATGAGCAGCCCGCATTCCCGCAAAGACACAAACGTAGGCATAGTGACCAACATGTAGTCCTTTATTCATAAAATATAAGCAAAACCCAAAGATTTCTAGATGAATCAGGAAAATCAGCAGCACAGAAGAAAGACAGTCCAAAAGGAAAGCTGGCCTTGGAGGAGACAGGCTACTTAGGGAAGAATAGTGCACTAGTAACAACTAGTTACTGTCTGGAAGAGTCTGGGGTGTCATCGTAGGAGGAAGGAGAGGTGTTGTGGACTAGTTTAACTGGGCAAAGATGTGTTACGTTTGTTTGTGTTGCAGGATATTACTTTAACTGTGTGATGGTATGTGACTCTTGTTTACGCTGCATTTGTTTAACAATGTAAAGATGTGTGGTTAATTATGTAAAGATGTTGCGTTTGTTTCACCTTGCCTGTCCAAGGCACCTGATTGGTCTAATAAAAAGCTGAACAGCCAATAGTTAGGCAGGAGAGTGCTAGGCAGGGCTGCAGAGCAGAGAAAACAAATAGAAGACAAAAGAAGGAAAGGAGGGGAGGGGAGGGGAGGGGAGGAGAGGAGAAGGGAGGAGAAGGGAGGGGAGGGGAGGGGAGGGGAGGAGAAAGAGGGGAACACACCTGGGGCAAGAAGCAGGCAGCCACCAGACAGAAAGACAGGAGAAGCAGTGAAAGGAAGCCATACAGAAGGAGGGCCACAGAGATGCCTCAGCAGTTAAGAGCACTGACTGGGTCCAGAGGACCCAGGTTCAATTCCCAGCACCCACATGGCAGCCACAACTATCTGTGACTCCAGTTCCAGGGAACCCAACACCCATGGCAAAACATCAGACACCCATGGCAGAACACCAATGCACATAAAAGAAAAGAAAAATTAATTTAAAAAAGCAAAAATAAAACAACAAAAACAAATTCAATACACAGAGAGAGAGAGAGACAGAAAGAGAGAGAAAAGTAAAAAAAAAAACAAAAACAAGGCAAAAGGTAGGTAAAGTGAAACAGGTTAATTTAAGTTAAAAGACCTCTAGCCAAATACGTGCTAACATAAGGCCAAGCATTCAAACTAAGTTGTCTCCTGTCAGGATTTAGGAGCCGGTTGGTGGTCCAAGAGAAAGCCTGCTGCTGAGAGGTGTTGAGTAAAAGGAATCAAGAACACAGACTAAGTAGTTGCTCCAGGAATCTCAGAATGTAGAGCAGAGGTTCTCAACCTTCCTAATGCTGCAACCCTTCGACATGGTTCCTCATGCTGTGCTGACCCCAACCATAAAATTGTCTCCATTGCTATTTCCTAACTGTAATTTTGCTACTGTTATGAATCGTAATGCAAATATCTGATTTCCGATGGTCTTAGGTGACCCCTGGGAAAGGGTCCTTTGACCCTCAAAGGGGTCATGACCCACAAGTTGAGAACTGCTGATGTACAGTGAGAGAAACGAAGGACTGGAAATATTAAAGGGGGGGGCGGGACGAGAGATCCAGAAACTGCGCGATCAGGAAAAGACCGAGAAAACGCCTCAAGTAATGGAACACCATGCTTGTTTCTGCTTTTTGCCTGGTGGTTGGTGGTTGGTTTGGTGATTGGTCAGTTGGTGTTTAGAGATAAGATCTCACCTTGTAGCCTAAGCTGTCCTTGAACTCTCAGAGATCCTCCTGCGTCACCAGTCTGAGATTGTAGATGCACACCCCCACGCCCAACTAAATATTTACTGAAGTTCGTGGGTCTTTAAAAATCCCACTGAACAGAATTAGGACAAAAACAGAAAACTCCCCTCCCAGCATGCCCCTGAACCTGGTCAGCATGCTTCGTTCCCCCACAGCACTGCCTATCACTAGCAGGCTGTCTACTTTCCTTATGTGCTATACATGTTAGCTAGGATCTGTCTCCCCTACTATCCTGCCGGCTCCAGGAAACTGGGAACTGCTGTCTGATTCGGTCACTAACGAACAGCGTCTGGAACTTAGCAGTACCTGGCACCCATAAAGCTTTAGTGAATTAAATTAAAATCTGGACACAAAGAGCAATATCTTACAACTCCACTTACAGGAAGGAAAGCACAAAATCGCTGGTCTTTCCTTCAAGGGAACAAAAGGCAGAACTGTCTCCCAACATGAACAGCCTTAGGTCCTAGAAAACACACAGTTAGCAAGGAAGATATTGGACCGAGAATAATAAATTCTGCCAAAACTCCAAAAGAGCAGATAAATGTTCAGACATGCTATAACTCAGGATATTTAGCACCCATACGCCCTAGATGAGAAAATTAATCAAAATACTGTTCAGTAAAACAAAAAAAAATGACTTCCAAGGGAGAAGATAACATAGGAAACAAGAAACTGAAAACCCAAAGGATTGAGGAAGGTAGCCAGGAATTGAGAGGACCCTCAAGAATCTTCTCAGACCAACACAATGTAAATGATGCAACCTTCACGTTTATAAATACCTCTAACGCCAGAGCCTGTACCTCCCCGAGGCATCAGTGGCCTTTCCCCTCACAGTCAGCCTCTCCTGGATTGCTGACCTGCAGAATTTCATAAAGTTCATCAAAGTGAAGCCAGGCGGTGGTGGCGCACGCCTTTAATCCCAGCACTCGGGAGGCAGAGGCAGGCGGGTCTCTGTGAGTTTGAGGCCAGCCTGGTCTACAAGAGCTAGTTCCAGGACAGGCTCCAAAGCTACAGAGAAACCCTGTCTCGAAAAAAAAAAAATATTTTGACCATAAAATAATAGAAAGGATCAATGCAGAGGTGGGCTGTGGGCTAACCCAGCGGGCACACTTTCTATCACTGACCAGCCCATTAGCTAATATTCTGGAGAGCTAATGACTTTTGCTACTTTCCACCAGCTGTATGTAATTGTTTGAATGTGAGTTCTGTCACAGCCCACCTCCCTCCGGAGGCTCACATGTTCAAAACCTAGTCCCCATCTGGGGGCGCTGTTGGGAGGTGACTGGACCATGAGGGCACTAATCTTAGTCAGTTAATCCACTGATGAGTTCTTACTGAATGGGCAGTTGAGGGTGGGGCCCGGCTGGAGAAAGTAGTCACCTAAGTACATCTTAAGGGTATGTTTTGTCTAGCCTCTTCCAGTGCCTCTCACTCTCTCCAGGTTGCCCCAAGGTGAATGATTTTCCTCCACAGGCTTCTGTGTTCTGCCTCAAGGATAGAAATCCGTGACCTCTCAGATGAAGTAAACCTTCGCTCCCTGTAAGTTCATCACCTTCTTGGGCGTCAGCGGTGAAGGCTGTTTCACACCCTCCCCTCTGGGATCCTGAATAGCAGATTACCAGGCTGTGTGAATGCTGGGTGTTAGGCTATTTGGTGTCACATTCGCTCTGCCTTTGGGAGTTCACCACCTCCGTGATCCTAGTGTTGGCAAGGCTGTCCCACAGCCAGGAAGTAGAAAGGAAAAGTGGCAAAGAAAGTACAGCACAGAGATGAACTAATTACACCCCTCGGTGCTAGAGAACAAAGCAAACCTCTACCTTGGTTACCAGGTTTTAATGCTGTGCATCCAAAGGACATTGTAGCATTGACCGGATACTTCCTGTACTAGGCATTGTGGGTAAGTTACCAACTCATTCACAGTGTGCAAGGGTGTTAGACATGTCACCCATCACGATCACAGTTGTGTTGGGAAAACACAAGGAGAGTGTAAGCCCCACAGCACGCGGGATTGTGAGGGACGATACCCTCCTTACCCATTGCTAGGTTCATGGCTGAGGCACCTACAACAAAAGATAACTAATCAAGAGGAAGTCATCTGGGGCTGGAGAGATGGCTCAGTGGTTAAGAGCACTGACTGCTCTTCTAGAGGACCGGGGTTCAATTCCCAGCACCCACATGGCAGCTCACAACTGTCTGAAGATCCAGTTGCAGGGGAATCTGACACCTTCACACCAATGCACATAAAATAAAGTTAAATAAACCGTAAAAAATATTTAAAAAAAAAAAAAAACAGGCCGGGCGGTGGTGGCGCACGCCTTTAATCCCAGCACTCGGGAGGCAGAGGCAGGTGGATCTCTGTGAGTTCAAGTCCAGCCTGGTCTACAAGAGCTAGTTCCAGGACAGTCTCCAAAGCCACAGAGAAACCCTGTCTCGAAAAACCAAAAAAGAAAAAAAAAAACCACAGAGGAAGTCATCTAAATGGATGTATAACTTCTCTGTAACAGCAGAGCCTTCAGAAGTGAAAGCGTGAAGAAACACAGAATCCTGGGTAGTTCACGCTATTTGATGAAAAGTGTATAGTCATGAGAAGATAAAACTGAACAAAAAGACAGTAATCACACCACCAGACATGTTTGCTCAGGTTATTCTTGGCATCTCTGTGTCGTCAGGGATGAGAAGACCCCTTTCTTCAAGGTCTAGAAAAGGCATCCTTAGAATGAAACTTTTCTGACCTGCTTCAGGGGAACAGAATGAGGGGGAAAATGATTTTTCCTGTTTGTTTTTCCAGATGGCAAGATGCAGAGGTGTCGTAGTCAGTGAGGAGACACCATTACCAAGGCAACTCATAAAAGAAAGCATTGAGCCTTTAATCCCAGCACTTGGGCAGAGACAGGAGGATCACCTAGCTAGAGGCTAACCAGGTCTACAGAGCAAGTTCCAGGACAGTCAGGGCTACACAGAAAACCCTGTCTAGAAAAACCAAGCCAAACCAAATAAGCAAAAAGCTGGCATTTAATTAGGGCTTGCTTACAGTTTCAGAGATTTAGTCCATTATCCTCATGGCAGAAAACATGGCAGTGCACAGGCAGACATGGTGCTGGAGAAATAGCTGAGAGTTCTACATCTGGATCCACAGACAACAGGAACAGAAAGAGGCACTGGGCCAGACTTGGGTTTTTGAAAACTTCAAAGCCCATCCCCAGCGACACTTCCTCCAACAAGGCCATACCTCCTAATCCCTCTCAAGTAGTGCCACTCCCTGGTGACTAAGCATTCAAACATATGAGCCTGTGGGGACCATTCTTTTTTTTTTTTTTTTTTTTTTGGGACCATTCTTCTTGAAACCACTAGGAGAGGTAGCATGTCCTGAACCTCAGGGTGCAGGCAAGTCAGCAAACGTGACCCCAGAAGGAGCAAAGTGGAGGAGGCCTTTCACAAAGCACGGGGAATGGCCCAGTGGAGGAAATCCTCAGGGCAAGGGGACTAGCAGAAGGTTCATGAGAGAGACACTTTCGCTGGGCTAATTCAGTAGCTGGGGCCGGTTAGGTGCAGAGAACAGGTGAGCAGCAGGAGGCAGGCAGCAGAGAGGAACAGGAGACTCAGCAGGAAACACAGCCCCTGTGCTGGGCAGTTACAATACAGCAAGAGCAGAAAGGAAGTGTTAATTAGGAACTGGAGCCTGGAGTCTGGTGATTAAGAGTAACGGGAGGATTTAGGGGTGGCAGGTGGTTAGGAGAGGGAAGGAGGAAGGAGCCAAGGAAACCAAGATTCTCTGAACTGTACCGAGTCCTTCTATGTTTTATGGGTTTTTTTCTCTAGAACCTCCTTCCTTACCCCAGTTTTATAAACTGGGAAAGAAAGGAAAATCAATCAGGAAGTAGTTGTAGGATAAAGATTTATTGAATGCTTTATCTGCTCACCCTCTCTGTTACGATACGGTGGGAGATTGGACCTTGGGGGTCCAAGGAGTCCCCGGGCAGGTGGGAGACAGACACACCAGAGCTTAAGTGAGTTTTATCGAGAGAAGAGGAATGGGAAAAGGGGGAAAGGGGAAGGGAGACGGGCCTCTGGGGGACAGGAGCGGAAGGAGAGAGAGACAGAGGGAGAGACGGGGAGACGGAGTGCGAAGGGACTTTCATATGAGATTTTCAAGGATCGTCTGTCTTCCTTAAGCTAGGTGAGGTGTGCCTGGGAACAAAGGAACAGGGGAAAGACAGAGAGGGAATGGGCATAGCTTGTCTCTTAGACCTTTTGCCCCTGCTTATGTACAGAGCCAGGGTACTTCCTGCCTGCCACTCCCACAGGAGCAACACGGGGTGATGTCCCCTGTTAGGTCCCCAGGGGGCAGGCCCAGGTATGCCTGAATGCCAACACTCTCTACCAAGGTTCTCACTCTGTAGCCCAGGCTAACCTGGAAGTCATTATTCTCCTATCACAGGTGTCTGTGAATTTGCCATCGTGCTGAACCAAGCGCCCCATCCTCAAACAGCTCCCCGAGGCTCTGCTGCCCTTGGGAACACAGGGAGTTCTGAGATCAGCAGGCACACCTCACCTAGCTTAAGGAAGACAGACGATCCTTGAAAATCCCATATGAAAGTCCCTGAGAAATAAGACTCCTTTTTCAGCGCTAGTAGATCAAGGATGTCATTTAGGACCTGGCCTCTTTAGGCCTTCTTAATCCCATCCTCGGCCTGCTGGATTTTCACCTTTAAGCTTGTTAATACAAGCCTGTTTCCTCTGGGGTTTTTAATGTTAACTAGACCACAAAACCCTCTCATTGGCTGGAGCTCATGCTTTGATCAGTTCAGAAGGAGTCACCGGTGGGAAAACAAGGTCAGTCTTGGTTACTCCCTGAGGACAGAGTCAGGCCTGTGTCGCCACTGAATGAAACCAGGTTCCATAGTCTAGGAAAGAAGAAATAATTTGACATATTGTAGTTGTCTGTCCGATGGAACATCACAGGAGGTGGGGACGTGTTGAAAGAAACAAAGAAAAAAACTAGAAAAAGAGAAAGCCATCAGGCAGTGGTGGCGCATGCCTTTAATCCCAGCATCTGGGAGGCAGAGGCAGGCAGATCTCTGAGTTTGAGGCCAGCAAGGCCAGCCTGGTCTACAGAGTGCATTCCAGAACAGCCAGGGCTATATAGAGAAACAAACAAACAAACAAAAAAAATCAGCCCAACAAATAACAAAAAAGAAAGAAAGGGAGGAAGGGAGGGAGGAAGGGAGGGAGGGAGGAAGGAAGGGAGGGAGGAAAGGAGGGAAGGAGGAAGGAAGGAAGAAAGGAAGGAAAAGAGAAAGCCAAAGTGGCCTCCTAAATAATTCTTGGTGGCATTTAACAATCAGAAAGATTTTTTAAAAGCCTTTTCCATGCAACACACTTAGCAGAATATGGCTGGTTTACATGTGTTATGGTTCCTGGGGACCTAGCATAGTGGAAAGCATTAGAGACAGTTCCTTTGTTACTGAACTATAAAATAAGGGTATTTCTTAACTCAGCTTGGTGTAAGCTGTGTCCTTCATGCACCCTTTAATAATCCTTTAATAATCTGGTATGGTCCTTATGGGCCACTGTACATCCTACCGTGGGAGAGGCCAGCCTCCGCTGCTGGTCCCAGATGGCACTACACTTGGGGGAGACTCAATGTCATCTGTATCTTTTTAATTAGCAGTAAAGGTCAGTGTTGGGTAAGCTCTCAGGGAGTTGTGAGTCTGAACAATTGATCCCTTTGTTATCCCAAGTAAATAAACAACAATGTTATCATGTCCATTAGACAGGTGAAGAAGTAGAAGCCTGGAAGACTGGAACCCTTACCCGGGGTCATCTAGACGGAGAGAGCAGCATAGCACCAGGGCTTGGAGGCTGTCTGCTATGGAGGTGGCTGACTGCACTGTGGTACCATTTCCTGAGCCAGGAGTAGAGTCAAGTGACCACATCGGTAAACACCATGGCTGACACGCGTTATAGGGTTTTGTTGTATTCTGCTGTAACTGTTGAGACCACGGGCAAAAGCCAGATGGTGTGACTTTCTCTCCTCTTCCCAACTAGAATTGGGGCAGAACTTCTTACATTTGTTTACATTTATCTACTGTCTGTGTGTATGTGTGGCTCCAGCATGGAGGCATAGGTCCAAGGACACCTTCAGAGTTTGTGCTCTCTCTTTCCAACATATGGGTTCTGGGGATCAAATTCAGGTCATCAGGCTTGGGGACAAATTACCTTCACCTACTGAGTCATTTCGATGGCATGTGCCAGCTGGGTTTTGTTAACACATCACAAACCTAGACATATCTGGGAGGAGGCGTCTCAGTTGAGAAACTGCCCCCATCAGAGGCCTGGAGGCAAGTCTATACGGCTTTTGCTGTTGTTGTTTATTAAGAACTGATGTGGAAGGACACTGTGGGTGATGTCACTTCTGGTTAGTTGCTCCTGGATGGTATAAGAAAGTAGGTGGAGAAAGTCATGAGTGAGCACACCAATAAAACAGCATGCAACAAAAGCCTGCATGGTTTCTGCTCCAGTTCCTGCCTCCAGGTTCCTGCCCTGGCTTGCTTCAGTGACGGAGTCTGACCTGAGATTTGTAAGGTGAAATAAACCCTTTCCTCTCCAGGTTGGTTTGGTCATGGGCTTTATCACAGCAATAGAAACCCCAAGGAAGACAGGGACCTTGGCTCTGAAGTTTTTTTTTTAAGGTAGGAGCAATTGACTTCATAAGAAAGTTTGAGGCAAAGAGATGTGGTAAGCTTGGTTTGATGTGTAGGACATTGATAGGACATTTCTAGTAGAAATGTGGACATCCAAAACAAGACCTATGCAGAGAATGACCAGGGCTGGAAAGAGAGAGAGCTGTGAAGTCGCCTGCATTAGCTGAACTGTAGGTATGGCTGAGATATGAAGAAACTCGTTGGGAATTGAGATGGTCCAAAGCTTAAAGATGCTGTGAAAGAAGGGGGGAGGGGAGAGGCAGGGAGGGGAGCAGAGAAAAATGTAGAGCTCAATAAATATCAATAAAAAATTTTAAAAAAAGATGCTGTGAAAAATGATGAGACTTGGGCTACAATACCCAGGCAAAGGAGGTTCCGGAGCGTGTGTCAATGTCGTGCCCCAGAAGTTCAAGTCCCACGGAAGACGAAGACCCGGTGGGCCTGACAGTTAATCACCAGCCAGCAGCATTAGAGCTACTTGTGGAAGTGGGGACAGAACCAGACAATACTACTTGTGGAGCGTGAGGAGATGAGGGTGCTTTGGCAAGAAGAGGCAACGGAGGCTGAGGTGGGGTGGAGGAAACGTCACAGTGGGGACTAGCCGTACATTTACAAATGTCTTCAGAAGGAGCCATGGGAACAGTAACATCACTGGAGGAGAACACACAGTGGTTGGGGGTAACAGGATGAATCCAACTGCAAAGATAGGAAAACTCATCTTGAAAAGGGGGGATTTCTGCAGCTGGCAGAAAGAGTGAAGCAACTGCTGACGCTAGGATTATCTGCTTTCCCAGGGCTGGGGAATAAGTAGAGACGGGCAGAGCTAAATGAAACGTGTTCACATAAATCAGCGTCTATATTTATTTCCCTGTAACCCAAGAGGCAGCAGATGCTCGAGAAGCAGACTCTGAAACCCAGCCGTTCTGGCCAGGACATGTTTTTCGTGGAAGGTCATATTTAAATCCCCATAGCGCGATCACAGCAACTGTGCTCAGAACATGTGGGGCAGAGAAGTGTCCAATGCCCTACAGCCCTAAGGTTATTTTTATTATCATGAAAATCTTGACATGATGAAAGTTGGACCAATGTTTAGCTATCTGCCTTATGTTTGATCCCATCAAGAATAGCCCAGTACATCTAACAAGAATAGTGCAACCGAACAATAAAAGTAGATTAAAGGTGGAAAGGGAGCAAAGACAATGAAAGAATTTGAACAGCAGCAAATGGGGGAAGAAAATGAGGCACCGTGAATTAAACAAAGGTAAAGTCAAGTTATTAAGTCCATGCAGAGTAGACCTTGGGAAATTTGTAGCACAGACATTACCAGTGAGAACCTGAGCCTGTGATGCTAAGGAAGTTGCTGCAGAAGGGTCAAGGGTTCAAAGCTATCCTAGGACACATAGCAAGAATGTTTAAAACAAACAAACAAAGCCAAAAGGAAAAGCCATCAGCAATTAGTATTTAAATGGACTCCTTTTTGAGCAATTGCTAGCGTTTTGTAATAAGGAAACGGGGAAGGGAAAGATGTAACTTGGTCATGCACCATGCAGCAAACTGTGGCCCAGCTGCAACTCAAACCCAGGTGAGTTGGTTTCCAAACCCTTTTTCTCATTAGTCCCGACTCTACACCAGCAGCTCTGAAACTGGTCTCAAGTATCTTATTCTTCGATCTTGGGATCTTAGAAAATATAACGGCTTTCATGATGAAAAGTCCTCAACAAACTAGGAATAAAAAGGTGACCCCCCCCCAAACACGGTAAAGAGCAGTTGCGAACAACTGGCAATGTTGTGTGACGTTTTACTCTTTGGGCTTTTTTGGCTTTTGACTTTTTGAGGAACCCACCACCCAGCTCCTAAATAATCACACACGGAGGCATATTCTTAGTTAAATGTCCGGCCTTAGCTGGGCTTGTTTCTTGCCAGCTTTTCTTAACTTAAATTATCCCATCTATCTTTGGCCTCAGGACTTTTTATCTTTCTCTATTCCTGCATACCTTTTCTTTCCTTCTTACTTCATGTCTGGCTGTGTAGCTGGGTGGCTGGGTGACTGGCCCCTGAAGTTCTCCTTCCTGTTCCCAGATCCTTTCCCTCCAGGTTTCTCTTCATATTTATCCTCTGCCTGCCAACCCCACCTATTTCTCTCTCCTGCCTTGCTAGACCATTAGGTGTTTGGACAGGAATAGGAACACAGCTTCACAGAGTTAAACAAATGCAGCGTAAACAAAAGCAACACACCTTAAAATAGTATTCCCCAACACCATAGTTAGCATGGTACTCAATGGGAAAATACTGAAGGTGCAAGCATTAGATGCAAGGGTGGTCTGCCTACGACATCTGTGGTACCATTCATTGATCACCAGGCGTGGACAGAGTGTTCTTTCTCCCTCACTAACTCATGCATGTTCCTCCTGAAGCTACGCACTGAGAGCATGGCCTTCCCTAAAGGGAAGAGCTTTGCAGTGGGCAAGGATATGCAGATACCGCACTCTCCTTCTAGAACCTCCGAAACAGCTCTCAGGATCAGGAACACGATATGCTGATTCTCATCTCTCCTAGGTCACACTGCTCTAGAAATCCCAGACAGAGCAATTGGGGCAAAAGAAAAAGAAAACAAATGAAAAAGCATCTAAAATGGAAAGGAGGAAATAAAACAGTTTTTATTCACAGAGTATCTGGTCCTACGCATAGAAAGAAACTATCAAAGAACACATGCACCAAAGCCATTGCTGAATTTGACAGTGTGGCAGATATAAGATCAATGCCCAGAAATATGTTGTATTTGTATATGAGCAATGGACTATTCAAATAAACATTTTAAAAATTTTACTTGTAGCAGGAGCAGAAAGAATACTTAGGAATAAGAATGGTGAAGGAAGTACAAGTTTTGTTGTGCATGTGTGTATGCGTGTATACATTCACGTGTGTGCAAATGCATATGAATATTTGCAAACTTGCATGTGAAGGACAGAGGACAAACATGGTTCCTCAGGTGCCATCTATGGTTTTATTTATTTATTTATTTATTTATTTATTTATTTATTTATTGTTTTTCAAGACAGGGTTTCTGTACAGCTTTGGAGCCTGTCCTGGAAATCACTTTGTAGACCTCGAACTCACAGAGATTTGCCTGCTGGGATCCCAACTGCTGGGATTAAAGGTGTGCACTACCACCGCCTGGCCCATCTATGATTTTAAAGAAAACCAAATATAAGCCATGTCTATCTTATTCAGTATTCCATTGCCATGAAGAGACACTATGACCACAGCAACTCTTACAAAGAAAAGCATTTAACTGGGGATGGCTTACATTTTCAGAGGTTTAGTCCATTATCATCACGACAGAAAAAATGTCCACATGCAGGTAGACATGGTGCTGGAGAGGTAGCCGAGAGCTCTACACCAGATCAGCAGGTACCAGGAAGAGAGAGAGAGTAGACCTGGTGTGTGCATTTGAAACCTTAAAGCCCATCCCCAGTGTCACACTTCCTCCAACAAAGCTGTGCCAATTCCAACAAGGCCACACCTCCTAATAGTGACACTCGCTGGTGACCAAGTATTCAAATCTATGGGCCAATAGGAACCAATCCTGCTCAAACCACGACACTGTCTCTCACTGACCTGGAACTTGCCCAGTAGGTATGTTGGCTGGCCACCAACTCCCAAGAACCTGTCTGTCCCTACCTCCCACTGCTAGGATTGTAATCATGCACCCTGTGTCCAGCTTTTTACACAGATACTGGCGACTCAATTTAGATCCTCATGTTTGCAAGGAAAACTCTTTACTGACTGAACTATTGTCCCAACCCAAGTTATAACGTTAATATCACTGAAGAATATAAAAAATATTAAACTTAAATTAGGTGGTGGTGGGGCTGGAGAGATGGCTCAGAGGTTAAGAGCATTGCCTGCTCTTCCAAAGGTTCTGAGTTCAATTCCCGTCAACCACATGGTGGCTTACAACCATCTGTAATGAGGTCTGGTGTCCTCTTCTGGCCTGCAGGCATATGTGTAGACAGAATATTGTATACATAATAAATAAAATTTTAAAAAAATTGGGTGGTGGTGGCTCACACCTTTAATCCCAGCACTTGGGAGGCAGAGGCAGGTGGATCTCTGTGAGTTCAAGTTCAGTCTGCTCTACAGAGCAGGTTCCAGGACAGTCAGGGCTACACAGATAAACCCTTCCTCAAAAACACAAAAACAAAACAAAACAAAAACACTGCTAAAAGAAAACAATATCTAAATTAAGTGGAAAGACATTCTAAGTTCATGAACTGGAAGACTTAATGTTAATAAGATGGCAGTTCTTCCCAATACTGTCTGAAGACTGTGAACAATCCTCATGCAAACAATGACCTTTCTGAATAAAATGAAAAAGTAAAAATTGAAAAAGAATTGCAAGGGGTCCTGTTAGCCAAAACAATTTTGGGAAATAGAATTAACATTGGATAATTTACATGTCCTAATTTCAAGTCCACAAAAGCATACGAATTAAACCAGTGTGGTATTGGCAAAATGATAACCGTGTAGGTCAATATACTAGAATTGAGAGTCTAGAGGTAAGCCCAAATGTTTGTGGTCAATTGATTTTCAAAAAGAGTACCAAGCTGATTTAATGGGAGAAAAAATGGTGCTTCAATAAATGGTGCTCAGATAACTGGATATTTACATGTAAAAGAACGAAGGTGGGGCCAGGCAGTGGTGGCACACACCTTTAATCCTAGCACTTGGGAGGCAGAGGCAGGTGGATCTCTGTGAGTTCGAGACCGGCCTGGTCTATAGAGTGAGTTTCAGGACAGCCAGGGCTACACAGAGAACCCTGTCTTGAAAAATCAAAAAAATAAATAAAATAAAGAGAATGAAGGTGGACCTTTGCCCCATATCATATGCAAAACTCAACACAAAGGCCTGGAGGGATGGCTCAGCCATTAAAGGCTAGGCTCACAACCAAAAATATAAGAGTTCGGTTTCCAGCACCCACGGCTGTCCCTCCAGGTACCAAAAAAAAAAAAAAAAAAATCAACACAAAATGGACGCATGACACAAGGCTAAGAATTAAAACTATTTTACTATTAGAATAAAACATGAGGGTAAATCACAGTTTGGGATTTAGCAAGCAATTCTTAGAAACGATACTAAAATCTCAACTGAAAATAGAAGAATTAGGGCCTGAGAGATGGCTTAGAGGTTGTGGCAGTTTGAACAGGAATGACCCCCTTAGACTCATGGGTTTGAATGCTTGACCCACAGGGAGTGGCACTATTGGGAGCTGTGGCCTTCTTGGAGTAGGTGTGGCTTCTTGTGTCACTGTGGGGGTGGACTTTGAAGCCCCCTATGCTCACACTATTGCCAGTGTCACAGACACCTTCTGTGGCCTGCAGATCTAGATGTAGACATCTCAGCTCCTTCTCCAGCACCATGTCTGCCTGCACACCACCATGTCCCACCATGGTGATGATAATGGTCTAAACCTCTGAAATCGTAAGCTAGCCCCAGTTCAATGTTTTTAAGAGTTGCCACGGTCATGGAGTCTCTTCACAGCAATAGAAACCCTAACAGAGACAGTGGCTAAGATTATTTACTGTTTTTGCAGAGGACCTGGGTTGGTTCCCAGCACCCACAAGATGACTTCACAACCGTCTCTAACTCCAGTTGCAGAGTGATCCTACACCCTCTTCCAGCCTCGGAGGACACCAGGCATGCTCATGGCACATATACATGCAAACACACATACGCATAAAATTTGAAAAATAATAAATCTTTAAAAAAAAGAAAGTAGGAAAACTAGAACAGTGGATCTAATCAAAATCTAAAAGATTTAAGGTTCAAATGACATTACAAGAAAGTAAGAAGGCAGCGAATAGAATGGAAGCCACGTTTGCAAACCATAGATTCAATAAAGCGCCAGTATTCAGAGCACATAATGAACACTCACAACTTAAAAACAAAAGACACCGCAATTTTAAAATGGCCAAGAAGCACTTGGAATTAACCATTAGAGAAGTGCACTAATACCCAGGGCGATACAAACCAAACCCACCCATGAGATAACATGTCACAACCCTAAGATCTTGGGTCAGAGGCAGGAGCATCCCATCCTCCACAGCACAGATGACAGCCATCATGTCCTGAGCCTCAGAAGCGGCACTGAGATGCTGAATGAGACATCTGTGTGTCTGTGTGGGAGAGTTGCTGGACCACTGTGAGTCACATGATGTCAAGGACCATCTTCTCCATCTTCTCTCTCAGTACCTGGTGCATGACTCCAAAGAAATGGCTGCTGCTCAGGGTAAATTATTATTTACTTACCAATAAATAAAGGGGAGTGCGGGGCAGTGATGCTTAGAGCTTCCTCCGGAAGTCTAGAAAAATGGTCAAAGTAAACTACTCTCATGGTAACCATGAAAGTTGGCAAAACCAAGGGAAAAATCAGCAAAAGAGGGTGGTAAAATGGTACCCACACAATACTCAGAAACAACCAAGGAATGGGATTTCCTTATTTATCTTAAAACAGATTGGTCTTAGCAGGTCCCACCTACTAGACGAAATGGGGAAATGTGTTTCAGCTTGTAACTTGTCCGAGACAGGAAGACAACCAATTCCTACGTGCCCATCCATTTGGTGAAGTCTACCTAGCTGTCCAGCCTATCTGTAAACTGTACAGTCTGGGGAAAGACCATGTGTCCTCAAGATATTGTTGGGCTACTTGGCTACCTTGTCCTTGCCCTGGACCGGGGATATGTATGGGCTGGTGATGGTTGACATACTGGCTCTGGCCCTGGTGTTCTGGTGTCCACAGATGACCTTAGCAGTCACGTTAACCTGTAGCCTAGTTTTGTTTCTCTTGGTCAGAGCCTGAGGGCTGCTCTCCAGCTGGCTCAACCTTAGTTTGGCATTGACTGATCCATTGCGCTCCACTGACACATTGTCTACCAGGCAAGGAGGTCACTTTGCCCCCACCCAGCAGGTCTATGGAAGTCTAGTTGCTCTTAACTGTAATCCTAGGAGCTAAAGGAGGCTCAGGAGGGAATAGCACGACTCCCTGACCACTGAATTTCCTCCAAATGACCTTGATGAGGAGGCTGAAGCTCCTCTCTTTCATTCTGAGGGAGGACAAATCTATCTTGAAGAAGGCAGAGGAGGAGCGCTCACGCTCACAAGGCAGAGGCAGGCAGATCTCTGAGTTCCTGTGAAACCTGTGAGAGGCTGGAGTTGGCCAAAGAAAGGGCAAGTTTAAGCTCTTCTCTCCTTGACCTTTGCCCTCCCTGGAACTCGAAATGGAGTCCCAGGCTTGAGTGCAGCCTTAAGTGTGGAGGGTGGGATTTCACGCGCTTAACGGTTTCCATGGCACACGTGAGTGTTTCTGCCTTTGGCTCCAAGGCTTTGGCGTCTATTTATACCTCAGCGTTCATCCCTTCAAAGAGTGGGTACTCCAACAGCAGCTACCATTCCGTACACTCCCTGAAACACACATTCCAAGGACCTAATCACCGCCTCTCATGCTTTCCAGATCTCGTCTCTTCTTTGGCATTAGATCATTTTCCAAAATAGATCTTTTCCTCCTCCTTTCCCCCTGGCTGCCTTTTCTAGGGTTTTCCTAAATGCCTTCCTGCCAGTAGGTCCTTTTCTTCTGCGTGCTCACATTCGTTCTAATTATAAACTAGCACGCATGGTGGCATATGTTACCTTCCCTAGGCTGGGTTCCAGAAAGCACTGACAAGCAGAGAAAGAAAGGCTCCGTACAAAAGCCACATTTAGCTTAGGACACGGCAAATTGCCGTCACTGCTGTAGTATTTAAAGAAATACAGAAAACGGGAGTTTGATGTCGAGCTGAGCAGGCCTCTATGGGTTTCCACCTCTTGATAACCTGGAAGCTTCGTGGGACAAGTAATGCTCTCGTCCTGTTTGTAATCTCACCTCTAGTCCTTGCAATGGGGGCGGGAGTGGATTAAATGACATCTCTTCAGACTTCAGGTAATACCCGACAGCGCTGCAGGGGCTCAAGGAAATAAATCAATGGCAGCTCATGATAGTCACGCCTGGTCTCCGTCCTGGAGCTTTCCCGGGAGCTCGTTCAAGACTTCAGTGTTGTCTCTGCTCAGTGTTTCCTTATAAAAACCCAGCCTCTTTCTTTTTCCTCAATTAATGATCATGAAGAAAATCACCCATAACCTTATCTATCACTCTGTGTTTTCCTATATATAGTGCGCGTATATTTTTATAAAGCCTTAGGCATTTCACACAGAATGCCTTATTCTGAGCCCAGAGGACAAACCAGTGTGTGGCCTGTGCTGTGTAGCCTGTTCTTCCTTTGTCAGTATTATGGGTTGAGACCACTCTCCAGCAGATAACCCTTAGCCCGCCACACGGCTGTCCGCACGGCTGTCCACACAGCTGTGTGTACTGTAGTTGCCCTACTTAGCCTCAGCTGTCCTTGGGACAAACCAGTCACGCGGGAAGAAGGAACCTGAATTAAGGAATTGCCTAGATCAGATTGTCTTGTAGGCCCGTCTGCAGGGCATTTTCTTGATTAATGATTGGTGTGGGAGGGGCCATCCCAGTGTGGGCGGTGCCACCTGGAAAGTTGTCAAGGGTGGTGAGAGAGAGCTGCCTGAACTCAAGCCAGGCAAAGCAAGCTAGTCAGCAGTGTTCCTCCACGGTCTCTGCTTCAGTTATTCCTGCCTCAAGTTCTTGTCCTGACTTCCCTCAATGACGGACTGCCACCTGTAAGGTGAAATAAACCCTCTTGTCCCCAAGATGCCTTGGGTCACTACTTTATGGCAGCAAGGGAGCCCAACCTGGAACGACAGTTGAGTAATTGTCTAGGGTATTTCCATTTTAAAATTCAGCATAGCAATTTGAGCTCCTTGTTTTAAACTCTACACCCAGCTCCATTTCTCCAAGATAGATTACTATAGATAGGCACAATTTCTTTTTCTTTTTTTTTTTTTTTTGAGACAGGGTTTCTCTGTAGCTTTGGAGCCTGTCCTGGAGCTAGCTCTTGTAGACCAGGCTGGCCTTCCAACTCACAGAGATCCACCTGCCTCTGCCTCCCAAGTGCTGGGATTAAAGGCATGCGCCACCACCGCCCAGCGACACAATTTCTTAAGAAGTGCATTGGCTTTTAAACTGTGGACATATACTTCTGAATTACCCCAGTGAATTCACTGCTTTATCCACTGAAAGGGAGACTGAGCTGGGGATATAGCTCATTGGTAGAGTGCTTCCCTATTATGTACAAGGCCCTGGGTTTGAGTTCCAGAACGAAAGAGGGGGAAGGGTATTTGCCTCATTGATTTACAAAGGTGTTTTATATACTACAACACCACACCTTTGTCATAAATCATGCAAACTCAAGATTTTTGTTTTTTCTACTTTTAATTTTATTATGCATCATTTCTAGGTAGATAGAACTGAACAGCCCATATTTTTTTATTTTATGAGTATTGATTTTGATGTCCTCTTTAGAAAAGCATTTCCTACCTTAAAAGCAATCATTTCTACTTGAATTTTACTCTGGTTCCTTTATAGTTTCTTCTTGGCATTGTTCCTTCTTGCTTTCCCTTTTTATTATTATGGTTTTGTTTTTGCTGTTGTTGAGGCAGGATTCCCTCTATATGGCTCAGACTGGCTTTGAACTCACTATGTGTGCCAGGCTGGCATCCAACTCATGATCCTACCTCTCTCGGCCACTGAGTGCAGAGCTTACATACATGGACCAACACACCCAGATTCCCATCATATTTCAAAATATATAGACTACTACTTCAAATATGTAGGGAGAGAAACATAATCTAACTCACATGAGCTGAGTAATTTCGTACTAGTACCTTTACCAGTGAATTCCATGCTTTCCCCACTAATATGAAATGTTTTCTTGTTTGTCTGTCTACGATAGAGTTTCTGGATGTCCTAGTCTCTACAAGTATGACAGACTACTATCAGTCACGTATTATAGATCCCCCGTCAAGTCCCCAGACTCCTCTCCACGCTTTTTCTGTTTCAGTTAACTATTACAGCATCTCCATGGGGAAGCCTTGTCTTCAGACTCACTTCCCTGACGCCAGCAACATCTCCACACAAGCCTGTGTTTTATAGACTTTGAAAGATAAGGTATTTCGCATCAGTTAGTTGACTGCTGCTTATGAAAAAGAAAATCTCCCATGGCAATTTCCCTGAGTCAGAGCATAATAGGAAGCTAAGTGGGGTGCACTTAGCTGGGTTTAGTAGGATACCCTTCTGGAATTCCCGCCACTCGTCCTAGGTGACGAGGTAGGAAAAGCTTCCAGGAAGACTCCTACTGCCTACTGTGTGGATCAAGCCAGCAGCACGTGAGGACGACACGGACCGGATCAGAACTTTTCTATAGCTGCGTGTCAGCCCTAGAGCCTAAGTGTAGTAGAGGGAAAACAATGTCAACATTTGCGCGACTTGAAGCTAATCAGTCTGATTTCCTCCAATCCATCAAAGTACAAATTTATGAGGGAACTTTGTTCTCAGTTATAGTTGATCAAGATGAAGTCTCCTACTGTCAAGACTATTCTTGGTAAGAAACTGACTTCAATTGGATAATCATATCCTTCTTATGAAATCACACAGAATACATTTATCAGCCTTCCTGTGTTTATAAAATACACATCTGTACTGTAAACGTCTGTGACAGCTCCCACAGAGAAACATCAGTCTTTCCTGGATTGCAGAACACCCCAGAAAAGAGACTGTCTCCACTAACAACTGTGAAAGCTGACGACATTCACTCAACAATCAATAATAATCTTCTGATCATTTTAGAACATAATCTTTTCGCTTTCTTTCTAGAAAACATTCTCTTACCATAGGAAGAGTCGAAACTCCGAGGCACAGCATTACAGAGGTGTTTTGGCGACTTCATTCTCCCTCTTTCAAATGTGCCGGAAGGTTTGAGAGACTTACGTATGGAACAAAGGCTACCAGTTTTCTACTTAGCTTTGCATTATCTTTTTCTTAAAAGATCCTCATAAACTATGCATCTATGATACAGTCATTTTACAGAGGGGAAAATGAAATAAAGAGAGCTCAAGGCAACATGGGTTAATATACTGTCACTAAATCGGGAAGTACTGGCCTAGGCTGTCTGTAAACGACTATGCTCCATTTTGCTCCATTCTATTGCATTTTATCTCAGCGTTATAGTTCCAAGGACATTTGGTTTTAATTGTACGTGTAAGGGTGTTGTGTCTGCCATTTCTGTGTGTGTTTGCATACCACTTGCATGCCCGGTGCCCTCGGAGGCCAGAATCGGATGTCAAGTCCCCTAGCAGTGGGGTTACAGATGGTGTTGTGAGCTGTCGTGTGAGTACGGGGAATTGAACCTGGGTCCTCTGGAAAAGCACCCGGTGCTCTTAACTGCTGAGCCATCGTTTGAGCCCAGTCTTGGGGAATATTGCTTGAAGAGCTTTCCATACCAGCACACATGATACTCTGCAGGGGGCTCTGTGGCCACCGTAGCCACCGTAGCCAGCAGAGTAACAATCCACAGGGGGCAAAAAGGCAGTCTGCTCAACATGACAAAGTAGCCAGTGTTGGATCAAACTTTGGGAGTCTGACCCCAAGTAGTTTAGTTTTTGTTTGTTTGTTTTTGTTTTTCAAGACAGGGTTTCTCTGTAGCTTTGGAGCCTGTCCTGGAGCTAGCTCTTGTAGATCAGGCTGAGCTTGAACTCACAGAGATCCGCCTGCCTCTGCCTCCCGAGTGCTGGGATTAAAGGTCTGCACCACCACCGCCCGGCCCAAGTAGTTTAGATTTTTCAGGCATATTTTTAGTCATGTTTTTAGGCATATTTAAGCACAGCACAATGTAACAAATAAAGCTTTCCTGAAGATCAGAGGGCGGAGCTAAACCACTAGTTAGCCAGAGGCCGGGCAGTGGTGGCTTTTAATCCCAGCACTTGGGAGGCCGAAGCAGATGGATCTCTGTGAGTTCAAAGCCACCCTGGGCTACATGAGATAGATCCAGTTTAAAAGAGAAACAGAGCCAGGAGGTGGTGGCTCACAATTTTAAGCCCAGGAGGTGGAAACAGGAAGGGATATGGCTGGGCAGAGAGAGGAATATAAGGTGGGAGGAGACAGGAGCTCAGGGCTTTCAGTCTGAGGATTTTGTAGAGGTAAGGACTAGTGGCTGGTTGCTCTGCTTCTTTGACCTTTCAGCTTTCACCCCTAATATCTGATGTAGCATAAGTTCTAGTAGTTCTTAATAATAAAAGCCCAGAGTCAGATACAGAGGAAAATGCTGAGAGATCAGAGCGACGAAGGAGCAAATCACAGCCACCTTACCTACACAGCTTCCCAGCTAAAAAGAGACTGAGCTCCTGTCTCCTCCCACCTTATTGGTTCCTCTCTCCTGTCAGTCATATCACTTCCTGTCTGTCTGTCCAGACCTCCAAACCTCTATGATTAGCTAGTGGCTAGCTAGCTCTGCCCTCTGATCTTCAGGCAAGCTTTATTTGTACAAACAAGGTATCGCCACAATCTGACTCCGGGTTTTTATTATTAAGACTAATTAGAATTCACACCACAGAACAATTTGATGAAAATGTTCCGGGTGATAATGAACTCAAACCTGCATGCATAATAAAGCAGATATAAATCTCCTGGAGGAACAAAAACTCTTTGCAAAGTACATGAACCACCTTCCATAAAGATAGGTTCTATAGACTCACCGAGAATAACAAGCTTATGGTAAACGTCTGTGGGAGGGTCCAGTGTGGTCTCAGACTACACAGAGAGCACACGGATCAGGCAGTCACCACCTCTTCTCCCAGCCTTCTGGGCAATAACAGACTGCATGCCTTCCTCCGAAGGAACACCCCGTGTGTTTAACATTTTGGGTTCCCTAGTGCTTATCTGTGAGCCCAAAGACCTCCATGCCTCCTACAATACTCATTTTATAAATGACTATACTTTTAGACTATATGAGTAAACCATAATTTAATCAGTTCCTTCTTTATGAATATTACATGCGTTCTAAGGATAGAACTCAGGTCCTCTGGCTTTCAAGGCAAGCACATTACTGACTGAGCCATCTTCTTAACAAGATTAAATCATTTTCCTAGTTTTGTTTGGTATTATTCATTGTTAACATACTGAAGTATAACTGATTTTTTTCATAGGTCTTTTTTTTTTTAATTTTCCATGATTCTGGGCTCTATGGGCTGATTGTTCTATTTTATTTATTTATTTTTAATTAATTTGTTTATTATGTATACAGTGTTCTGTCTGCACGCCAGAAGAGGGCACCAGATCTCATTACAGATGGTTGTGAGCCACCATGTGGGTACTGAGAATTGAACTCAGGACCTCTGGAAGAGCAGCCATTGCTCTTAACCTCTGAGCCATCTCTCCAGTCCCAGTCTTTTTTCTTGGAATCCTGAATTTGTTATCTCTTTGAATTTTCATACTCGTGTGCATATATTTTGCATAAGTGCTCCTGTATCCCTCCCTGATGCCCTCCCTCTCTCCTTTCTTTGTTCTGTTGAGAGGCCTAGGCATGTATTCCATCCTGGCCTGGACCTTGCTGTGCTGTGAAGTTCATGCTGGCCTTGAGCTGACAGTCTTTCTCCCACACACTGTTAAATTACAGCATGTACCATCATGTCCAGCCAGTCCTTAGGGTTTTTCTACATGTGAGACAAATGTAGACAGTTTCCTCTTGACTGACTGGCCTGGCCAAATCACCAGTACAATGTTGCATATACGTGGCAAAAGCAGATGATATCCTTGTTTTATCTCTGACCTCATGGAGAATTTTTTATTAAATAAACTATGAAGTTAACGAAGAATTTTCTTTAAGCCCTTTGTCAGGGTCATTGTCTTAGGGTTTTCTATTGCTGTGAAGAGACACCATGAACTTATGAACATGGAAACTCTTTTTTTTTTTTTTTTTGGTTTTTCGAGACAGGGTTTCTCTGTAGCTTTGGAGCCTGTCCTAGAACTAGCTCTTGTAGACCAGGCTGGACTCGAACTCACAGAGATCCGCCTGCCTCTGCCTCCCGAGTGCTGGGATTAAAGGCGTGTGCCACCACCGCCCAGCCAAAATGATATTTTAAAATAATAAAAATACTGGGAACTGAAGATGCCAATCAGTTGATAGAGTATTTGTCTAGTGTGCATAAGGCCCTAGTTCACCCCCCAAGTACATGAAAATGGGGTGAGGGTGTGGTAGTATAGGTAGAAATTCAAGGTCACCTTCCAGTACACAACAAGTCTAGCCTGGGATTCATGAGTATGACTCAAAAATGTGTGCGTGTGTGTGTGTGTGTGTGTGTATGTGTGTGTGTGTGTGTGTGTGTATGTGTGTGTGTGTATATATGTGTGTGTGTGTATATGTACTTTTGAACCCTCTCTTCCACTAGGCTTCAACTGTTGAACCCTGGAGTCCAACTACCAGGAGGAGTCACCCCAAGAGAACATCTCTCACACCACAATTGATGAAAAAACATGAGGATTTTATTAATTCTGTCATGACAGGGTCTTTCCAGCATTCAAGAAGCCAGAAAGACCCCAATAGTTGTTACAGACTGTCTTTTAAAGCAAAAAGCCACAGAAACAGGGGGTGGGGAGAATCTGGGGGTTGTATGATTGGCTTATTCAAAGGGGCTATTACCAATAATTGGCTGGAGAGCAGTTGCCAGATCAGGTGAGGTAAGAGGGAACATCTGAGGGTCACTTTGCCCCTTTCCCAGGGACTGAGTCAAAACACCAGGAACTGAGTCAACACCTAAGGGTTATCTTGCCCCTATTCAATAGAACATTTACAAAGACTCAGGGAGATGATGGGAAGTTCCCAACATTTCAGTACGTGCATGTATAGTTGTTAGATCCTTGGTTCCCAGGGGGGGAGCACTGCTGCTGAGAGGCCTCAAAATTGGCCTCAGAGTTGTCTTAAAGTCTTACACAACAAAGGCCCCTAGGCTACCTTTGGTCTGTGCAGCCCAATCTTAGCAAGCATCTTCCTAACCTTCATGTGTCCTTAAAGTTTCCATCCATTGACTCTTCTACTTTGGTTTTCAGCCACACATCACTAGCTAGCTTTGCTGAAGTTACAGCTGAATCTGGTTTCCCGATGCCCTATTGTAGCAATCTTAATGAAAGCCTTATGTATGAGATGCCCTCACGCAGCTCTTCATATATTTTTCGTATCTGTATGGTTGAGGGTGGGAGAGTGAGCCAGAAGTGAGCTGCTACATTGTGACAGAGCGAGACAGTGCAAAGTTTCCTCCATCTTGCTGAGGCCATTTCAGTTGTAACCAAAGTTTGATCTCTTCGATGAAGAATCCCACGGAAAATTACCAAGCTCTGTTCTAGGAAATAGAAGGTCAGGATGTCCTGGATAACTTAGCTTCTGTTAAATTGCCTGTTTGTGCAGAACCCCCTCCAACTAACCACTTAGCTTGTATAAAATTGCTTGCTTACCTGAACCCCCACATCCCCCCACCTCTCCACCCCACCCACACCTAGCATGATGCCAGTAAGTGGTTTTTGCCTTCAAAACTTCAAAAACCCTGTGTTCTAGACACCAGGGGCCACACCTAGGTCCAGAAACACCTGGGTGTGGTCTTAGCCAGCTGGCATCAAAAGACTTTTAATTGACTATAAACAGCATCAGGTGTGAGATGTCTCTGTCATCTCCTCATAGCAGCATTATGGCTGAACCCATGCCTGCTAATTTCTGTAGCAAGAATGCATTGTTCTGAATCTTTCTTTTACCACTACAATTGAAAACAGTAATGGAGCTATAAGCAATGGCTCAGAGAAACTATCAAGGGGGGTGGGGGCCAGAGAGAAGAGAAAAATGGCAGAAAAGCAAGGTGACTTTTAAGTGACAGTAGGGTGGAGAAGCTGAGATGATACAGAACATCCGGATTGGTCGGGGAGGAAGTTGACCTTTGGGGCAAGGTTAAGGGAGGTTCCTGGAGGATTTTTTTTTCCCTCCAGACTGGGTTTCTTTATGTAGCCCTGGCTGTCCTGGAACTCACTCTGTAGACCAGGCTGGTCTCAAACTCAGAGATCCACCTGCCTCTGCTGCAGATGAACACAGGGACTTAAAGGCATGCACCACCACCTACTGGCTGGTTCCTGGAGGGTTAAGGGAGATTCTTGGTGAAGAGCAGCTGCCTTAAGAGATCTGCTTTTCTAGTTACCTTTGGCTTGTTTACCCAACAACAACCCTCTGTTTACCCCAAATCCTTCTGCTTAGGACAATGACCCCAGCACTGCCATTTTGGGAAAAGGGGAACTTTGGACCCAACAGGAACTAATTTTATTGTAGGTTGCTTTTTTTTTTTTAATTTTATTTCTTTGAGACAGGGTCTCACTCTGTAGCCCTGGCTGGCTGAGAACGTGCTTTGTACAGTCAGGAATTCACAAGAGACCTCTGTCTCTCTAGTTCTAAAATTAAAGAGATTGGATGCTGTGTTCCTCCCACTGTGTAGTTTTTTTTAACTATTAATTTTTGTGTGTTTGTAGGTGTGCACACACGGAGTACACAGCGCAATTGCGGATGTCAGAAGACACCTGTCAGTCTCTTCTGGGATGGAATTCAGGTCTTTAGTCTTCGCAGAAAGCACCTTTATCTACCAAGTCATCTCTGGCCCTGTGGGTTATTTTTGTGTATTTATTTACTTTTGGAGACAGAGTCTTAGGGTTTACTATTGCTGTGAGGAGATACAATTACCACAGCAACTATTATAAGGAAATATTTCTTTGAGGAAACATTTCTGGATTACAGTACAGAGGTTCAGTCTGTCATGGAAGGGAGCATGGCAGCATGTTGGCAGATGTGATGCTGGAGCTGAGAGTCCTACATCTTGCAGGCAACAGGAAGTCAACTGTCATACTGAGGAAAGCTTGAGAAAAAAAGACTTCAAATCCCCCCCCCCCCCGCCCCGTGACACACTTCCAACAGAAGGTGTGCCCTCCAGTCTCAAGGTCTGGATTAAATGAGTGTGCTGAGTGGTGGTGGCCCACGCCTTTAATCCCAGCACTTGGGAGGCAGAGGCAGGCAGATCTCTGTGAGTTCGAGGCCAACCTGGTCTACAAGAGCTAGTTCCAGGACAGGCTCCCAAAGCTACAGCGAAACCCTGCCTCAAAAAACCAAAAAAAAAAAAAAAAAAAAAAGAGTGTGTCATCCAGTCCCCTCCAAGATCACACTTCCTGATAGTGCCGCTGTCTATGAGCATATGGGGACCAAATACATTCGAACTACCACAGGGTCTCACTGGTTGGCCAGGAATTCACAGCGCTCGGTAAGCCCCTACCTCCTAGGATCAAAGGTGTGCACCACCACGCTCAGCTTTATCTTTTTAAATTACTTCCCTTCATTACAGGATGGGTGTATATACCTAGAGGTCAAAGGGCAGCTTGCTGAAGTCAGTTTTCTCCTTCTGCCTTGTAGGTCCTTGGGATTAAACTCAAGTCGTCAGGCTTGGGGGCAAATGCATCTCCACTTTTAAAATCCTACAATAAGAAACGGGGCGGTGGTGGCACAAGCCTTTAATCCCAGCACTCGGGAGGCAGAGGCAGCAGATCTCTGAGAGTTCGAGACCAGCCACAACAGGCTGGTTCCAGGACAGGCTCCAAAGCTACAGAGAAACCCTGTCTCGAAAAAGACAAAAAAAAAAAAAACAACAAAAAAACCAGACCTACAATAGATCATTGAATTGTACACATTCACCAGACTGTTTCACGTCTTTGGTAGTTTCAAAATTAATAGTAGAGCTTTTACAGATTTTTTTTTTCAAGACAGGGTTTCTCTGTAGCTTTGGAGCCTGTCCTGGAACTAGCTCTTGTAGACCAGGCTGGCCTCGAACTCACAGAGAGCTCCCTGCCTCTGCCTCCCGAGTGCTGGGATTAAAGGCGTGCACCACCACCGCCCGGCTTTACAGATTGTTTTAATTGCCATAAAAATGAAGATTAAAATACAGAAAGCCAGGAAAGATTGTTGTGGTATCTTGCTTTTGTTTTTGAAAGAATCAGTTTAAATTTATTTTCCAATCCCGCTACAGAATCCAAGTTTAGGATTCTGGGATTAACTGACATTTGTAAACCGGAAGTTTTTCCCAACTACTCTCACTTAGTAAAGAATCATTTTCTGGATCTGTTTTACCTTCTGCCTCTAACAACTGATTTATCTTGCGATCCACTTATTACTGCAGAAAGAAAGGCTTATTACTTACTCAAGAAAGGCTCCCACATGACCGCCACACTGCCCGAAGGGAGATTCACACAGCCTTTCCCCTTTGTTTTGGAGGGGAGGGGAGTAAGACAGGATCAGGCATGGGCAGTTCGGCCTACAGGGTTGGTTTGTTCTGCTTGGGAACTGAAAACATAACCTAGGAGAGGGTTGAGCAGGAGGGGCCTCAACCACAGTAATGGAAATGGAGGAGGAACTCTCTTTCAGCGCGTAGGAGACCAGCAGTCCTGGGGAGAGACCACCGGGAGTCCCAGCCTCTCAGCTCTGCTAATGGGGTTTCCAAGAGCTGAGCAGCCATCAGGGAGGTGACAGGGCCACCATGTCATCTCGCCTGGAGTACATCAAGGCGTCTCCCCTCCACTAACCGCCTTGCCATGCCCTCGAGGTCCCTCCACTTCCAGCTCCTCCATCAAGAGGGCTGGGGCGGTGTCCTCGCGTCGCAGCAAAGACGAAGAGGCAGGAGGAACCCCGCGGAAACAGGGGTCGCCGGTGGGGAGCAGCGGCGGGCGGCGGTCTGCGAGCGAGCACTCGGGCGCGCGCCTCCTCCTCCTCCGCCTTCCCGCGGGCGCGCGCCTCCCGCCTCGGCAACGCAGCCCTGCGGGAGGGCGGGGGCGCGCGGCCGGAAGCGCCTTTCCCGGAAGGCAGGGGGGCGGCGCCGGCCTCGGGGCGGCTGGACGATGGCGGCGGCGCGCCGGCTGGCCGCTCAGTGAGCTGAGCCGCGCAGCGGGAGGATGGCCTCGCTCGGGTCGGCCGCGGCCGGGGAGCCGGCGGCCGGAGCTGAGGCGGAGCTAGGTCCTCCGGCCCCTCCGCCGCCGCCGCCACCGCCCGCGCCCTCGCCGTCCGCTCTCGGGCCGCTGCTGCCCCTGCAGCGGGAGCCGCTGTACAACTGGCAGGCCACCAAGGCGTCGCTGAAGGAGCGCTTCGCCTTCCTCTTCAACTCGGAGCTGCTGAGCGATGTGCGTTTCGTGCTCGGCAAGGGCCGCGGCGCGGCAGCCGCCGGGGGCCCTCAGCGCATCCCCGCCCACCGCTTCGTCCTGGCGGCCGGCAGCGCGGTCTTCGACGCCATGTTCAACGGCGGCATGGCCACGACGTCGGCCGAGATCGAGCTGCCGGACGTGGAGCCCGCCGCCTTCCTGGCGCTGCTGAGGTGAGCGGCGGGCGCGGGGAGCCGGTGGCCGGCGGCCCGGAGGGAGGCGGCACTCGGCTGGGCGTGGGCCGACTCCCGGGTGACCTTGGGCCCGGCTCGCCGGCCTCCCTCGGTTCCTTCCCGGCCGCAGATGCTCGGGAAGGTGGGCCAGTGTCGCCAGCCCCAGCGGTGTGCGCTTTGCCGTTGAAGGGCGCTGTCATATTCCAGTGCCGGAATTGTCGCCCGGGCTTCAGGATCGAGTGGACAAAGTAGAGGACGGGGCCGGCTGTCCTGATTACCCACCTGCAAGATTTGTTTTTGTTTGGAGGACGGGGGTAGCCATAGGATCTTGGAGGACTGGTGTTTTCAGGTTCCACACTGTTTGTCGTCAAGACCAGGCAAAGTAATAGCCTTTAACAGGTACCAGCTGACCTGCTTCGTGTTTCTACTAAGTGACATTTACTGTATCCGCAACCCCGCTATTGATTGGCATTGAGAGTTTGCTTTCCGATGCTCTGAGGGTAGGAGATTGAGAGGTGATTAGTTTCCTCTAATGGAAGTGGGACGTTATTTCTATTATTTGTTTTTAATCACAACAGTCCTGCTAAGGAGGTATGGCCTGCTGTTTACCCCAATTTTACAAAAGGGACTGAGGCCCAGAAAAGCAACTTGGTAACTGAGCCAGCTCCCAGAAGGCCATGTGGACTTCGTTATGCTAGGATGGTTTTGGCTGCCTGAGTGGTGTGTTTCTAAGATAGCAGTCTTGAGTAATTCTGACGTACACAGGCAGGTCCGTGGAGCAGAGCGACCACAGAGGCTCGCAGTTTCGTCACAAAGATGCATATGGAGTGAACTAGAAAGCCACTAGAAATTAATGTTAAGGTTCCATTAATGGATGGGTAAACGACAAGATAAATAGAGAAGAGAAAATACGACTAAAGAATGTTTAACCTCATTAGTAAATGAGGAAGTGCAAATTCAGATAGTGAAGTTTTTCTTCTCATGAACCCCCACCAATTTTTTTGTTTTGTTTTGTTTCAGGTTTTGGTTTTTAATTTTCTGGGGCAGGGTTCCATTTTGTAGGCCTGGCTGACTTGGAGCTCAATATGTATACCACGCTGGCTTCTAACTTGTAAAAATCCACCTACTTTCAGCCCCCTGAATGCTGACCCATTAAAGACTTTTAAAAGATGACTGTAGGAAGGAACACTTTCTGACAAGGATGTTGATGAATAGCCTTGGGAAAATAGTTGGACACTTTAGGTTTCTTTTCCACACTTAGGAAACGTTGTTGAAAAATCTACAGTAGCTTTCTTCATAATAATGGGGAGAGAAGTCAAGCCAAGGCAATAAAGAGTTCCACAAGCATTAATAGGTCCACTTGATGGACTAATGCAAGCGCTGTGATGTGTATGAAAAAGCAGGTAATCCTGTGGGGAGTGTTTATGATAGCGTTTTGAATTTCCTGCACCCTAGTAGCAACTGGGAAGGAACGGAACAAACGTTATGTACCTGGAGATAGGACAGAAGGAAAACCAATATGCCAAGCAAGATGTGTTGGATTGGAAAGCTGATAGCACCCTTTTCTTTTTTTGTTCTCATTTCTAGCATTTAATTCACTTTGATTTATGGGATAGTTGTGCAGCCTGAAGGCTAGTATCTGTTCTGGGTCATTTGGATTTTGAAGTTGACTAGGAGAACTAGATATTATCTTGCTTAATTATGCAGTTTAGAAGTCTTTCTTAAAATGATAGGGCCAGAGAGGTGGCTCAGTGAAAACATGAGTTAGCAGCTACCTGTGACCGGACCTGAAAGGAGAGAACCTGCACCTGCAAGCTGTCCTCCACCTCCACATGTGTGCCTGCCTACACATACATCCACATGTGTGCCGCTGTGTGCCTGCCTACACATACATCCACATGTGTGTGCCGCTGTGTGCCTGCCTACACATACATCCATGTGTGTGCCGCTGTGTGCCTGCCTACACATACATCCATATGTGTGCCGCTGTGTGCCTGCCTACACATACATCCACGTGTGTGCCGCTGTGTGCCTGCCTACACATACATCCACGTGTGTGCCGCTGTGTGCCTGCCTACACATACATCCACGTGTGTG
>PVIU01000265.1:0-136673 GCA_004026605.1 Ondatra zibethicus
CACACACACACACCGCCAATCCATCCTGAAAAGCAAGGGAGAACAATACCTCTCACTCGTTGGTGGGGGGCCAGGGGGCTTGTCTTGCGAAGCCTGCTCCTAAAATAAGAAGCAGAGTACAGAAAACAGGGTTACATTGTGCCGACCTACCTTGCCTCGCCTTGGTGAGGTCAGACACAGCATGTAGCTGCTTCCCCACCTCCTCTGAGGCTCTCTCCACACAGGGCCCAGTGTGTGGCTGCAGTGATTTTGAAAGGCTTAGAGGCAAGCAGATTCCTGAAACCCAGGGTGGCTTCCTTCCACAAATCGTTAACCTACTTTGATCATTCCCCTAAAAGGACACACAGGGTTGTGAAAGCCCTAGGCAACCTGTATAAACTCTCTGAGGAAAACCCATTTCTGAAATTCATGCTCTCCCTCCTGATGTGGGCCAGTGTAGACAAAGACGCAGAGCAGCTTGGAGTAGCTGTCCCAAAGCACACTGTGCCTCCCTCACCTCTAGAGCTGAGCTCCCGCCCCCCCTTGCTGGCTTGAGCAGGGAACAAGGGCACACACCTCTTGAGCCACTTCCACCATCAGCTGGACAGCAGGGCAGGGACCAGCGACCACAGGACCAGTGGGCAGAGGTGGGTTTGTTGGTGGGAGTAGCGTAGAGGTCTGGGTGGGTACACTCTGAGAGGCTGCGGCCACTGTGGGGGCCAGAGAGCCGGGGAGCTTGGGCAGGAGCTCAGGGGCAGGAGGCAGCAGAGTATCTGGCAGAGGAGGGGAAAGAACAGCAGGCGGCAGGGACACAGCAGAGACTGGAGCAGCAGCAGCAGCGACATCCGCAGTGTACGAAGGAGGGTGGCCCAGCAGGACCTGGGGGCACAAGGGATAAGAATGCAGGCGGGGTACCAGGGAGCGGCGGCAGAGGCTGTGCCCAGATGCATCAGTGAGCACACAGGTTTGGGAGGATAAGGGCTATCTCTCTGATCCACATGTTCCCCAAAGGTAATCCTTGTCTTAGAGCACATCTGGAATGTGAATTTGGAAGAGGTAAACAGGCATGAGCCTCCTCAGACACCTTCATGTGGGAATATACAGACCTACACTCCCAGAAACTGCAGAAAAAGCCCAAACACTCAGAATGCAACACACACTTAGTATCTAGGCTGGGCTCTGGCTGTCTCCCTGGAACATTAGCGTCATGCTTCCCTGGCCTTCTACTTAGTTCAGAGCATGGGGTAGCCATACCCAGTCACCCTGGGTGTGCTTAACACCTGCCATCTCTCACAAGGTGATTTGGAATTCTGGCTGACTTTCCACTGTGGGTGTGAAAAGTAAGAAAAAGAGAAAACAGGGCTCATAGATTTCAATGCGAGAACATATCCTCCATGGCCCCAGGTAGGCTGAGAGGTTGGGCATCCAGTCCTTTTGTCTCTCAGGAAAGGGAACAGCAACAT
This sequence comes from Ondatra zibethicus, assembly GCA_004026605.1. Classification (NCBI taxonomy): domain Eukaryota; kingdom Metazoa; phylum Chordata; class Mammalia; order Rodentia; family Cricetidae; genus Ondatra; species Ondatra zibethicus. The sequence continues at coordinate 1,443 of PVIU01000265.1, forward strand.
TCACTTAGACTACTCTTGGTTAGCAGCCTCTGCAGGATCAGAGAGCTCACTTTTCTCCTGGACACACCCCCTCTGCTGGAAGGGATGTCTGTGGGGCAGCCAGCCCAGCTCATCAAAAAACTTCTAGAAGCTTAATGTAATTAAATTTTTTTTAAAAGGGGTTAGTGTCCTGGTTAGTTTGATGCCAACCTGACACAGCTAGAGTCATCAGAGAGGAGAGAGTCTCAGTTGAGAAAATGCCTTCAAAAATTCAGGCTGTAGGCAAACCTGTAGGACATTTACTCAATTAGTGATCATTTTGGGAGGGCCCTGCCCATGGTGGGTGGTGCCATCCCTGGGCAGGTGGTCCTGGGTTCTATAAGAAAGCAGACTGAGCAAGCCATTAAGCAGCACCCTCCATGGCCTCTGCATCAGTTCCTGCCTCCAGGTTCCTGCCCTGTTTTGGTTCCTATCCTGACTTCCTTCAACGAGGGACAGTGATGTGGAAGTGAAGGCCAAATAAACCCTTTCCTCCCCAAGTTGCTTTTGGTCATGGTGTCTTATCACAACAATAGTAACCCTAATTAAGACAGTCAGCAAGATGGTTCAGTGGGTAAAGGCCTTGCAGCCAAACCTGCATATCTGAGTTTGACTCCTAGGACCCACGTGGTAGAAGGAAAAAACCGACTTCTGTAAGTTGTCCAATGAGCTCTACATGTGTACTGTGACACACACGAGCAGCTTCCCCATTACATAAACAAATAGATGGAATTCAAAAATAGAAAACCAGGCCTGGTGAGCTAGCTCAACAGTTGAGCGCATACTGCTCTTGCAAAGGACCTGAGTTTGGTTCCCAGCATCCATGCTGGGCAGCTCACAACAGCCTGTAATTCTAGCTCTACAGGGGATTCAATGCCTCTGGCTTCTGTTGGCACCTCCACTCATATATATATATATATATATATATATATATGAAAATACCTAAACACAGACATACATATAACTAAAAGTAAAAATTTTTTTAAATTAAAAATAAATAATAGGGGCTGGAGGGATGGCTCAGAGGATAAGAGCACTGCCTGCTCTTCCAAAGATCCTGAGTTCAATTCCCAGCAACCACATGGTGGCTCACAACCATCTGTAATGAGATCTGGTGCCCTCTTCTGGCCTGCAGGCATATACACAGACAGACTATTGTATTCATAATAAATAAAAAAGTATTTTAAAAAAAATCTTTAAAAAAATTTGCCGGGTGGTGGTGGTGCACGCCTTTAATCCCAGCACTTGGGAGGCAGAGACAGGTGGTTCTCTGTGAGTTCGAGGCCAGCCTGGTCTACAAGAGCTAGTTCCAGGACAGGCTCCAAAGCTACAAAGAAACCCTGCCTTGAAAAACTAAAAAAAAAAAAAAAAAAAAAAATATGAAATAAACTTCTAGAAGTTCTACCAGCCAGCCACTTGAAGAGCTCACCAGTCTGTAGCAACCGCAGAACCCAGAAAGGCCAGCAGCAGAAAACAAGACCCAGAACACACAGATGCTGCTAGACCCTGCTCTCTTGCTGCTTAGCCTCACCCTACCTAATCAGTGAGCTTAGCGGTCACTGACACCTTCTCGTTCTAGCAGCTCACTCCATGAGAACACAAGACCAGCATGCTTCTTCCTACTGGCTTTTTAGACACGTGCTTCCTGCTGGTCAATAAACACTACTCCCACCCCATCTCCAAGCACCAAGGCCTCCAGAAATGAGTTAGTAGACACTCTGAGTGAGCAGCTCCAAGCTGAGCATCACAAAACTTAGTCATGTAGCACCTGGCACTAGGGTGATCCCTGGGCCCTTCACTCTTCACAGCAAAGCCAGGAGGAGGTGCTGGTCCACATCAGAGGAACCTGAGGTTCAAATGGCCGGGGCTATGCCTCTGTTTCAGAGCTGGCAGGGCTTAGAGTTGAGGTGAGATCAGGTTCAGAGACTGCCTCCTGCCCAGATAAAACTGTCAGGCAGAAAGACAGATGCTCAAGTGTGTGTGTTGGGGAGCTACCAGATGGAGAGAGCATCTTCACCTGGTACCCGATGGGAGACACCCAAGTAAAGAAGGCCTCTGATGAGCGGACTCAAGTGGGAAACATCAGGTCTGTTCTTCTTTGCCCTCATTTGGGTTTAAACAGAATAGACCAGGAACTCCAAACATCAATGTCCTGGGCAGGTGTGTGAAGCCACAATGGCAGGCCTCCTGCTACAGGGCACATAACCCTACACTCCACAGCATCCCTTCACTGGCAACTTGGCACACTGTATGGAGCCTCACCTTACACCAGGGCAGTTACCTGTCCTGCAAGAATCATCTCCCCTCCGGCAGGCAGCCCAGTGGCACATATTACCCCCCTTACTGCTGTTTTGTTTCCTCTCTGTTCAAATCGGCTTGCTTTGTCTTCTGGTAAAGGTTAGCCTGGGGTACACGCAAGTATCCACAGAGGAGCCACTTTAGGCCAATAGGACGGCCAGCACTGGCACAAGGTGAGGGAGTGCTCAGCCACAAAGCAGAAGCAGGGAAGGAGCAGGGAACACATCAGCCATCCTGATGGTCACAGCTCCTCAGAAGGCAGTGGATGCTCTGTATTCGCTCAGGCCTCTGTCCCAACATTCTCTTCATAAGAAAGGTCAACCAGGGGCTGAAGAGATGGCTTAGAGGTTAAGAGCACTTGCTCTTGCAGAGAACCTGGATTCAATTCCCTAGCACCTACAATTGTGACTCACAACCATCAATAACTCTACTTCCAGGGAATCTGACACTCTGTTCTGCCCTCTACCAACACCAGGCAGGCACACAGATGGTACAAATACATCATACATGTAGGCAAAACATTCATACACATAAAATTAAATAGATAAATGTAAAAACAATTTTTTAAAAAGATTAAAGGTTAACCACAGGACAGAACTGTCCCTGAGTCTGGGCACTAACAGGAGCCATGGCCCTGTAAAGGAAATCTGGCCCTGAGGGTCTCCAGGCAGTGAGTGGTCAGTCCACTCCCACAGGTGGTTTACCTGGGTCCCTGAGGCAGCAGTTGGAGCAGCCTGCTCAGGTAGATGGACAACAGGGGGCTGGACAGGCTGAGGAGGCACAGGTGAGGCCAGCTGTGGAGGGGTGGCCCGTAAGCTCTGCACCGTGTGGTGGGGTGAGGGTGGGATGTCTCCAGATGCCATCTGCGGAAAGGCTGCTGGGTACACAGGTTGAGCTGGGAGCTGGGCTGGGAGCTGGGCTACTGCTGGATGGATGGACAGTGCAGCCACACCCTGCGGGGCCACAGCCAGCAGGGGGATAGCAGCTGGTGCATTTGGCACGATGGTCTGGCAGGGCACAGTCAGGGGTGCTCCTGGGGGGTGAGGCAGCTTGACAGCCTGCAGAGGCAGGGCCGGTGATGTGGGCAGGGGTGTCGTGAGGCTTGGCAAGATCACAGCAGGTGAGAAATACTGAGGTGGTGGCACGGGGGCCACATTTGCAGCTGGCAGATCAGTGAGGGTCTGAGGGAGGCCATCGAGTCCTGCCAAGGGAGTGATGGGGGGAACCACAGGCATCTGTAAAAGGTACAGTGACATGTTAATCAGGCTGCCATCCAGGGGCCCACAGCATCAGCGGGAAGTGGCTCAGTCTCCCCAACAGCTGCTGCTGATGAGGTGATCCCAAGCAAGTCATTCATTGTACAGCATCATAAATGTGCTCAAGCAGAACGGGCGACCTGCCTGCTGGACTCTCTTCCTTGGCACCAGCATGGAGGGGCCGGTGTGTCCAGGTTTCCAAGGGGCTGGCTGGTGGCTCCAAGGGAGTCAGGAGTGCTCAGTTAAGAGGAACCAGAGAAGGACCACAGGGCTCTGGCACTTCGGGGCACTTTTACTTGGGAAGACTGAGACTATCAATACACCCAGTGTTCACAGGATCAGCCTGAAGGCTCATCCTGTGAACTCCATGGAAGCCAACCCCTTGGAGAGTTCTCAGTATAACCTTCTTTGATAGATGAGGCAATGCCACTCCCTGTGGCATTCAGCCTCTCAACAGCAGATAATCTAAAACCTTCTGTTTGCTCTCTCAGTATCAGGTGGTACCTGACTCGACAGCCATCCCCTAGGCAATGCTTTCTTTCTGCTTGCCCACAAGCATCATGTTAACTACCCCTCTGTATAATTATGAGGGCACAAAAACGTGCAAATCGACTGTGATGCACATGACAACCAGCTAAAGGCCACCCACAGTGACAAGCATACCTGTAAGGAGTTGCCCTTAGCTTACTTCCCGGAGCTCTGCAGGACAATCGCCTGAAGCAGATTGCTTTCTATGCCCACTCAATGGTCACAAGGAGAGCTTTGTCCTTGGCTTGGACTAGCCCTTCCCCTATCCTGGACAGCTGTCCCACCCACTCCTTGAGGGACCCTATATACACCACCCTGATGCCAGAGGCATCTCAGCCTGGGAAGGCTGCTTGCCAGGGGAGAGAAAAGGTGAAGCCCAAGGACGAGGGAAACCAGACAAAGGAGGCTGTCCCCAGGGTCCCTGGCCTGCTGTAGTAGTTACAGGAGCAGACGTGAAACACTAGACATATAATATACAGGGTATGACACTATGCTCCAAGTCTATGTCCCTAGTCAGTAGCCCCTGGTGACACGCATAAACAGGCCCAGCTCATATCCTGGTACCCACCCAAGGTGAGCAGGCTATGGGCCAGAGGTACCTGCGGAGGGACTTGAGCGAGAGGCTGCAGAGATGGCTGTGGCATCTGGAGAGGCTTCAGCTGAGCAGGGGCCACTACCTGGGAGGTTGGAGCCAAGTATGGAGGCAAATGAGAGGGCACTGGCTGGACAGTGCCCACAGGCTGCGGGGCCAGGACTTGTGGCAGAGTAGGTGGTTGGGCCATTGGAAGAGGCTGGAGGAAGAAAAGGGAGCCTTGTGCTCAGACACAAAAGAAATCCACAGTGACCCCCGCATATATGCGCATATGCTCACACTCACTCATTTGCATATACACTCCCACATACATACTTGGATTCACACGCACAGCCACATCAATTGCATAAACACACCCTCATAACTTCACGACTGTATGTTTTCACACATCACACTCACATACACACAGTGAACTACATTCACAACATACGTCTACACATTGCTCACACACACATACAGACCACCGAGCTCCTGCTAATCTGGAGCCAGCTTATAAAAACATTCCGAATAAGCAGAGTTTTCCATGTGCAGGCCTTGCATTACAAACTACAGATCTCTCTCTCTCTCTCTCTCTCTCTCTCTCTCTCTCTCTCTCTCTCTCTCTCTCTCTCTCTCACACACACACACACACACACACTAATGCTGGCACAGGTACATCCATCACTACAGGCTTTGGCTGCAGAACTATCCCTCATAAGGAGACAATCTAAGGAGATAAAATGAAGTGTCACACTTACCTGCTGGACTGGAGGTGCTGGCTGGCTTGGGCCCATGGGCACAGGGGTGCTGGGTGGTGGCACTACAGGAGTGAAGCTCATGGAAGGTTCTGGAAAATGCTGCTGAATGAGTGGAGGGCGCGCAGGGGGTGGCACAGGGCCTACTGACAGGCCAGGCTGCAGAGAATATAGAGGCCGTATTCAGCGGCTGCCCTTGTCCCTTCTTGTCCCTGTGCCCAGCCCCCTCCACCAGGAACCTTGTTCCCAGGAAGGTGACTCAGCAGAAGCCAGGTGTGGTGGCCCTACAATGCCATCAACAATACTGAAAAGCCACATATGGCCACAGCTCCCAGCCAGGGAATGTTCTAGAACATAAGCCTCATGGAGTATTATGCAACCATGTAAAAAGATCATCATAGAGGTTTTTCAGCACTGTGGAGAAAAGACTCCTTAGGCTATAGACTGTGGGCAACTTATTTACAGTGGCGGTTAGGACTAAGAAGGATGAGCCAATACGTGTAGAGAGATGGGAACATACAGCTTGTGGCTGCTGGGAAGGACACACAGCCATGGGAACAAAACTAGAACAGTGAGGCCCTTGGCAAGGAGAGGCCCTCTGAGACTCAGTCACAAGGGGACAGAAACAGGGCGGCACACAGGGAGGGCACTGGTCCATGAAGCTAGCAAAAGAACAGGAAATCAGCCCAAGAATGCTGAGGTTGAGGAATTGCTGCTACTTTGTCACTATTCTGTGGGGTTTTTTTTTTTTGGACTTTGTTTTGTTTTTTAATTTTTTGTGTATGATATTTTGCTTGCATGTATGTCTGTGTACCACACGCATGCCTGGTACCTGAGGAAGCCAGAATCAGGTATCAGAGCCCACAGTACTAGAGTTACAGATGGTTGGGAGCCACCATGTGAGTGCTGAGAACCAGCCTCATGTCCTCTGCAGTCCCGTGGTCCTAAGTTCAGCTCTCCAACCATACTCATTGTGCAGAGACAGACCCTGTAGTACTTATGGGAAAACCTCTGGTTGTCCAGGATTTACTTCACAACAATGAGGACCTTGGCAGTGGAAGGTTGTGGGGAACATATCTGAACACAAGTTCATGGCTCAGAAGAGGGACTGAGGTCCACTGCTCTCCAGCAGACTCTAAGATGTGCTGGGTGGCACGGAGGCAGGGATCTCTAAAACATACTCTTACTTCCTCTTTTCTGGTGCCCTGTGCAAGAATGTGAGGAGCAGGCACATCTGGGATCCCATCTCAAAGCTGGGTTTGCCTAAAACCATAGACAGATGAGTTGGTCCAACTAGACCAGGCCAGGACAGACTGTCCACTTATGAGCTCTGGCCACTATCCATGACTCAGGAGCTAAGGCAGGGTCTAGTGACCCCTCACTCCTGATGGTCTTCCATTTCCTCCTCCTCTTCATTGTCCCTGTCTGTTTACCCCACTGGATCCCGAAGCATATCGCCATAGCAGCCTTCTCCAGAAACACCAAGAGGTCGGGATGTACCCTCCACAAGCCATCCTTCCTGTGTAAGTTGTCTTTACATCAGGAGGCAGGGAAAGAGGACCAAGAACCCTGGCCCTGAGTCTGCAGCTGTGATCTCTCTGCTCAGTCTCCCGATTAACATGTGGATGGTAAGACCGGCTGGATTGATAAGAATGCATAGGACAGCATGTGTGAGGTGAGAACCAGGGCAGCTAGTACATCCCAAGGCCTAAGGTAGGTATGACTGAAGGTATTAGAGAGGCAGGCAGGACATTCTGGCTTAGCTCTAGCCAAGCAGCCTCTGGGGTAGCAAGTCCTATTGCATGAGGTCTTCCGGCCATTTAAAAAATCAAACCTCATTTCATTCTGGGAAATGAATAAAATTGCAAATGTGCGCATCACAGTGAATCCCAGAGCTCAGAGAAGCAGAGGCAGACATGATCCACAGTGTCAACTGCTTTTCCAAAAGGCCTATTGGCCTTTCTAACTGCTTAATCGATGTGGACATGGGGAAGAAGAGCACCAGTGTGTGCAGAGGACAGAGATCACAGCACTAGTGTTCAGACTGTGCCAAGAAGCCACCACAGTCCAAAACTGTGCAACAATAGGAGCTACCAGCTTACCAGGTGGGGGCTCCCAAGTGACTGGGGAAGACAGAACCCCACCCAAGGGGTCTAAATTACCCTCTGAGGACCGAGGTCCACCACCCAGGTCACAGGCAAATTCTCAAGTTGAGCTCTTAGGGTTGTGAAACAAGCATTTTTCAATGTTTAGGAAAAAAGGCAACAATTACAGGGCTTGCCATGGAAGCACAAGGACTTGAGTTTGGATCCTCAGCAACTAGGTAAGAGGGCAGGTGGCAGAGTGCACCTGTGCTCAGTGCTGGGTGGTGGGAGACAGCAGGACCTGCTGGCCAGCCAGTGAGCTCCAAGCTCAGTGAGAGACCCTGTCTGAAAAAGTAAGGTATAGACTCCGGACATCCGTCTCAGGCCTCCACATGTACATGCAAGGGTGTGTACCTGCATATGCCACAGACACAAACATAAAAGAATAAATGCCCTACTTGACCCCTCCTTCATCATCCACTTCCCAGATCTCACACACTGCCTGTCAGACATCCTCAAAGCCTGAGCCTCTCTTGTCTTCTGCAAATACGAAAATGCCTCCCTGCTTCAACCCCATTTTCATCCCCAACTTTCAACAGCTACCACTACCTGAGGGAGACATGCCAGGGGGTTTTGGATATTCCCTAGGAGAATGGACAGAGACAAATTCCATTGTCACAAATGATACATTTCTGTCATCTCTGGGATAGACTAGGAAAGACCCCAATGTGCCAGCATCATGCACCTGTGTGGTATCGGTGACAACCTCAGGATAAGGCTGGTTGGCTCTACCACAGTTCCCCAAGCCATGGGTACCCTAAGGTCTGTTTCCAGATATTCCACACTCTTTATCCAGGGGTTCTTTACATCTAAGGCTCCTCAGCCTATAGTTCTTCAGCTCTCAGCAAAGATGAATTGCATCTTCAGGTCTCCAAGGGAAATGTGGCTGGGACTATAGGGCACTCTAACCCGACCATAGCACAGTCAAGACAAGAGGCAAAGAGAACAGAGCAGGGTGGCTCTCAAACTTACCACAGTGGCCGGCTGCTGGAAAGCCCCTAGTGCAGGCAGATTGTGGGTCAGGCCAGGCCCCTCACTCACAGGGGGGCTGCATACACACGAGGCTGGAGTTGGAGTCGTGTCCACGAGGGAGCTGAGCACCATGCTCTGCTGGCTGCTCTGGGAGTCCGAGTACACAGTGGAGCCCTGGCCACTGTCGAAAGTGCTGTCCGCTGGGGAGGACCAAAGTAGAAGTTAGTGTGTACACCTCTAAATGCCATCTCCCTGGTGCTTGAGGCAAGCAGAATGGCTTGTTCCTGGATTCCTTCATCAAGACTAGGTCTGGGTTGTTTTCATGAATACTGTTTAAACTGTTACCTGCTAGGCAGCAGTGCGAGGTCTCAGGCCTCCTGTGCCCCTGGCCTGACGCTGGGGTACCTAGCTCACTGGAAGCAAATCCTGTCATTCCCTGCCCACTCTGGTTTACAGCTGCAGAAGCTGCCCTTCTCGGATGGGCAAGACAGCCTACCCACATAGTCAGCCAGTGAAGAATGAAAACCGGAAACCTATCTGAAACAGCACTTTGAGGTTACTGCTTCCAGATTCCAAAAGCCACAGGCTTTACAATTTACTACCAAAACACCAAGCTATTTGCACAAGGGGTTGCCTTTCAGAGTGAGTACTCTGTCCACTGATAATTTAAGCCAAGAGAGAGGTAAGTCTTGTGGCTCTGCACTACCAATTTTTTCAAAGAGTGATTTTAACCTAGGAAAACATAAGGAATGCTGATGTTTAATTGGGCAAAGCCAATTAGACAAGCAGCTCTAGTTTTTAATGAGCCAACTGCTCATTAGAGTGGCCATTTCTACCTAGACAGACAGGAAGGGAGGGGTGAGAAAAGGGAGTGGAAGAGGGAGGTGGGGAAGAAAAGAAGGTGACCCTCAGGCTAACAAGATTCAAGAGGCACCAACTCCCGCCATGTGTGCAACACTTTAAATATTGCAAGTGATTTGTACAGATGACTTGTATAATTAAAATTTCATTTTTGGAGCGGTTACTGCCCCCCACATTAGCTGTGCTGTCAGGGTCCTCAACACAAGTGTTCTGGCAGTAGAAGTGACCTGCTCAGCTTAGGCGGGGCTGCTGGTGGAAGAATACTGAAAGTTCATGTGGCAAGGTATGGCCCAACACAGGTGTGTATGTGTGTGTGTGTGAGAGAGAGCCTGTTAAGTGCAGGTCCTGCTCGGGCAATGTGCTGTCTAGCGCCCTTATCAGCCATGAAGCACAGAATGGTCAGCCACTTGCAGAAAGGTCAAACTCTTGCAGCCAGGTGAGAAAATGCAGACAGAAGGGCATTTGAGGGTGCTGCCCATGACTGAAGAAGGGGGAATGAGGGTGTGCGTGTATGTGTTCATATATATATCTTCACATCACATATGCAAGGATAGATGAGTATATTCATTTTTTTTTGTTTTGTTTTTATTGTTTGAGACAGGGTTTCTCTGTGTAGCCCTGGCTGTCCTGGAACTTGCACTGTAGACCAAGCTGGTCTCAAACTTAGAGATCTGCCTGCTTCTGCCTCCTGAGTGCTGGGATTAAAGGTGTGTGCCACTACCGCCTAGCAAATATTTTCAGGTATGTCCACATTTGTATTTCCATGTGTGGAGGTACACACATATTCTCATCTGTGTATGTGAATGCCTATACATTATGTCTACCTGTGTCAGTATGATGTGTGATGTATGTATGTTTCTATAAGCGTGGATTATCTGTATATTAGGGTATGCACGCTGGGAATGCATCTATACATACATGCTATCTGTCTTCCTGTGTGTGTGTGTTCACATGTGGCTGATACATGCAGATCATCTCTGGAAGGCAGTTAAAAGACTTGCAGCATCTGTTGCTTCTAGAAGGGTAAGTGACTTGCCTGTAAACGTTTAGGGGTTTAAAATTCTGAAAGGTAAGTACCATCCATCTATTTTAAAGAAAATATAGTAAGTGAGCAAAAGTCCTCTGAGAAGGCCAGCCATGGCTTCTGTGCTTAGCCCATAGGTGTCCTGAGTCACATAGGAAAGGGATCTGGCGGCAGAGAAGTCCTACACTTAACATGAACTCATCGCCTTCTCTCTCTCCATCTCCGTGGGATTTTCTCATATTGGGTCACCCCGACCTTCAGCATCTGACCACAAGAGGGACATTGTTTAGAGATCCCAAACTGGGTATGAAATGCAGAGCTCAACTTGGAACGAAGTAAATAGTGGGCAAAGCACTTCAAAGTGAGGGCTGCTCATTTGCATCTAAGTAGTCGTCTTGGAAGCTATTTGAGTCATGAATGAAGGGGGCTGCATATTAAATAAACAGGGTTTCAGTCTTTCCACATGAACAATCTCAAATATTGGCCTGGGCAGGTCACTGGGCCCTGCTGATTTGTTCCAGGCTGGTTCATAGAGTGCGCAAAGCCATGTCTTCTGTCTCAGCTTATTGCTGAGTTTTCAAACATGGAAGGTAAGCAGGACACTGACTGTCTATCCTGAAAAAGTCCTGGATCCTCTCAGGATGGCCTCTGATGAAGCCTGCATCCAATCTACCTCAAGAAAAACAACACTTTGTAGAGGGACAAATGGTCTCAGAGATTTCTATAGAAGATACTTGCAGAGATAAGAGTCCCAATGATAAGTATCCTGGTCAAGACAGCCACCACTCAGTCCATTGCAGAGTCACCTACTTCAAAGACTGGGTGATGGTACCTCCCTTGACCTGATGAGGCCAGAACTGATTCTCCCAGAGAATAAAGAACCAGTTGCCAGTCCACAGATTAACAATGTGAAGCCGAGGTGGAAATGGCTCCCTCAGAGCCTACGAGGCCATGGACATCTGACCTGAGGAGCCAGACTCCAGCAAGCTTTAACCCCTCTGTTCAGGAGTCACTGAGGGATGTACTGAAAATCCAATCTTTTCCCTGAAATAATCATCCACACCCTACAGGGAAGTGGGAACAAGCCTGGGCTGGCCAAGGAACCAGAACCCATGTGTCCTAGCACCTGGGGCCCATCTGTTAGCCCTATTACCCCTTGATATGCCCCTTAAAAGATCACCATGTGCCTTGGCACCAAGGTGGCTAGCAGAAAGCAACCTTGGAACAGGAGACCAAAGCTTCAGGGGACCACCCACAGCTAGAACCAACAGACCCAGTTACCTGAGAACAGCCTGGGGCTCACCAGACTGAGGCAGGAGCTTATCAGGTACCTGCATTTCTCACAGAGTGTTGCAATAAAAGGTAAGGACTCTGTTTTGCTTTGCCCTGAAGTTGGTTATGCTGACTGTGGTGGAAGGAAGGACACAGTTGGCCATGGTGAACCTATTCCAGGTACTCACAGGCTAAGGAGGTAACGCTAGCTGGCAAGGTAGGGGGTAGGAGATGCTGGTCAGCCTCAGGTTCCTCAGGTTCTGGCAGTCCAGGCTGACCACTCTGTGCATGGTAGGTCACCTGGACCTGTAGGGGTGCTGGTAGACCCTTGGCCTTGTCAGGGCTGCCTGAGTCCTTTGGCTCCTGAGACTGCAGGGCAGGCCCGATCCTCTCACGCCGCCACTGAATCAGTGCTACCCGGTCACGGATGGACTTGGCCACAATCTTCACATCACTCTCATGGAAAAATCCAGAATCAATCTGCAAAGGTAGACACACGGTCAAGCATCTTGGGGATCAGCCATCCTGCACGCACCACTTACACACGTGTACACACCCTACTGCCTAGGATTATCCTACTGTCTACCATCGTTCTCAGTTCCCTCACGAGTGCTGACTCCCAATGCCTGCCTTTGAAGTTTACAGGCTCCAGCTGTGGGGTGGCAGTTCATGCCCAGCAAATATTCACTGACCTCATAAACCCTGCCCTCAAAGAGGAAACCCATTTGGTCATTGGAAAGCAGTTTGGAGAACATACGGGCCTGGCAAAACCCTAAACCCCCTCCACCAGCAGAGTATTCCATGATCTCCAGGAAACATAGTGAGCTCACTGGGAATATCTGTGGCAAAGTCACTTCCTGAGACACAGGTCCCTACTAAAGCTCTGTTAGCTGGACTACAGGAGCTGACAGGCACTGGTGCAGTGTCAGGATTGGGTTCCTTCCCTTCATGAAGACCTCAGTTCTAGAGAGATTGAGTGGGGGTGCACGAGAGAGAACTCAATGAAGACCAGAGCTCACAACCTCACAAGAAATTCCAGCTCCAGGGGATCCAACATCCTCTTCTGGACTCTGGAGGTACTGCACACATGTGTGTATTACCACTACTGCCACCACCCCGCCCCTATACACATAAACTAAGTCTTTTTTAAAAGAAAAAAAATATTTTTTTAAAAAACAAGGTTTCACTGTGTATCCCTAGCTATGTAGACTAGGCTGACCTTGAACTCAGAGATCCACCTCCCTCTGCTTCCTGAGAGCTGGGATTAAAGCTGTGTACTCCCATGCACAACAAGAAAAATAAATAAATTTTAAAAGAGATTAGGTGGCTCTTGACTGGAGCATTGCAGGGTAGGGATACAGGGGTGTCCTAGTGTGGGAACTGGGCAATACAAAGATCACGTGTGATGGGCAGCACAGTCAGAGGGCGGTGACTGCGTGAGACAGCCAGGTTCCTCCCACACAGAAAGGCCGGAATGTAAAACAGACCCATGGTACTGCTTGATCTCCGCACTATCAGTGAGACAGTCATGGATGAACCCAGAGGCACACGGATGGCACTTGTGTATGAACATGCAGATAACATGTCCCCCTGAAGTGTGTCTACCCTGAGGGCCCAGAAACAACGTCCACAATCCTAAGAGGCCACAGGAAACCAGAGCTGCCACTGGCACAGTAGCTCAGGGCTGGGCAGGTCAAGGAAGATGAGCCAACTGCCTGGACATGCTCAGGGAAGGACAGGGACGTGCAAAGTGACATGGGAGCTGGTACTGGGGCAAATCCAGGACATTGGAACATCAGAATGAACAGCAACACAGTAATGCTGTAAAGGGCATTCCTGCAAATCCCAGCACACCGTTTGCACAATCAGTTTGCAGACCACCTGTGGGAGCAAGAAGGACATCTATCCTATGGAATCAGGTAGGGAGGTGTGGAGGGTCTCACTCACCCCTTCTATTTCTTTCTTTCCACGACTGTCTCTTTGCATGTCCCTACACCTCCTACACCCCTTTTCTCTCAGGCATTACTGCTCAGGGTGAAGACACATCATGAGTTGCTCTCCGTGGAGACCCACCAGCAGGGAACTCAGACCCTCTGCTACATGGGCCACCAGCCCTGGCTGACACCTGACTGTGCCTCATGAGAGGCCCTAAGCCACCCGTTTCCCCCAGACTGAAGACAGCCAACATCTAAGTAGAACTTTACTGTGTTCCCTCCAGAGCAAGTATCCTCCACAATGGAGTGGACAGAAGCATATGCCCCCAGGCAGGCCGCAGTGACAAAGAGGCTCCTACTCTGAGATTCCTAGGATGTATCACCTACCCTAGGGGGCATCTGAGTTCTTCCCAAGTGTCAGGCCACTGAAGGCAGGGGACTGAAGAGTTCAGGAGCCCCACAATAGTGGCCCAATGCTTGGACACCAAAGATCTGAGCAGTCCGGGGAAGGGATGGTGGTGGCATGCTGATGACATTTTGATTCTGAATGCAGGAAAACCCCCACTTCATAGGAAATAACAGACAGGAATGTACTCAGGGTGATGGGTGCTGAGCAGCAGCTCACTCTCAAACAGTATGTGGTAGGGGTGGGAGTCCTCCCAGGGAGTTGGTTCAGATCATCTCAAAGCAGTTTATTTTGAAAGACAACTGTGCTTGTGAGAGAGACTGCCCATGAAAACGTCCCAGGTGAAAGCCTCACAGGCCCCTGCAGAAGCATAAGCAGTCTGGGTCTGTGGCCAAGGAAAGGGTCCAAAGAGGGGATGGCCAGAGGACACAGAATCCTCTGTGGGATCTGCCTACGCTCAGGGCCTGTGGTTCAGCTGCCATCTTGTGGGGAAGCTTCCCAACAACAGGACAGTCCACACCCCCAGAGATGAGACTCCAGAGGAGACGAAATGAGGGGTCTTCTGTTCTTACAACCAGCAGCAGCCTCTTTCCAGGGACTTCAAGTCCGACCACAGAGGCAGCTGGGGCTGGACAGGCTAGAATGACCCAAGTCAGTTGTGACCTAGAGCGAGTGGCCCAAGGCAGGTGTAATAACTGTCGCTGATCCCTGGGGCAGGTCTACAAAGGCGGTCAGAGCAGGAAGCATGCCATCCGTAAAGTCCCAAGCAGCCTCAGTTCACATTAAAGATAGTTGGCCACTCCCGCCATTTTGTAGGATGCTTGCTCTGAGGTTCTATGCCTCTACTGGGCAAGGACTACCTGACCAGAGTTGGCAAAGCAAACACCTCTCACATACCCCACAGTTATTTCCCTTTTCTGCACCACTTCCGTCATCCCCAGGATGGGCCTAGCTGCCTCCAGCCCAGTACCCCAGAGAGCCTGCCATACTAAACCTCATTCCACCATGCGGACCTACATCTCCACCCTACAACCCGTCTTCATCTTCATCCCCCTCCTGGTAGCCCTAGGAGGTCTCATCTGGATTCTAAGGTGCCTGCAGCACCTCACACCTGTGTAGCTTCCGGAGTCTAGGCTGCCAGACTCACGTGTTGCTAACTGGCGACTCTCTCTGCAGCATAGGCCCAGGGAGGGACTGGTGGCCTGGATAGTAATGATCCTAGAGTTTCAAATACGCAGAATGAAGAAGGGCAAAGTTGAAACCTTGACAAGTTTCCTAGAGTCCAGGACCCATCCTAAGGCCCAGTAAGAGCATGGCAGAGCTATGAGATGGGGCATGTGTGGCTGTTCACAAAACAGAGCCCCCACAGGGAGAATGTAGAGCTTTCAATTTGCCACATGTGGCAACAAGGCTTGGTAGAGTGGGAATACACACTGTTTATTATTTCTATTATTATTATTACATTATTTTGGTTCTTTGAGACAGGGTTTCTCTGTATAGTCCCGGTTGTTTTGGTACCTGCTCTGTAGACCAGGCTGGCCTCAAACTCAGAGATCCGCCTGCCTCTGCCTCCCAAGTGCTGGGATTAAGGGTGTGCACCACCACCACCTGGCATTTATTATTATTCTTTAAGTTGATACAAGTCATGTCCTTTCTACATGGATGCCCATTGTTCAAGGCAGGAGAAGGAGATAAGGTGTGGGAGGGGAGAAGATTCACAAGAGGGTGCTGGGCCCAGGGACTTCCCTGGAACTAATACAGGAACATAGCCTGGGACTTCAGCCAAAAGGCAGGGACCAGCTAAGGTGACTGACCCACAGTGGCCCTATCCCATGGGAAGTCCTGTCCTCCACCTTATGACAAGCAGAGACAGGATAGAGCCTTGGGTGTTAACTGCTTTGGAAGCAGTGAAGCAGCATCCATGCAGGGTTTAGGACACTGTCTTCCAGGGAACTGAACGCAGATGAGAAGCTGAGGTCTGGGATCTTGGGCATCATCCTGGAAGATGCATGCTGGAATCAATCACACTAAGCCCAACAGCCCCTTATCACACTGTAGCTATCCTGCAGCCCCTGGTCCCAAGGCTCATGCCCTGCCTGGCCCAGTTGAGAGCAGGCAGAAGCACATTTGTAATGCAGCCCTGGCCTCATTTATGAAGGCAAGCATGTTATTTTACCTAAAGAGACTGTCATATTGAAACCACAATGACCAATTACGATCCCCATTCTTACTCTGGTAGCCCCAATAGACATTCCTTGCAAGGCCAGAACAGTGTTGTTTCCCCAGGATGTCTTCCTTTGACACACACAGGAGACTCTCCCTCCAATCCTCCTCACGTCTATTATTCCCCAGGCCAGTACCAAGGACCCACACAGTGTCTACAATATGCTCTCAGGAAGCAGCTGACACTTAACTCCAGCTGCCACACTGTCTGTAGGGGGCATGCCACTTCACACGAGGCTTACTGTTCTCAATAAAAAGCATGGAAAGACAGCCGTTAACATCAGTGAATAGAAACGTGTGCTGGTAGCCGGCTGAATGTATACAGTCACTCTTGACGAATGAATTGGAAAAACACAGTGTACCATATCTAGCTACTACTGGCTACCACTGTGAGCCATGGAAGACCCCCAGGAAGCATGGAGCTAAAGAGTCCTGTGAGATGTGTTCACAGCAGAAGGTCTCCTGCCTGGGATGGGATCGGGAGCGAGCTCTGGGAGAGGCTTGGCCTGGTCACACGGGTGACTGCTTTGTGCATCTTGAGATGATGGTACAGCCTGCCCCAGAGAAGCCAGCCTAAACTTCAGCTCAGCGATAATAGTCACATCCATCCTCATCTTTACTACACCACACAGTTGCTGCACAGGGAAGATACAGCCCTGTCTAGCACACTGGTAGCCCTGGAGATCTGTTTTCCCTCTAAAAGTTGCAAGTTGAGACCCTGCACTCAGTTGTCAGAAGGCCACATCAAGAGGGTTCACCAGGAGCACTCCAGGCTGCAGCTGTGGCACCAGGACCCAAAAGCTCATCCTGAGTGTCTCCTTTCCACCCAGCTCCCTTGGAGTCACGGATACCGTGGCCCTGCTGCCAGGCCACTTCTCCTTCCTGCATTGACCTCTGTGCAAAAGCTAAACCCACCATGTTCTCTGGGCCACATGCTGTAGAAATGTTAAGGCAGAGTGGACACAAGGCTCATGGAGCCCCTCTCTCCTGACCCTGAGCACTCACACATTCCAAGGAAACCAGCCCCACAGGGACGTGCCCACTTCTGACGGAGAGACAAGGAACCCATCACTCCGTGCACTTGAGACTTAAGTTTTCAGCAGATGTGCTCTGTTCAGCAGAAAGCTCATTTAGGAGCTGGGCTAGTGGTGCAAGACTACAATCCCAGTTGCTTGGGGACTTGAGACAAATGGATCCAAAGTTCAAGGCCTGTCTGGGATAGAGTGAGTTCAAGGTCTGCCTAAGCAAGCTAGTGAGAAGGGTTTCAAAATAAAATGTCAAAAGGCAGCCTGGCACTGTAGTAGAACACTTACCTAACTGGATTCTAAGGCCCTGGGTTCAAACCCCAAGGGGGAGTTGGGGGGGGGGACATAAAAGGGGAGACTGAAATACACTTTAGAGGCAGAGTAGCTCTAGGTTCAGTCCCCAGTACACCAAAAAAAAAGAAAAAAATCTTATTTTAAAATAAATTTAAAGAACACCACCTCTGTGACAGCCATGTCAGGCTTCTGGTTCATGCCTGCTGTCTTCCCTCTAGATATTAGTAGCATCCTGACTTCTATTTGTCACCTCCTTCACTGCAACCTGGAGGCTTTTCTGGACTCCTGTCCCCTGTGGAGTGGTTTCGCTGCTTACACTGTCTCCACACAGATCTTCACGTCTGCATTCTTCTACTCTTATCTAAGTTGATTTATCCTTTGTAACCAACAGCACAGATGTTGGTCTCCTGGCCAAGCATGGTGCCCTCAGCCTGTTGTAGCCCAAGACCAGGAGACCAGGCATTCACTTCTGTGCCTTGCCTCATGGCCAGCAAACACATTCCTCAACCTGGTAAGGACACGGACACACACACACACACACCTCTCTCTCTCTCTGATTTCCCTCAGACCCAGAGCAGCATGTCAGTGGCACAAGTTTATAATGAAAACATCCTACATTATTGAAGAGTCACCCATCTTGTATGGTATTAAACACTTGAAATGTGGCCAATGAGACTAAAGTTTAAACTGCAACAGAATTTTAAACTACCTAAATCTTAACAGGTATTTGTGGGTCATGTCTACCACGTTGGGTGGTGTTGGCCTAGAGAACTGAGTAGAATAATCTAGTCTGGCATCCAGGCCCTAGAAATTCCTATGCCATGGCCACTCACCTCTTTAGATGTTAGGGTACCACAGTAGTGCTGCAGAGCCTGGGCCTGAGACACTCCTTGCCCTGTGAGGGCTGTTCTGTTCCTTCTCCTACCCTGGCACCCCATCAGGCTCAATGTCCCTTTCTGAGGCCCAGTCTGACATTCCAAGCAGAAAAGGGGTCTCCCCTCCTCACCCACAGACAGGCAGTGGGACACAGCTGTGCTCTTCCATCACTCCTTGAGGTGTAAAAGTACCAAAACCCAAAACAAAACAAGAATATCCCCAAAGCAGGAGGGACAGCCCCATGTTCAAAGCCGCAGTCCTGGAGCAAACTGGCAAAGAGTTTGGTCAAGGCAATCAGTGCCTGTCACTCTCTCCCCTTTGCATCAGATGCCTTCCCTGAACTGTGTCACAGATGGTCATCTTGTCTCCCAGGGCCTGTGCAGTGGAGAGCCTTAGCCCTCCTGCCACTGTACACACCTGCCCGCACCAGAGGGACCGCAAACCCTTTCTCAGGGCTGCCCCCAATCCTCCCATGCATGTTGGCCATTCCCCTGGGGGCACGTGCCCTTCTAGAAAAGCAATTGATTTGTGATTTTTTTTCCCAATTTTGTTTTGTCCCAAATTCACCCATGGGTAATCTGAGCCCCTTTATATGCACATTACCATTTCCTGGGCCACCTCATCAGGGGTCTCCTTCTCCAAGTCAAAGGTAAACTCTATGGCTCCGTTGTCTTTGGGCTTGCCCTTTAGCTTCTTGGGGTCTTCCACCCAAAGCCTCAGGGCGATGGTAGACTTCCTGCCATGGTCCTCCTCTGCAAGTTCCACCCGGACGCCCGTGTCTTCCGCGAAGAAGGCATGGCTCAGCAGGTCTTTGATCTCATACCTGGAGAGAAAGTGACTCCCAGGCAGGGCTCAGGAACAAGGGGCTTCCACACAGGTGTGCACATGAGCATTCCTTAATCCCCAGGAGACGCTGAGAAATTATGATCTGATATGCTTTTGTTTCTTGTGGCAATGTTTTAAGATAGCCCCCCCCCCCATTATAAAAAGAAATCACACTCTGTGCCAGGCCACCTGCTAGACAAGAAACAGACCCTGCTGAGGTACAGGTGAGTGTTCGATCCTCATCAGAGACTCCTGGCTCAGGGTAAATGAGAGGAAGTAGAATCCTCCACACACAAATCCTGGACCTCACTGCAGCAGGCCGGTCAGTAGGGAGGAAGGGGTGTGGAAGAAGAGAGGCAGACAGAGATAAGTAAGGACTTACTAGACCTAGGGGTTTGGAGCCAGAACCCAGCCACGGGAGGCTTCACCCAGGGGCCCAGGTCATCTGGCAGCAAGGTGTTGCTACATGATCACTTCCAGGTCCAGAAAGTCATGCCTCCCAAACACACGTCCCTAACCACTGTGTCTGGACTTTTCTCCAGTACAAATGCAGTTAATCATGCAGCATCCTCTGTCATAAATCTGGCTTCCTCTGGGCATCGTGTCAATGGCAATGAACACCAGCTACCCATCCCTACCAACCCCTGAGAATGTCATGTCGATGGGTGAGTACATCTCAGGTTGTTTTGAGGGCTAGGAAGGCTAAAAGGCAACCCTAGATTCCTGGCTGTCCAGCTGGGAAGGCCAATCCTGTTCTGAAGAACTGGGTTTGTAGAACAACTTGGGGGTCCAGAGGTGAAATCTGCAGCCTGAGAGATGGCTATAACAAGTACACTCCCATGAACAGCCTGCTGTTCAGAAGGGCTGACAGGGCTGAGGCTCACAAGGAACCTGGATATGGAGATGTTCCTTAAGGGGACATGGGGACAACTAGAGAGAAAGCAAAGGACAGAGCAAAGGTCTGGGTGCCCCAGCACTTGAGGCTGGGTTAGGAGCCTATCTCAGGAGTCAGGAAAGGATGTGAGTGCTACACGGCTCACATCAACTCCCGAGCTTGGTGTCACATAGCTTGAGTCAGCCTGCCTGACCCAGGAAGTTTGCACGGAGAATGTGGCCCAAAACACCAGCTTGACCAACATCAGCTGGAGAACACCCGAGTCCAAGTGCCAAGCTCTCCAGAGCCCAGGGTGCCAGAGCTCACCTGAGCCCACAGCGCCAGAGCTCACCCGAGCCCACGGTGCTCACCTTTCCTCTTTGTTCTTGCAGATACACTCGCCAATGATCTCCTTGATCTCAGGATCATGCACCTTCTCGAAGCTGGCTGGCTTGATTCCCTGAGAACAGAGCAGAGTTATCTGGCACGACCCAGAGCTGGAGGAACCATCAACAACCCAGTGTCTCCCATGGCTCAGCTTGCTCCCCAGGGCACTTCTCAGCCTGAGTCCTGGGGCCCAGTAGAGCCTGGGGCCTCATTGGGTTGAGGGTAGAGCTATGTTCAGGGAAACTGAGGAGGCTATGAGGCAGAGTTCTGGAAAGGAAAGAGTAATAAAAAGCCCGTATGTCTACAATCTCCTCAAGCTTTTGCTTAAAACCAAGATGAGTACCTAGTCAGCACCACAGATCTTGGCAAAGAAACATCAAGGACCTTCAGCTTACACAGAGCAGGGATGCTGTAATGGTACAGTGTGTCATGATCAAACAGAAACTACTAGAAATGCTAGGATGCAAGAAGACTCTAACTCCTCACACAGCAGAGAAGAAGTCGACAGAAATGAGAGCATGCTGCAAGCTGGAGACAAGGGGCAAAGCACAGCAGCTGTGCAGTAGATGGGGAAAAAACCCAAACGCCTGGTGACAAGCAGAAATTATAGCTACAAAGGACCAACTAGAAAAGAAAACATCACAGAAGAGAAGGCAGGGCAATGGGAGCTGTTGGGCATGGAGCAGAAAGACAAACAGACACACAGTTCTGTTCCCTTCCCTTCAGAATTGATGACACTAAGGAGGTGAAGGTTGGCACATACTACATACAAAAGCAAGCCCCCATAAGGACAGGATGGGGAGCAGTGAAGGAAAATGAGGCGTGTTTGAAGACAGATGATGGCTTAGGCAGGAAATGATTGCTGGGAAAGCACATGGACCTGAGTTCAGATGCCCAGCACTCAAGGAGAAGTCAGGCATGTTGGCACATGCCTATAACCCCAGTACTGGGAGAGGTAGAGATAGGCATATCCTAGGAACTCATGGGCAAACCAGTCTTCAGATCTAGGTTTAGTAAGAGACCCTGTCTCAAAAGTAACGTGGAGAGTCAATTGAGGAAGACACATTGATAACTTCTGGTCCCACACATGCCTGGATAGGTGAACACACACAGGAGTGGGGGAGAAACTCCAAGCCTGTAGATGCAACACACTCAAGCCGTAGGCTTGAAAGCAGAATGGGGAAAGCCTTGTGACCCTCTAAGCTCTTCCCTTCAGCACAAGGCCGGTAGCCAATGTTCCTCCTACTCAGGTCTGAATAGAGGATATCTTGGGGGTGTAGAGCACCCCCAGCTCAAACTCAGGCCAAGGCCCCCCATCCGTGTTGTCACTAGGATCACCATCTGGCAAAATAACGCAGCGCAGCCTTCACCTGCCCTGTAGATGCTGCTGCTTCAGATACAGCAGTGAGCATCTACAAAGCTGACCCTCGGCTTGGCTGCAGAGCCTCTGGAGCAGAGCCCCCAGGCCCTACCATAGGAGCTGCCCCTCAATCCTGATGGAGAGCCACACTTCCTACATAGTCAGGCCTTTCAACCCACACCTGGGCTTCTTCTCTACACCAGCCCCTCCCCAGGGAATCAAGAACACCAATAGTGGCCACTGCTTCTGGCCACAGGCCAGGACGAGATTTGCGAGGGAGAGGGAACCATTGGCCACTCAGAGAGCACAGATATCTCCCATATCAGAAGCAGGAGCTGGCAGGGTTTGTTTACAATCTGCTCAGTTGCAGGGGAAAGGAAGCAACTAATCACAAAAAATAAAATACATTGAAAGCTTCAACCCTCTCATGTTTCATCCTTCAGCAAGATTCGGCCTTTAAAATCCCTGCCCTTTTTGTTTTATCTGGAAAATATGAAACAGAAAGAAGGAAGGGAAGAGGGGAAAGAGGGAGAGAGAACGAAGGGGATGAGAGAAGGAGAGAAACACTCCTCTGAACCTGGCTGCTGAAGTCCCATTTGGGGTAGACAAGAGTAAAGAAGCCCAGAAGGACCAGCTCTGTGCTGTCTGCTATCCAGAATGAGGGGCATGTCCAGTTTTCTGCCTAAGATGCCCCTTCCTGTCCGCAGGCCAGAAGACAAACCGCCATCTACTGTGTACAGGACAAGCCTGAAGCCCAAGGTTCCTTTCCCATATGTCACACAAATACCACCAAGATCTCTCAGACCTTCAACACCCTGCTTGGCAGATAGCCCCTGCCTCCCTGGAGTAACTTTATACCTGTTTGGGCTTCTGGGCCGGGGCACTAGCCAAGAACTCTTGCCTGTCACCACCTATCTATAGTGCACACAGGAGAGGCTCAAGGCAACTAAGTGACATACGCTGGATCTAACAGCAAAAGGCAAGAGCTGCCTAACATCTGCAAAAGGACTCATTAAGGTGGCTGGGCCCAGGATGGAGCTACAAGGGTGCCTAGGCCATGCATGGCTCCACACACACCTGCAGAGGTAACCTCTGCCACATAGGCACCTGGAGTAGAGACAAAGCACAGGGTCCCACTGGGTTGCCTGAGGAGGATGCAGGAAGGACTGGGGATCACAACAAGCAAGGTCAGAGAATACCCTGAAGGCCTGCTGGCCTCTCCAGGAGAGCAGAGATGACACCATGAGAGCCAGCACAGCAGAACCCTGACCCAGCTGTTCCACCTCAGAGAGACAAAGGACAGCCCAATCTGTTTGCACAGCTGAAGCCTTCAAATCAACTCAAAAATCACAGTGACAGCAAAACAGGGATTGAGGTTTCCAGGCTGCCCAGGTGCGGACAGCTGCCCAGAGACCTGCTTAGCTAAGATGATGGTTTGGCAAAAAGGAAAACAAACTGGGATTCTAAGATAAAGAAGATGGGGCTCACTTCCTAAACGGAGGCCTCAGCAGAGCTACGGTCTCTCAAGTCTCAGTTTTCTTCTTCCTGGGTCTCCTGGTTCTACACAGGTAACAGCATCCAGGGCTAAGCACCACCCACAGTACCATTCTTTTGCTGGATTCTCACCCACGCAAGCCTGGGGTCCCCGCTGTAGGGTGCCCATGCTCACCCTTTTTCTTACACAACTGCCCAAAGGACTAACCAAGGCTGTATCCTTACTAACAAGGTGGCTGAGTGGACTCACACAGGTGACCTTGCGATAGATCTGGGCGGCGTTCTGGCACTCCGAATAGGGGTACTCTGAGGTGGCCATCTCCAGCATGCACATCCCAAAGGCGTAGACATCGACCGACTCATCGTAGTGCTCCTCGTACATTTCAGGTGCCATGAACTCAGGGGTACCTGCATCAGGAGCAGCAGACACAGCGATTACTGATCAGACCCCTTGGCCACACAGACGCTCCCAGCCTCCTCCTCATCTGTCCTGTGGCACATTCAGGACACCAGAAAGGTTGACAGCCCCCAAGGATTCAAGCAGATGTTCTCGACAAACCGAAGTGTCCAAAACCTCACCATATGGCTAGGGCCAGCCACCAGCTTTCAGTGTCGTTTCAAGCCACATGGTTAGAAAGCATAGCTTCCTGGGGGGCATACCTACTCTCTGAACACAGCCTGTGTGTGGACTGTACCTCTGAAAACAGGTCAGCACCAACCATTTCTCAAGTCCCCCCAGAGATGACAAAAACCTTTGGTTACCCCAAAGCTGCCTCTAACTGCAAACACCCAGGAAGGCCCTGAGGATCCCCAGAGAGGGGAATGACTGGGTTTTCTGGGTCTAACTAACAATAAATGTGGCATGCAACTATCACTTTGGCAGTGAGAAAATGGCATCCACCTGACACATCCCACAGAGATGTTGAGATAAGGACTACCTGTAACACATCAAACACAAGGAAAGTGCAATGATGCTTGCCGTGGCCACCATGTACATGAGCATGCATGTACATGTATGTGGAACCCACAGGATCTCATGACGTCATTCCTCAGGTGCTGTCTCCTGCATCTGCTTTTCTCCTTTTCCTTTGAGTCAGGGTCTCTCACCCCTCTGGAGCTGAGTAAGCTAGACTAGTTAGCCAGCAGACCCAGAGATAGACAGTAACCAAGTATTTGTTTCAAAACCTTTTCATTAAAATTCAGCTAGTCTGGCTAGCCTGCATGCTCTGAGGATCCCATCTCTGCCTCGAAGCTAATGGGATTACAGGCAGGTTGCCACTCTACCTGGCTGTCACTGTCAGGTAAGTGCTAGGGACCTGAACTTTAGTTCTCAAGCTTAGGTGGCAAACACTTTAACCTCTAAGCAGTCCCATGTTGGGATCTCTTGCCCTTTATTTCAGTTTAATATGCACTGTAAATCTAATTAAAAACTATATGTTTCAGTTTATGCAAAAGAACAAAGAACTGTAGAAAAAAATCCATCAGAAATGACAGAGACCAAGACAAGACCTCGTGCTGAGAACTTTTATCCTCTTGTCTCTTGAAATTCCTTGGTACTGCTAATTTTTAATATTTTTAAGTTTTCTTCCATCTGTTGTCATAGGGTAGTGAATGTACTTCTTAGGCCACAAAATGCATGACAGAGAAGTGCCAGACAGGGGCAGCCTACAAATGGATCAGAGCCCAGGCCCTCCCCACCCCTTCATATGTCTTTGGGACCCCAGCACATCCTGAGGGGTTAATGAGCCTAGAGCACAGTGACCACTCAGGAGGGTCCACCATGATGGCAGCTGGAACACAGTGAACAGGGAAACTGACTTGGCTGGAAACCTCAAGTTGCAGGAAGGAAGAGCTCCCTCCCCAGGGCTACCTCTACCGCCCATAATGCCACCCTGTGATGCCTCTGCCAGAGACTGTGGGACAAGCTGTCCTGTGATAACAAGTGAAAAACCACAAAGCCCTTTCCTGCTAGAGGGGCCAACAAAGAGACTGCAGGGTTGTGTCCTAGGCCCTAGAGAGGACTGTGACAAAAGCCAGACTCCCAGGACTTGGAGCTGGGCCAGCCATTTCTTAGCACATGCAGGGACCCCAACTCTTCTAGCAGAGACTCTACTCATTAGCTGGCCACATGGCATCAGGGTGAAGAGATAGCAGTATCCCTGGGCTTGAACTCTGTAGGGACCAGCAAGAACCAAGGACCTTGATCTACAAGAAGTACCCCAGATAGCCTGGCTCTGGGAATCGGGTTGAGCTGGAACTAGCCCTGATCCAGGACAAGAGTCCCCAATAATTCTTGAACACTGGTGCATTTGACTCATTGTTCCTTTGTGTCTCACTAATTAGATCTGAATTTTAGGAATAACAAGTACGTGTGTGCATACACATACACACCTGTGACTGTCCAGGTGTCTGTCCCACCCACCCATTTCATGTCCAGCTGCAGAGTACCTACCTCACCCTCGGCTCAAGGCTGCCTTGCACATCTGCCAGGAATCCCCAGGTCCCTGCAGATGTTTGTGGCAGTCCCCACCCCCACCCTAGGCCCAGCTGTTTTGCCAGATGCTGGGAACTTTCCTACACCCCTGTTCTCCAAGATCCTCAAGCCAGAGTCAGGCAAAGCCTCTGTGGGCACATCCCCCGGCCACCTTCTCCTTTCCAATAGAGAAGTGACTTCAGCTGTGGCTTCATGGCATCCCTGCCCCCTAAGGAACAGGAGAACGTATGCTGAAGCCTGGGAGTGGCGGAGCAGGTAGGGACCCACTTAAGCGTAACACTACAATGGCCCTATAGCCCACGAGAATTGTATCTTGAGTATGTAATGGAAGACATATTATTTCCTTCATGGGGCTCAAAAGCTCTAGTTCCTAGATTTCCTTTACCTTCATGGTTTTTTTTTCTATAACAAGAGCAAATTAACAACTGGCCCTTGCCCATCTCCTCAGTGGGCAGGCAGAATCCACCTCCCATCTCCTAGGTAGACCCTACACTGCCTGGAACTCATAAGTACTTACTGTTACATCCACATGGTACCTAACAACCCGGCCTCCCCTACTCTCCACCTGGCATGCCATGCCCATCCAGGACTGGCCTGAGGCTCCTTTGAGAATGGCTATCCTTAGTTCGCCTTGGCCTCTTTCCCATGTCACTCTTCGAGGGCAAATTTACAAAACCTGCTTGGAAACTGCCCAGAGGTCAGGACCAGGGTGTGTTCCCCATCGAGGCCTGGGCCCTGGTCTCCAGGATGGAATACCTAGGCCTTCACCTGGCTCCACTATTTTGGATATCAGTAAAACAAGGTCTCAGTCAGTTTCTGCTCCCTACCACCTCTAAGAAGGCCCCTGTGGGTCAAACACCTCTGCAGTACCAGGGCTCTGCCCTGGACACAACATGGGCACTACTGTATCTGCTTCATTCTCAGATCATGCACAGGGGCCACAGGGATCTCCAGTCTCACCAAAGCAGCATGAAATGCACTGTGAGGGTGTGAGCCCATGTAGCCTGCAGTGCTGGGTTCACAGATGTGTATGTAACCAGGTATGGCTTTTTAAAAATATATATTTAAAAAATACAAAATAAAGACAGTAGTAGCCTGAGGTAATAGCAGTCCTAAGCCGAGGACGGCACCTGGACTTAGGGACACAGTCATACACAGCGCTCCTAGAGCAGCAGGCAGCCGCTGGTCCCGACCTGAGCACTCAAGGGAAAACCAAGGGCCTGCAAGGGGAAATGCCAAAGGCTGCAGCAGAAACAGGTCCGCAGCACCAACGGCTCCACGGTGACAGACACACATATACACACCTATGAGACAAACTCTAGGCATGTCTGTGAAGAGGTTTCTAAATTGAGTTCACTGAGTTCGGCCTACTCTAAATTTGAACAGCACCATCCCATGGGCTGGCACCCTAGATTACGTAAGAGGAGAAAGTGACCTGGGTACCAGCATTCATTTCCTTCTAACAGGCCCAAGGAGAAGCTCCATTGCAGAACCTGAGGATACCTGTGTAACAAGCCTGGGGGAGCCCCCACCTGGCCTCAGCCAGCCCAGATGCTGGCACTTGTGGGGAACAGGACTCTCCAGCCAGTGCCCATGAGAACCCCCTTAAGTAGGCCTCGCTTCCCCCTGCACCCCCAGAAGCATCCGAGCACACTCCTGATCCTAACCTCTCTAACTTCCTGGGCTTCGGTAAGCAAAAGCCAGGGTGACAAGGGACATCCCACACAGTCGCATACTCATGAGGCACCTTTCTGGTCCTGCCAGAAATACCCAGCCTTCATCTCAACTCATTCTTATCGCCCAAGAACGGGAAGGAAGCCTTGTTTCCAAAAAGGCAAAGAGCTCCCAGGGACATAGGGACTCAGCTTCCTGAAGTGGAGCGAATCTCGCTCTGAATGTTTACTTCTGAGGTGGGTGACCCTGAGGGGCCCTCCCGTGACCTGTCAGAGTCCAAGGCCTGCAATTAGGAGTCACATCCAAGGCAAAGTCCAAACAAAACCTGGCTAGAAACTCACCAGAGCTCAGAGCCAGGGTTAACACCCCCACAGTCCTGAGCCCCACCCATTTCTGTTTTTATGTGAAGGGAAGCTTGCATGTGTGTGTGTGTGTACGTGTGCATGTGCTGTATGTGTATGGGGTATGTATACACACAAAAGTAAGATGATGTCTGGTGCGCTACGCTATCAGTCCCCACCTAGTCCCTTGAGATGGGATCTCTCACTGAACCTGAAGCAAGGCTGGTGGCCAGAAAGTCCCAGCAATCCTCTCACATCGCTGAAGTGCTAGGGTTATAGACATATGTGTAACCATGTCTGGCTTAAAAATACATATACTATTTATTTTAAATCACGTGTGTGCGCACCATGTGTGTGAGGGTGCTAACAGGAGCCAAAGCCTCTGGAGCTGTAGTTACGGATGGTTGTGAGCCACCTGATACAGGTGCTGGAAACTAAACCTGGGTCTGCCAGAAGACCAATACATGCTGCTGTGCCATCTCTCCAGCCCCAATGCCTGGCTTTTTAAATCTAGCTTCTCGGGTCCTTATGATTATGCTGCAAGGGCTCTTACTAGCTATCTTACCAGCCTAGTCCCACCCATTTTCACAGATAGGAAACCAAGACTTAGGTCAGTCCCAGCTCCCTACCATTCTACTCTTCCAGGATAAGGAGACCAGAGATCTAGGTTCCAAAGGGCCACTGGCCGGAGAGTTACCCTAAATATTACATTCCAAAGATAGTACTGCAAATAAAGCAGTTCTCCAAGAACTAAGGCCACCTTAGCTCCCCAAACTATTCATAGGGACCTGAGGCCAACCACTCCTTATCCTGTTCATGTGGGTAATCAGCCTTGATGGAGGGGCACACCCTGATTTCAAGACAGTTAAGAGTCCCAAAGCAATTGTTACTGCAAGCCCTCTACGTGTTCTTTCCACCAACGACCACAAAACCCTCCCCAGTATCTGGTAGATACTAGTGCCAGGCTAGTCACTTCAAAGTTGGGGACACATGATCCAGACCCCCTTATCCTTACACACAGCTATAGGCTATTATCCTCAGGACCAAGAGCACCATCCCCCAAAAGTTGGCCAGGGACATCTCTCAAAGGAGGAGAGGGCTGGAGCCAAGGACCCAAACTCCCAGCACCACCTTCTAACACCATGTAGACACCATGCTGGGCCTCTGATCCATCTTTCTGCTCAGAAATACTAAGCTGTCATTTCTTTGCACCCCACAGCCTTGGGGTACTCCTCTCCCTGACTGCTGGGAACAGCTCCAATGCCACCTGCCACAAGCAGTGTAATTCCTCTGTGGCAATACTACTTCCTCCTCCTGAGCAGCCGCTGTGTCCACCAGAGCTCTGAAGTTGGCATCTAGCCCACCACCCTTGGCGGTACCCAACACAGCCAGGAATATGATGCAGAGACCACGCCAGCCTTGAGTCTGACAGAAGGGGTCTCAGTGGGAAATAGAGCCAGTTATCTCCAGGCAAGCTGGAAGTGTGTTTCCCACTAGGCAGGTCCTCTGGCTCAGTTACCAGAATCCTGGGACTGCTTAGAGAGTCTGTCTGCACCAGGTCTGAGCAAAACCAGGTAATAGTGGCTCCTCAAATGCCATGTGGTTCCCCTCTGGGCCTAGGGAGAAGAAATGGGCTCACCTATCACACTTTTGGCAAATGATGCTCTTTTAAGGGTGGCCAGGCCTAAGTCACCAATCTTCACAGAGCCGGTGGGTCCAGTGATGAAGATGTTGTCACACTTGAGGTCTCGGTGAATGATGGGGGGTGTCCTTGTGTGCAGGAACAGCAGGCCCTTCAGGATCTGCCGGCACCAACTTCTCAGTACCTTGGGCTTCATCACCTTGAACCGCTTCAGGTACCTGGGGGAAGGGTAGAGCTCACTGAGCAGCTCACCTGCTGCTACCCTGGGAAGCCCCTGTCTGGCAGAGCCCAGCCACATGCTTTTGGCAGCTACGTAGGACAGACTGTGAAGGGAAAGGGAAGACGCCAACAGCTCTTCCCCTACCCAGGGTGTCTCAGCGGGATCCAGGCCTGGAGCAGGCAGTTGAGCCAGGATCACCACCCTCCACTGGCTCTTTGCACTGGAGACCTTGCTACCAAACCCATGCCAAGCACAGCCTTAATCTCCTGGATGTGATAAGAAGCCACCGAATATGGCAGGGTCCTAGACTAAAGTATGAGTGACAGAGGAATACCTACAGTCAAAGGTCAAGAAGGCCAGGCTACAAGGTACCTGTGTGATAAGCCTGGTTTCACTCAGGAGGAAGTGATAGGTGAGGGTGGGAACTAGGATTTCCCTCACTGAATCTTCACGTGAGAGTGACGCTGCCCAGGAGCAGAGGACATCAAGGTCCTACTTAGGGCCTCAGGGTTAAAACGATTCAGAGGAACCCAAGCTATGGCCACCCAGAGGGGACATCCCCTACCCCATAGTACAGACATCAGGGAAGAATGACAAACTGACATGGCCACCTAGCTCCCAATCCCTTGCTGTATTGTGTTTGCCCCTTAATGTCGGCATTATGCTTCCAGGACACTAGAACGTGCCAGGCTGGCCTCTAGGCAAACAGACATTGGCCAGAAATAAGGTCCCATACAGAGCAGACAAAAGAACCATGTCATTGGGAAGTAAACAGCCTTCCAGTATCCCACACAGAAAGGGAGAGTGGGAACAGTCATGTGGTCATGAGAACCAATCTCATTTGTCACGAGAAACCAGAGGGAGCCAAATGCCAGGAAGACAACTCGGGTTTGTGTCTTCTCACTTGGGGAACAGGCTTCCCATGGCCCAGAGAAAGAATATCACTCAAAAGAGTTACTCTGAATGGACACTGGATCATAGACACAGCCAAATCAGCCCAAGCGTTCCAACACCTCTGCTACTCTAGTTGTCGTAGCTCTGGACCCAAGGCTACCCCAGCCCACATGCATGCAGCACTTACGTCTTCAGTGTCCCCGAGGTCATCAGCTCCGTTACCAGCACAATACATCGCTTGCCCTTGGCGCTGGATTCCCAGAAGTCATAGAAGCGCACGATGTTGGGGTGCTGCAGGCCTTTCAGCATCTCTGCCTCCTCTTTGAACCGCTGCCGTTCAAGCTTGGTGAGCTTCCGGTCCTAGAGCCAGAGACAGGTGCACTGGGTGGGTGGAGCTATGGGCCTTGGCTGCCACTCTCCCTCCTACCAGGAGAGTGCAAAAGATGTCAGGGGCAGCAAGAGAAGCCTCCGAGGCATGGCGTCCCCCCCCAGCAGTGACTTGTAGCAGAATCCACCCTTCCTTTCTACCCACAGTGACAAGTGACACAGAGCTCTACAACCCCAGATTCAGCCCCTGCCTGGGGCCCCATAGTTAGGGATCACTCCAGGAAGCCAGAAGCAGCTCACGACCCATGCCACCAAGCTTTTGCACTTTTTCCTTCCAAACACCTTGGAGGCCTCTGCCCTCTCCAGGGATCACTCATTCTCAGGGTACTTCTTAAAGGGATGAGAGGTCAGTTCGCTTCTAAAGTATACACAGTGGGGGGAGGAGGCCACAGTGGACAGGAGATGACACATGCCAGAGGCCAGCACCAAGATGATGGAGAACCGACTTGGCAAAGCCAATCCTGAGAGCAGGCAGCCAGGCCCTTGGAGCAGGAAGAAACACACTCCACCTGGCCTTGGGCCACGGTGCCTGGCCAAGGCATCAGAATTAATCTGCTGTCCCAAAGTTTACAACAGAGCAGTAAACACATATCACTGTGGTCTAGGGATGGAGCTCAGTGTGCACAGTGCTTGCCTGCCACGCACAAAGCCCTGCTGCACTCGATGAACGAGGCCTGGTGACCCACACAGTACTTGGGAGCTAGAGGCAAGAAGGTCAGAAGTTCAAGGTTATCTTCAGCTATATATCAAGTTGGAGGTTAGCGGGGCTACGTGAGAGCCTATCTCAAATTAAAGAGAAAACAAAAAACAAAAACAAACCTCATTGCTATCTTGGAACTTTTCATCAGGTGTGTGAGCTCTGCGTCATTAGCTCCTACAGCTTACCTAGACCCTGGCCCTTCCCTTTTCCTTTCCCAAATCCATTGATGGATTTGGGGCACTCAAAACAAACCCAAAGAGCTCACAGGCCCCTAAGGGCTGCTCTTTGCTTCCAAGCTCATCTCATAAGATGTCACTGGCCATGGACCTCAGGGTGACCTCTTCCTACGCTATAAGCACAGTTAGGCCTTCTCAGCTCCACCTAATTGGTGCCTAAAGTCACCTTCTAGTCCTGCCTCCCCGGCCACACACCCCAGAGCCACAGGAGTGTGAGAAGAGAAGTGTTTCTATTTCCAAAGGAAACTGTTAACACAACTAAACACAGAAACTTGGAGGAATTCCAGGAGGCAGGAAGCAGGTGGTTTGAGACAGACCAGGGATGATCAGACCTGAAAGGAAATATAAGCAAAGATCTCCAGGATCTTTTTGGAAGGCCCCACAATGTCATCAGAGTCCAATAGAAGCAGTGGCCCATAGGGTCATGACAAGGGTCACTGTGTTAAGAAATTATTCCCCACATGGCAGCTGTACCCATTCAACAGACCCCTGGCCCACAGCACAGACCCTTGCCTGACCCTTTGCTCATCAGTGGGACTAGACAGTAGCCATCATCAACAAAGCCAAACAGCCAAGAGAGATCATTACTGCAGCCAGCATCAGAAAGATAATCAGAGACTTAAAAAACATCTAATCAATGCTCTTCCCATGAAGACCCAGGAAGTAGACCTGCATATACAAGAGGAATATGCAACCATTTAAAAGGAACCATCCAAAAAGGAGTTCTTATAAATTCTGAAAGCTGGGCTGGCCTTGTTTAATATATAAAACATCTCATAATCCAATGAAATGTAAGTACAAAAAAGTTAATCTCTAATCTAGATAATAAAATGGCAACCTGTTCCATTCATTAAAATCACTGTTTGTCTAAGATAATGAAAGCAAAGCTACACACTGGGAGAAACCATACCCAATACACAGCATCTGACAAAGGACTTGGCCCCTGAATGGGGTGTAGACAGACAGATGCTTCACCAAATAACCTACAGAAATGGCCAAGATCCCTCAGCAGCTTCCTACCGGCCCCGGGTTCCATCACCCCCCTCCTAGTGAAGATCCACAGAGAGAAAGGAAACACGAGTCCTCCAAAGATGGTCACACAGATGGCTTCACCGCAGCCCCACCCCGACTTGGCTGAAGGACCCTAACAGCTTACACCTCAGCAACTGGAAGGAAAAAAAAACTTTGATCAAAAAACATTCTGTGTGAATCTCAAAAGTGTCAGCCTGAACGAAAGAAGTCAGACATAGCATGTATCTGGTGGGAACCCATTGATAGGGAACACTAATAACAATGGGGTTACCTTCAGAACAGGGGCTGCCTTTGGAGTGGCCAGGATCTGGAACTGAGAAACTGGGGGAGGAGGGGGCGTGGGGTGGTGAAAGATGTTTTTTCTTAGTTTGGGAAGAAGTGGGGATAAGGTCATCCCCAAACAGCAAGCCTTGCCTTGCTACTCAGGTGTCCTACCACTCAGCCACAGCCATGGCCCAACTCATGCTTGTTTAGTGTGTATATGTGCATGTGTCATGTGTTCAGGTACTACAAGCATATGAAAACCATTCGCTTTCTTTTGGGAGTGGGGTTGGTTGAGACGAGGTCTATGTAGCCCTGACTGGCTTCAGACTCACAGAGATCTGCCTGCCTCTGCCTCTGCCTCTGTGAGCACTGGGATTGAAGGGATGCTCTAC
This sequence comes from Ondatra zibethicus, assembly GCA_004026605.1. Taxonomy (NCBI): domain Eukaryota; kingdom Metazoa; phylum Chordata; class Mammalia; order Rodentia; family Cricetidae; genus Ondatra; species Ondatra zibethicus. The sequence goes on from PVIU01000265.1 coordinate 35,116, forward strand.
CATACCCATCTGGCCTTGGCTGTCTTTCCTAATCATTCTCCACCTTATGTACTGAGACCGGGTCTCTCTCTTAAACCCAGGGATCACTGATTTGCCTAGTCTAGCTAAGCAGTTTGCTCCAGGGATTCTGTCTCTGCCTCACAAGTACTGAGATTAAAAGCAGGCTGTCCCACCCGCCCACTTACTAACCACTACACTACAGATGTAGACTCCTTTCCTAGCATTTTCAGGATGAGTGTTTAAACAATGGAGCCATTTCCCCAGCCCCCAGCTTGAATTTTTAACATGAGTATTTCACTGTTTATAAACTGCGATTCAATTCTTAAAATGTAACAAGAAATTAAAAAGTTAAAAACTATCCAAAGACCAAATCAGAAAAGTAAGTCTAAAAGGAAGAATTTTTAAAATGAGAAATATTAAGAGCCATGCAAGAATTACCTGGGAGACAATTATGTAACTGTGGCTCCAAGAGGAGACATCCTGAAATATACACAGCAGAATAGCATTTCCCTGAATTAAAAGGAGAATGACTTAGGATGAAAGGGCCTACTGAGGCCAGGTCAGTAAATGAAAACTGACCCGCCCTCTAGATCTGTCCCAGTGAAACTTCAGAATCCTGAGGCCTGAAAAATTTCCTATCTGCAAAGAAATGGCCCCGGCGACAGTGAGTGGAATCAGCGATACTGGTTGTGGGGAGGCCAGAAGTGTCCTCAAAGTGCCAATGAGGAATTCTATATCCAGCCAAATGCACATCTATCCGGACTCACTTTCCCACGTGCAGGAACTCAAAGGTGACTTCCCATGCCCTCTACATGAACTGAGTGACTGCAAACAGAAATGGATGTGTCCCGGTTGGGGAAACAGCTCAATAGGCAAAGGGGCTTGTTGTGCAAGCATGAGTTCAAATCCCCAGCACCTATGTAAAAGGGAAGGTATGGTTGTATGCATCCTGGCCCCTTATACACCAAGGGTTAAAAGCTTGTTTGTCTATCAGCCTAACTCCAGATTCAGTGAGAGATCCTTTCTCAAGTGAATAAGGTGGAGAAGGATAGAGCAAGACACCCAATATCCTCCTCCAGGCTCTACAAGGGCATATGCACCTGCATGCAGACACACGTGCAGAAACCACACCCACTCACACATATGCAAACACGTACAAAAAGGATGTATCTGAATTGATCTTTGGGGTCACTGATGAGGCAGCTGAGAAGACGACGATCCTGGGCTGGCTCAACATCCCCATAAAGGCTCAGGGCAGCAACAGTCTGTCTCCAATTTCCTTCCCATGGGCCTAGTTAGTGACTTGAGAGAAGCCTGAGAGCACCATTAAAGTCTAAGTTATCTTACAGTATCCAACATCGGCCAACAGCCGCATATGGCTCAAAGTGCAATGTCCAAGTTGTAAATAACGAAACTAACACAAATAGGAAGTGGGAGACGGCGCCTCACGTAGGTACAGTCTCCATTACTGTCTTCCCCATGTGAGTGAGTGTGTGCATGCATGTATGGATGTTTATGCATGTGTGTGCATGCATGTGCTGCTAGTTACAGAACCCAGATCCTGGCACATTATTACTGATGCCAAATAGCTAGAAGTGATAAATTAAAGACACCTAAGTCAAAGGTTGTTAGCCATGGTGCTTCTAGGAGTGAGACAGGAAGTGGGGCAGAGACTATATTATTCGTTTCACACCACTAGGAAGTTATACTAAGATGCCATGCTCCTTGGTCATTTAAGATTGGATCTCATGTGCTCTTCTGAGCATGGCCCATTCTCAATGCATTATGCAAGTCATCCTCCTCCACTGCTCCACCACTGGTTGGTAAAGCAAAGGAGACACAAAATGGCAGTCCCCAAGGTAGGGAGAGGGTCATTCGGGGTGCTCAGGTCTGATGGGCTTAACCCACGCTTCAGGGCAATCTGGAGACACACACCAGAGGGGGCTTTTGGTATTAGGAAAGTCAGAGGTTATTGGCAAACACCTTTAATATCCCAGCACTGGGGAGGCAGAGGAAAGTGAATCTCTGTGCATTTGAGGCCAGCCTGGTCTACATAGCAAGTTCCAGGACAGCCAAGGCTACACAGAGAAATCCTGTCTGGGAGGTTGTTGCCTAGAAAGTGCAGAGTGTCTACAGGGCCACTCCTGCAGCAGCCCGGGGCCACAGTGCCATCACAACAGCCCCAGTGGGTAATGGCTGAGGGAGTCGGGCCCAAGAGGGACACATCTACTGTTCCTGGAAGAGCGCAGTGTCTTTCTGTAGCAAGGGAAGAGAACCAAGCCTTCTGAGGACCAAGAGAGGGTGAGAGAGCCACACTCAGGCTGTGTGGCAGTGCAACTGCTGGCAAGCTTCTTTCCAAAGGATGTGCTTATGGTCTGAGTCAAACCAAAGGAACATGAGAGTATTCTTTTTAAGCCATATAGAAGAATGAAGATATGTTATTTGTAGAAGACTGATATAATTAGAATAGTCATAGAATTATGTCTTCACAGAAAGACAGTATTACAGGTTTGCTCTCATTTGTGGGTGCTCAAATTCATGCAGACGCATAAAATCATGTACACACAGGTGAGAGAAAGGGAGAAGCAAAACTGTCTAGGAGAACAAGGGGAACCACTGGGAGGAGAAGGGGCCCCAAAGGGAAGTACGTGGGAAATAAGCTCAAAGCGTATCATATACTTCCATGAAAATGACCTCATGTAATCCAGTATAATAATTTTTAAATTTTAAATTTTTAAATAATTTCCTCAGGGCTGGAGAGATGGATCAGCGGTTAAGAGCACTGGCTGTTCTTCCAGAGGTCCTGAGTTCAATTCCCAGCAACCACATGGTGGCTCACAACCATCTGTAATGAGGTCTGGCACCCTCCTCTGGCATGCAGGCATACATGGAGGCAGAATGTTGTATACATAATAAATAAAAATAAATCTTAAAAAAACCCTAAAGCCCACCCACTCCCCCCAACAAGATCAAACCTACTCCAACAAGGCCACACCTCAAAAAAATAATAATTTCTTCATTTTACATGTATGAGTATTTTGCTGTGTATGTTTGTCTGTGTACCATGTGCAAGCCTGGTACCCACTAAGGTCAGAGGAGGGTGTTGGAGCCCCTACACCTGAAGTTACAGATTGTTATGAGCCATCATGTGGGTGCTGGGAATTAACCCGGGTCCTTGGCAAAAACAAGTGCTCTTAACTGTTCAGCCAACTCTCCAGCCCCAATAATTTTTTTTAAAGCAAATAAAGGCTCTGGAGTCTGGGTCTAGAGCTATCCTATGTAGGGAGATTAGACCCAGTTTGGGCTCCAACTAGTTTCACAAAATGGGGTTGGAGGTCCCTGGAAGAGCTTCAGTCCTCCTCAAAGATTCCACTCCCTCAGGTCACTAAGTGTGACATCCAGTGGGTGCCACCATCCTGGCACCAGCAGGCTTCTGGACAGGTAGCACAAAGCTGCAACTGAACACCTGTGTCTCTTCTGTCCCCTCACTTCCTGAGGTACCCAGTATTCCAGAAAGGTTCAGTGTCCCTGCCCACTCCACATCATCCAGTGGGCCTTCCTCCACTCTCAGGTTCCCAGGGTTTGAACCAGGTCTACTACCCCTGCTGGGGCCAGGGCATGCTTGCTTCCCTCTCATGACTGAAGCATGTGAAGGGGTGTGATCTAGAAGTCTGTGGGCTGGGTGAGTGCAGAGGGGACAATGCTTGAGAGGGTGGGCCACTCTGTCCTCCAAGCTCTGGTTCTCGGCCAGGATCTAGGCAAGCAAGAAACCTGAGGGGAAAGCCACCAAGAGACAAGAAAATAAACATGCAAATACCCACCGAGACAAAAAACGGCTGAAGGGACAAAAACGGCCAATGCCAGTCAGGGATCCCAGGCCCCCAATAGAACCATGTCTGCAGGCAGCCTGGGAAAACTGGGATCCCCGTTGTATGTAAGGCACAGGCAGGGGCAGTGTCTCAGCAGAAAGAGGCCTCCGGAAGGACATGATGAAATGAGGCCACACAAGGTATATTGCAAGTAGGCTGGGGACAGGCTCTGGACAGCAGTGGGTGCCAGCTTGTGGATGGCTCAGAAAACTAGTCTCATACTCCCAAGGGTTGGCAGTCAATACCTGGCGCCCCTACAGCCAGCGGAGAAAACTCCTGATTCTGTTCCTCCCCATACCAGCTGCAAGGGTGAACTCCAGCCTCTCTTAGCCTCATCCTGGCAACAGTCATGTGTATCACCGAGGAGCCAGAGTGTACCTCCCAACCCACATTTAAGAAACAACACTGCCATTAAGGTCAAAACGTTCCTCACAGCTACCAGATAGAAGCAGAGCAAATGAGCTATGACCCAGAAATTCAGACAGTGGGTGATATGTACCTAGAGTCAATCTTTGAAAGAGATGTTAGCCATCAGTGCTGTGCCCCACTATCTGCCCTGTGAGTCCAGCGTGTGCTCAAACTGGGGGTTCAAGATTCAGGAAAGTCACCAGCAGGCACTTTTCAAACTTAGCCTTCTTTGTCAAGAGCACCAAGAAGTTCAGTTATCTGATGCAGAAACTTGTACTTGGATGTCTGGCGCCTTGCTGCCTTTGGAAATAAAGCTATTTTCTTCAGAAGAAAAAGGATGGGGCAGAGAGAGGATGACAGGTGTCGGGTGACTTGAGGCCTGGCTCTCTCTAAGGTCAAGCTCCTGATCCTAGGACTCCAGTCAGCCACTGACGGAAAGGAAGCAAGCCAGACTGTAGAGTAATTTAGATTAATTATCAATATAAACACCAAAATGTCAACTTATTAGGTTAACTATTTTAAATGACTTATTGGTTCATGCAAGCAATAAATTCAGAAGTTTGGGTATCAGGAGTGGCTTTATCAAGGTCCCTCTCCCATTTCTAACATTCTGGAAATACCAAGTCTGTCTCGGTGTGAAATGTCTCCTACAGGATCAAAGCTCTCCATCAGCCACCTCACAAGTTAGTCCATTCGCAAAGGCACCTCCCACTCCATTGAATCCACAGTTTCACTTCTGCAAAACCTGATAATGCAGCGTTTTCTGAATCCCTTCTAACACTCTCCTAGCCCTCTCAAGCACAAAGCTGTAGATTCTGAGATATAGTTCTTTAAATAAAACTCTTGTGTACCGACGATTCTGGGGTCCAAAGAGCTTCTTTAGAACTGGATGACCATTATGAATTAATAATGCACAGGTGACCAAACAGAAAACAAACTTTATTGGAAAAGTGTCTTTTCTGTACCATGGAGAGCTTTTCCCAGCTGTACCAGGCACCTACTGGGGCACTGTAATTATCTCAGGAGAGAATTAAGGCCTGGCACAAGTCTGTCTTCTGACCTATGTCCATGGGTTCTGAGAATGTCTCCACTCAATCAGAAGACAGGAGGTCTGTAAGCCATGGAGGGGCTTCCTTCACACTCTTTCTCAGAACTTATGAGACCTGGAACCTGTATTCCTACATCCTACATCAGTATCAGCAGTCACCTCACCAATCAGGAATCCCCCATCCTTGCCCTGAGCACAGTGGGGCAGTTTGAGGGTAGGTTCTGTAAAACCTATGGTCCCTACACTGGGGCTTGGGTTTCAGGAGGCTACCATCTCCCAAATTAAAGTTGTCACAGAGCCGAGAGGATCACTGTGGGTAACAGAAGGCCTGTCACCATCTAGCATGGAAGGAAAGGTCCAGAGAAGGACACATAAAGACAAGGAGAACAAAGCAAGCAGGGGATGGCCTATGACGTAGATGGTGATCTAGACACAATAGCTCTTCTGAGACCTGGCCCATGATGTAGCCCAGGTGATGGAGCTGTGTGCTGGCTGGACCAATTGCTAGACCACAAAGTGAATGGATAGGAGATAGGAACCTTCTTCAGGAGACACACAGGCATGGCTGACTCCATAAACTTCCCTAGTGGCCTCGAGCCTTTCTTCTCACAGATGCCACCTGTGGAGGTTCTCTACCTACACAGGAATCCCTCTGTATACCACTCCATACAATCTCCATTCCATAAGCAGGTTAAGTCACTTTGGAGTCAGGGCAGAGCTGACTGCAGTACCAAGCACTTGGGAGGGCAGGAAAGGAACAGACATTTTCATTGATCTATAAGCAGTCCCTGAAGGGAGAAGCAACATTCGGCTGTAATCTGACCGACTGTGGGAGGGAAAGCAGAGGAAGGCCAGAGGGCCTGTGGGTGATACCACCTAGTCACACGTCCAACACATGCTGCCGACTTGGGCTTCCCAGTAGCTACAATGCCTAGAGACAGCCTTTCATTTCACTGTGACCTTCTCAAATGGTACATGTGAGTGGTTGAGGCCACACTGGACAGAGCAGGTAGAGAAGCTAACCATCCCTTATCCTCTGAATACCAGACAGCTGATGCTAGCCTATAAGCCCATACCTAAATGCTACAACCCTCCCGGTGAAAGGAGGGTAAGGTGGCTAGCTTGAGATGCACCCAGCAGTCAGAGAGGACCAGAGTTCCAGGGACTCTCTGCCTTCTTTAGAAATAAGAAATACATTACCATGGGGTACCCTCTGTCAGATCAAAGCCCCCATCCAATAGAACAAACCTCAGTATGTGCCCTGGACCAGGTTTCTCCCTCACCAAAGAAACCCAAGAGACCTGACCCTACAGACAACTCCTTTAAACAATGGAGACCCTCAGTCCTGCAGTCAGGAAGCAGATGGGGCAACGGCGACCCATCAGCTCAATCCCCTCAATACCAAGAGATGGGCAGTGACCCCATATCCAGGAAGAACGTAGCACTAGCTGGGATGAGGCCACTCTTGGGGGAGGGAGGGCAGATGCCAATGGGGAGCCTGTGCACCTGCGCTTCAGATATAACAGGGCAGCTGAGCAAAGAAACAGGTGGACACACCAGGAACAACAGGTGGAGCTGGAGACAGGGCATGTGGGTGTTTCATTTCCAGGTAAAGGTGTTACAGTTTACAGAGTCAGCCTACAATTCCAGGGAAAACTAGAGCACAGTCACACGCAGCCTCTCCCACTCTGGAGGACAGCACCCAAAGGCCTCCTCTCCACCTGGTGGTGGCCCTACAGGACCTAAGCCACAGCCCATCCTTCACCCCTAAGCAATGCCACCTGGCCACCTTCCCAGGGACTGGCATCATCAGTGACGAATACAAGCAGAAAGCCTTGAGCAAGCCTAGGAGTGACAGATACTTCAGAAGTGAAAGGTGACTCTGCCATCCACAGCCACTCTTTCTAGAAGAAAACATCTCTGCTGCACTCAGAAAAAAATTGCCAAGAGTTCACTGTGCCGTGTGCTATTGTGGAGACAGAGGATGAGGAGAAACTAGTCCCACTACCACCAAGAGCTACCTCAGGCCCTCTGGGATAGTAGTCAGCCCCACCTGCAGTGTGTTCACCAATGGGGACCAGGGTGTAAGCAGACATAAGCAATCCATCCTTGGTGGGAACAGATAACACAAACATGTTTGGAGAGGTCAGCTAGGGGCAGAAAGTCACCTCTCTGGAAATCATCCATCCTAAACCTGCCTGCAGATGAAAGGAACACACACATATACCGCAACCCCTAAAGGGACATCTAGGGACCCTTCCTGTCTGGGTTACAGTGAGCCTCAGTGCTCTTCAAAGCTAGACTGGAAGTCAGCATAGCTGCCCCATCCTGAATGTCAGCCATAAATTTCCCTGGCCGTGACTGGAAGCCCCGCACTGAGGGCAGGCAGCTGACAACAGAAACAGACACATGTGGGCCACCATAAAGGGAGGTCACTTCAAAGGAGGGCAGTTGTGAAGGGGGACACCACAAAAGAGGGCCACCATGGAGGAGGGTCACTCATAGAAGAGGACTTTACTTTTCTTGAGGGAATGTCAGCATTACTTTCATGTCAGGAAGCAGCTTGGAACCCCTGGATACTGCTTAGACCAGGAAGGTCATAAAGATAGGGACTTGGGAGTACATGCAAGACAAGGAAAAAAAATCTCACAGACGCCCCCTGCCCTGGAAACCCCTCCTGAGGCCCATCCTACACCTCACTGATAAATACCGGAGGGGCTCAGTCCCCCTCCAGCTGACCATACCACATATCTGATTTCTAGAAAGGGGAGGCCCCATCTCATAGCCTCTCCCCTGCAGGGTCACCTAAAGATAGATTTGGATGGCATCACAGCCATGGGTCAGCAGGATTAGCACAGCTCAGTCAGCAGGGACAGCTCCTTCAGGGTGAAGCTGTGGAATTCTGCTCAGCCAGTTTCAGATGCCAGGCTGGCAGGACTGCCCACTCCCTTGGGGGGTTGGGCTCTGGCAGCCTACCTTACCAGGCAGCTGCCCCATCCTTAGACCAGGTCCCAAACTTCAGGGCATCTCGGGGTGAGTGGAATAGGGTCTTAACATTGTACGGAAAGCCGTGAAGCTCCAGCTAGAATGCAGAACGCCGCCAACACCTTCTGTACTAGCTGATGGCCAGACATAAGGCTCTGGGCATTTAAAAAGGCTAGGAAATGTTTTATCTGCAGCTGTGTCAAGCCCAGTTCTGGCTCACTTCTCTAAGACCCCACTTCTTAAACTGTGCGACAACTCCAAATGGGGCAGCTGAAGAAGGACTAAGGAGGCAGAAATCTGGCAACAATAAAAGGTTTATGAGGCCGGTGAGATGGCTCAACAAGTTAGACCCTTGGAACCTACAGAAGAAGAAGAGAACAAGCTCCTCCAAGTTGTCTTGTGACCTGCATAGCCACGCTCTGGCATGTGTGTGCCTGCATTTAGCACACACACAACAAAAATAAATATAATTTAAAAATAGGAAAATAATTTTAAAAGGCTTATAATGCACTGGCCATATACTGATTCAAAACCAAATGCCCGATGAATCTGTAGTGCTTCTGACAGCATCTGCTGGTGTTAATTCACAAGACTTCTCTACAGCCTTGGTCTTGAACACACTGCACAAGCACTATGCACTGCGCCTGCTGCCACAACCACCAATTCTGTGCACAGATAAAAGACTACGGTATGTTTTAAACTGCAATGTTTTTCTCGTACGTACAAAATTTTCTGCCCTTGCAGAAACACAATGGTTTAATTATGGAAAATAGTGACTTTAAATATTTTCTGTCACTCCTTAGCATAAAAGTAGTATCAAAATAGCATCTTTTTGGATCACATTGTATTTGAATGCTTGATTTTAAAATTTTTGTTTGAGTTGCTGACTTGTATTCCTTTCTTTTTAAAATCAAAAATGAATGAGTCAGAGCATAAAGAGGTTGGCTGTGAGATTGTGTCTCCAGCAACACCCATGAAGTCTCACCACCTATGAGATGAACAAGGACAAGAGACTTCATACCTACTACAGGCAACTACAGAATGCTGAAATGGGGAAAAGGGTCTTCTCCAGGAAAGAGTCACCAATTAGTTATCCAATACCAAATGGTCAGTCTTAAAAACATGCTTAGAAGTCAGAGGACACAGACTGAGCAGGTTATAGTTAGGAGTATGTATGTATATACATATATGCATGTAACAATTAATAAAAAAGGAAGCTATGAATTTGAAAGAGAGCAAGGATAGGTACAAGGGAGAATTTGAGGGAGGAACAAGAAGGGGAAATGATATAATTTATGTTATAATCTCAAAAATAAGAGAAATAATAAAATCATTCAATGAATTCTGGCCTGGGGTTAAGACAGAATTTCTAACAATTTCTGAAAAGGCCATAGGCATATTTACATAATTTTTTTACTACATATTTTTATGAAATAGTGCTTCTCAGTATCAATAATTATAAAATCATATTGGTCAAGTCTGAGAAGTGTTAAAGGTGTTCTGTGTCCTGCAGTATCAAATATTCATCAAAACTTAATTAATTGTGTAAAATCAAATAAGTACATCCATTTCATCAGTGTGTAAGTATGATTTTTGTCTTTGATGAATGACAATATTATAGGTATACCAAAGATTTTAGATTAAGTTTCTTTCTCTCTGTCTTTTTTTCTCTTTTTGGTTTTTCAAAACAGGGTTTCTCTGTGTATCCCTGGCTATCCTGGAACTCACTCTGTAGACCAGGCTGGCATCAAGTTCCCAGAGACCCACTTGCCTCTGCCTCCAGAGTACTGGAATTAAAGGCGTGTGCCACCACCACCAGGCTAGAAGAAATTTCTTTATAAATTATTATATTTGATTCATAGACCTGTTTTATATCTCTATGAATCCAGGGTAACAAATATACAAAATTTAATAAGCCCTGAACAAAAACACCCCCCAGAAGAAAGCTGACTGTATTCTATCCCCTCTCCAATGTTCCTGAGAGGTCTCAGCGATCCCACCAATATCTAAGATGGTTGTTGGAGGTCAGGCTGCAAGGACCCAAGACGACGGAATGGCTTCAAGCTGGATGTCTTTGATATGACCATCCAAGGTGTCGCTCTAGGCAGACACTGTCCTAAGATGCAGGCAGAGTGGTAGAGACGTGGGCAGATGGCTCTGGCTCCAGCAACTTCAATCAGGATTACAGAAGTCAAAGAGAGCCCTTATGGGCTGGGAAAGGACCCACTACCCATGCCTGCTCTCCAGTCTTGTTGGCCTCTAATATCTGTAAGAACCATGAGGTCCAGAATCCAAACAGCAGGTATGCAGTACATGTGCACAGAAGATAAGCCATTAGCTCCACTCATCTTGATGTCATAGCTCTGACTCCTGGAGGGAAGGATGGTCCACATTTATCACTGTTCATCGTCTGAACGCTGTATGTCCCAAGACAAAACATATACATGTGGATAGTGAACCCTTGAAATGAGGATAGTCAAACCAAGAGGCATTGTAATATGCAGTAGCTAGAAATAGTGTGGTTTCAAAAGAATTTCTTAGACTGACAATATGGCTCCCTGGTAGAGCACTTGCCATAAGTGTGCAAGGTCCTAGGTTTGATGTCCAGAATCACAAAAGTGGGAGGAGAATAAATTCTTAATTCCACTTCATAATTTCATGTTGATCATATGTTTAGAAGAGAATATTTGGGTGTATGTAACAAAAAGCATTCTACATGTTCTTTTTATGCCTTTAACGCGGTCATTAAATAAAAATGGCACAGCTCATACTCCAGTTGCACAGGATGGTGCCACATCAGAGCTTCAACACAAAGGCAGCAGGTGGAGGCCGAGGGGCTGGGCTTAGACCAGCCTACCGGGGCTGAGAAGGCCAAAGCAGAACCTGGGACCTCTCAAAGAATGGAAACCTTGGTAAACATGCAGGCCTTCAGATCTGCCCTTCCAAAGGACTACAGTCAGGAGAGAATGGCCCTCACAGAGGCTGAGCTACAGCCTTCAACAGTTCAATTCTAGGTTGGACTAAGATGATGGTTTTTTAATTCTAACCGCCTCTAGAAGCAAAAGGAAATCTCTAAAAAATAAAAAGTCAGCCAGTGCTGGTGAGACAGGCCTGCAATTCCAGAGTACTGGAGGTAGAAGCAGGGGCCTCAGGAGCTCAGGGTCATCTTTGGCTACCAAAAAAGTACATGGCCAGCCTAGGGCACATGAGACCCTGTCTCAAAGAGAGGGCTTGGGGGATAGCTCACCCGGAGCTTTAGTTTGTCCACAATTTTTAAACATATCAATAACAAGTGACCATACAGAGGAACAAGACCAACTGACAAAAACAAAAAAAATAGTAATAATAATCCCAAATAATGGACACAGACTTTAAGAAGAACCAGGATTAGGGGCTGGAGAGAGAGTTCAGAGGTTAAGAGCTCTGGCTGCTCTTCTAAACGACTAAGGTTTGATTCCCAGCACCTGCACAGTGGTTCACAACAATCTAACTACAGTTTCAGGCTATCAATACCCTCTTCTGACTTCTCTAGGCACTGTATGCCACAGTGAATGTGTGCGTGTGTGCGTGTGCGTGCATGCGTGCATGTGTGTGTGTGCGTGCATGCGTGTGTGTGCGTGTGTGTGCATGTGTGCGTGCGCGTGTGTGCGTGTGTGTGTGTGTGTGTGTGTGCGCGCGTGCGCACACATGTGCGCATGCACATGTACGAGTGTTTGCCTCTGTATATGGGATTAGTTTAGTCAAGAAAATATAGAAAATGAATTATTAAATCAGAACTAAGACATATAGAAAAAGAATCTAAAAATATAGAACTAAAAACTAAAATTAGCAACTCAATACATAGGTTTTACATTGATATGGGTAAGGACAGAACTAGCAAACTGGAAGATGAGCCATAGAAAATACATAGATTGGGACTGAGGTGATGGCTCAGCAGGTAAAGAGTTGGTTCCACAAGCATGGAGACAAGAGTTTGGGTTTCACAGAACCCATGTAAAAGTTGGTGGGCAAGGTGTCTGTAATCCCAGAGTGTGGGAGCCAGAGACTGGGGACCCCCAGCGCAAGCTGGCTTTCCAAATGTGCTGGTTTTAATGAAAATGACCCCCATGGGCCATACAGGGAGTGGCACTATTAGGAGGTATGTCCTTGTTGGAGTGGGTGTGTCCTTGTTAGATGAAGCCTGTCACTAGGGGTGGGCTTTGAGGTTTCAAATGCTCAAACCAGGACAGTCTCTCTCTGCCTGCTGCCTGTGGATCCAGATATAGAACTCTCAGCTACGTCTCTAGCACCATGTCTGCCTGCATGCTGCCATGCTTCCAACCATGACAATAATGGACTAAACCTCTGAACCTGTAAACCAACCCCAATTACATGTTTTCCTTTATAAGATTTGCAGTGGTCATGGTATCTCTTCACAGCAATAGAAACCCTAAGACACCAGACCAGCTGAAACAGAGAATTCTGGGCTTAATGAGAAACCCAGACTCACTATATAAGGTGGAAAGTAATCAAGGAAGACACCCAACATCAAGTCAGACCTTCACACATGCATGCACATACATGCATCTGTACACATGAACCTGTATACATATACGCACACACCACATATATACATATGTAAAAGAGAAAGAAAATACATAGAGTGAAATCTGAACAGAAATATGCAGAAAAGATAAATGACTCAGAAGACAGTGGGCAATGTCTAGCCTATTTGTAAATGGGTTTCTGGAAGTAGGAAGCATAAAGAATGAAACCAAAGAAATATGCAAAAATCAATGCCCTCCAATTTTCCAAAAAATGAATCTATAATTTAAAAATATATATATAAACCCAAGAAGATTAGATAAAAAGAATATCACACTAGAGCACAGTGCCATTTAAAATTTTTTAAAAAACTCAAATCCAAAAAGATAATCTTGGACTGGGTGATGGTGGAGCACGCCTTTAATCCTAGCACTCAGGAGGCAGAGACAGGCAGATCTCTGATTGAGACCAGCCTGGTCTACAGAGTGAATTCCCACACAGCCAGGGCTACACAGAGAAACTCTGTCTCGAAAAACAAACAAAAAAGAATAAAGATGCTTTTAGACACAGACATGGCTGACAAACGGATACTAAATGGAATACAAAGGAGAGATCTTCAGGTAAACAACAAAGAGTCTCAGGAAAATGCAGGAAAGATTTAAAAGCAATGGGCAGGACAAACGCATCAGTTATTCATAATTAATACTGAATACATAAGAGAACAATACTGTCACAGAAGATACCAGACAGGTGTGCACAGCTGCAGGAGGAGGCATGATTTACTTGGGAAAGTGCAAGCATGAGGTCCTGAGCTCTGTCACCAGAAACCACGTGAAAAACTGAGGTGATGTGACCGAGGGGAACCGGGATCTGAGGGTCTGAGAGCAGGAGAATTGGCCCTGCTCCTTGCTGCAGGCTGCATTGGGTGAGCTAGCCAAGACAGCTGGAGAGCTCGCCCAGTAGTAGCGATAAGGGAAAGCTAAGCAAGCTGACCAACCCAGCTACCACCCCGGCCCAGAACCAGGGCTATGAGCTGGCCCACCCCAACATCCACCTCATCTATGAATGTTGGCGCATGTGAAGCGGATGAACCTACAGATCCAAACAGCAGGGTCTCCATGACACAGGACAACAGGATATCCAAGAGGAGCCCCAATGAGAGTCCATTATTAGTGGTACAGCAGAAACCAGAGGCCTCAAGCCAGACCAATGACTTGAGGCAATGAATACTTGCAAGTAAAAGATGAATGGACTAAAAGGTAAACTGTGACTCAATGGGCCACACTACAGCTTCCATGACAAGATTCTCTTTTTTGTTTTAGTTTTTGTTTTTATTTTTATTTTTTTTTTTGTTTTGTTTAGTTTTTAGATTTCTTTTAAATTTGGTTTTGATTGGGAGGTGGTTTGCAAGGGCAGAGGGCAGATGTGAAGAGATATGGAGAAGTGGGATCAGAATGCATGATGTGAAATTCACAAAGAATCAATGAAAGTTTAAAAAAAAAGAAAAAATTGAGGTGGAAAAAAGTCATAAATCTAGGAAAGGGACTAAGGGAAGAGAGGAGAAAGGCTTGACAGGAAGGAGACAAGAGGGTGGGGGGAAAAGTAATTAGAATGCATTATATGCGTATGTAATTGCCAAAGAACAAACACAACAAAAATAGTTTAAAAGCCAGGTGAATGCACACGTGGCACCTCTCCGACAGTGGGCAGGTGGAGACGGGGATCTCTAAGGCTCTGTGGCCGGCCAGTCAGTCTACCCTGTAGGGCAAGCTCTAGGCTAATGAGTCCCTGTTGTGGAAAAGTATAAGATAGGGATGGGGAGATGGCTCAGCAGGTAAGAGCACTTGCTACTCAAGCCTATGGATGAGAGTTTGGATCCCCAGTACCTGTGTAAAAAGCCATGTGTGCACATGCCTGGATCTAGCGCTATGTAAGGCAGAGACAGGAAGATCACTGGGGCTTACTGGCTGCCAGCCTAGCTCCAGGCTGACTGAGAGACCCTGTCTTACGGGAATAAGAAAGAGTGTGACAGCAGAATACTAGACACCCTCGTCTGGCCTCTGCATGCAGATACAGCAAGCACATGACGCACACACTGGCACACATATGCATATAAAACACACACATACCAAGATGGCTCCTGAACTCTCAAGGAAACTAGGAATGAGACCTAAGGTTGACTTCTGGCTTCCACATGCATGTACACACATGTGCACACATTAAAAGAAAAAAAACACATGGCAGATTAAATATTGCAAAAAGTCTGGGAGGTGCCTAGAAAGTGTAAGTTTATACCAAGCCTTGGGAGGTTCTGGAAATGCAGTGTAATATCTAGTATAACTGCAAAAAAAAAAAAATGTAATGACAGATGCACAACAAACTAAGTACAAACTCAGAACTTCCTGGGGCCCAACGCCCCAAGAACTGCTTGTTTAATTAAAGGGCACCCAGGCCTGTGAAGACAAAGTGGTTGTGAAGATTGCCGCTGCGAGCGTGTGCGAGCATGTGATGAAATAATGACCCCCAAATTGCGCAGACACAATGAATGAGATGAGACGACAGATGAAGTCAGCACTGGCTCTTAGAGCCACTGTGCCAATTACCCTGCTGTACTAAATTGCCCGTCTTTAGCACTCGCCTTCCCCAGGGCATACCCACAGCAGAAACACAGACGTCCATACTGCTCCAGTCCTCTCCGGAGAGCATGAGTCCCTCGTTGAGATGCAGAGTAACTAACTGCATGTGTGATGCAGAGCTGGGCTCTGCCCACGTCCCCTTCCTGAAAGGAGATTGGTACCTGAGTAACTACAGACCTCCCACCTCTACCTCCAACTGTATCTGAGACTCTAGAAAGTGCTGCTCCTCCTCCGGCTGGGACATTTCACATTCTGATACCCAGGAGCGAAACTCTCAATCTAAACATGCCGTGACTGCATGTTAGAAAAACTGGGTTAGGGGACTCTTTCTCACTCAATGGCCCTTCCCCTGTACCTTATTTCTCTCTTACTTTAACCGGTTAACCGGTTACTCAAGGTCATGCATGCCTGGGCCCACTAAGTTACCTGGAGATAGGAATTCTGCTCTCAGGACTCGGCCATATATACAAGCTGACACTGCTCCCACTTTGAGAAACAAGATTCAGACAGACTCAACAGCAGGTGTCAGGTCAGAACCTGAGCCCTGCAAACTCACTCCAGCTGCCTGTACCACAGGTGTAACAAGACAGTCCAGAGCCCTACGTGCACCACATTCCCTAGGTCTTGGAAGGATGTTTCTGGCTGTAATGACATCATCAGCAAGTATAAAAAAAACAAGAGCCCAGCAGCCTTACATACAGGGCACACTGTCCACACGGTCACACAGGGCAGTCTCTCTGGGGCCCGGTGCTGCTAGGGCTATCCTCAATCAATAAGACCCATTATACAGGAATGCCACACCAAGCCCAAAGAATGAACGGAGAGAACCTTTCTTTATCCCAGTTGCTGACTTCACTGATGCTTACATGAACCCAGGAAGAAGAGTTCAAGACCTTTCCATTTCCTCATTCCCTGCTTGGTCTCGCAGAGCCTCTCGCAACTCAGGCGTGAGAATACACATGAATCAGTGAATGAAGACACCATGAGTGAATGAGCCAGTGAACATCGAGGCACGATGGAAGAGAATGGATAAAAAAATGAGATGGTACTGAATGCCAAAGACATGGTTGAATAAATGAATGGAGGAGGGAATGAATGACTGTTGAGCGGATGAAACTGAGTCATGATGCACAAGGGAATGATATGTAAAACAAATGAGTGAACAAATGCTTTCTAAATGAACATGCAGGTGACTGAGTGAATGAATGAATGAATGAATGAATGAAGGGCAGACGAATAAGTGAATGTAGCAAGTGAAGGAATAGTAAATAATGAGTAACTGAGTATTGGAGGAGTAAGTGGGTGACTGAAAGAAAAGGAGAGTGGGCAGGTGACTGAGAAGCTGTGGAGCCTTAGCCCCCTCCCTAAGTGCCCTCAGGCAAGCACAGAGCGAGCAAGGTTTAGAGTCAGCACCTAGATCCCAGACTCCCCTCCTTGCAAATGAAGGTTCTAGAACACTAGGCAGCTATAGTCTGGAACCTCCACAGCTGCCTACCTGTCCTGCATTCCAAGTTCCATTCTACACACACGTTACAACTCACACCACATGGCATATGTCACACACCAGGGCTTCTTAACCCATTTCCACCTGAGAAACTGTTACGTGACTCCAGGAATGTGGGTATATAAAATAGGCCTGCAAATTTTTTACACTGACTGAAAATAAGTCATAAGAATTGCATTTTAAAACAATTCTTTAGAGGCCAGAGAGATGGTCCAGTTTCTAAGGTATCTGCTGCACAGGCTAGAGGATGTAAGTTCAAATTCCCAGAACCCAAGTAAAAGCCAGGCATGGCATGAACATCTGTAATCCCAGTGTTGGGGAGGCAGCAACATCAGTGAGCTCCGGGTTCAGTGAGTGTCTTTGTCTCAAAAAATAAAGTGGAATATGACTGAAAAAGACTCCTGATGAGGACATCTGACCCACATACATGCAGACACATACATGATTGCCTGCACACCCCCTCACATGAACATGTATATATAACCTTTGGTTGGTATGTCTATGTAATACTGTGTATATGAATGTATGTGTATATATTACATATATTATTTACTCAAAAAAGCACATTTTCATACTAATGAGATGGGTGCTTGTTTATTTTTACATACAGAATTAAATCTTGGCTGAAGATTCCATGCTACGAGGGATAGGGTATCTTCAGCATTTTTCACAGCAGATATTTTGATTTTATAATTGTCAGTGCTGAGAATGCCAGTTCACATAACTCCACAGTGCAACATGACAGAAGTGTGTTTAAAGCCCTTTCAGAAAATGGTTGGAAATTCTACCCCAGTCTGAAGCCAAAATTCATTGAACAGTTTTTTGTGAAACTCCTACCAGTAACACAAACAGCACTTTTTTTTGCTGTTTTGTTTTTAGCGTGTAACAAGGTATCCGGGAGCCTGTGCTACATTGTAACCCTACGAGAGCAAGAGACTCTGTACCACAGAAAAGTCCTGCAGCTCAAGACCACAGCTCTGAACCAAGGGATTTTAGGTGGGCTTTGCTCGATTTCCCAACATGAAAGCATGAACAGTACAAAACTACAAGATACAAAGGTGAGGGCTGCTTTAAAAAAAAAAAAGGCTCATGTTTTATCTTGAATTAATTATTTGTCACTTCATGTCCAGAAACCTTTGTTACCAAATTTTCCCCAATCTAATCAGTCACATCTACGTGAGGCCACTACCCAGTTTAAGAAGCTCAATCAAGTACCACATGTCACATGCTTCTACTCTATGTCACACAGCATACAACAGCATATGTCTGGCTGCAGTCCTGGGTAACATACCACACATCAGGTTATATCAGCACCTCCTCAAACACAGTTAGCTTCCCCTTTATGGTAAAATCAAATCTTTGGTAAGATTTGGTAAAAATCAGACCTGGAGAGGTAAGGTCACTTGTTGCCAAGCCTGATGATCTGAGTTCAATCCCCTGGCTCTATAATCACCTCCTATAAACTGTCCTCTGACCTCTACATTGTAACATGAAGGCCCGCTTGTCTGAGATTCTGTCCTGCCCAGTTCCCGCAGTGGTTTAGCCCCAAAGAAAATCACACAGAGGTCTCCATAAGATTATAAACTGATTGGCCCATTAGCTCAGGCTTCTTATTAGCTCTTGTAGCTTATATTAACCCATTATTCTTATCTATGTTAGCCACATGGCTCAGTACCTTTTTCAGCGGAGCAGGTCACATCCTGCTTCTTTAGTGGTATGGGCAGGACTGTGGAGGAATGGGCTTCCTCCTTCCTAGAATTCTCCTGTTCTCATTGTCCCACCTTTACTTCCTGTCTGGTTTTCCCACCTATACTTCCTGCCTGGCCAATCAGCATTTATTTAAAACGTGATTGACAGAATACAGACAAATATCCCGTACCACTACATGTATGCTGTGGCATAAGTTCACACACTCACAAAATAAATAAATGTGTAAACGTAACTTTAAAGACTTGGTATAACAGGCACTCACTCACCTTCACCTGAGGGGTCCAGGGGTGACCACAATGCCCAGACTAGCTGCAGACCTTGTGGTTGGACACAAGGGCCCCCCTTCAGTCACAATGCAAGTTATCCCTTGACCTAATCACAACCAACCCATTGGTAGGAACAAACCAAGACCAAGAGGACCCCACGCTATTCTCAACTGAGGTCCCCAAGGCTTGCAGCTGACTACAAAGTCTGCTTCCAGAGAGTGAAGCCCAAGGGTGACCGTAAGGCCACTATTACCCACCACATCCCAGGCCACTGGCAGAAAAGTACGGTGGGGTTCAGTCAGGTCATCATCCGTCCACATTCCAAGTGGGCAACGGGCATGAGAACCAGCATGTCCTGACCCAGGCTCAGGTTCATCCTCCATTGCGGGCCAAACACAACCGTGGTAACAATGACTGTCCTGCAGCTGCTAGAGCTTTTCCCTGGAGGCCACTGGAAAGAACAAAAGCTATTTTCAAGGGGCCACATTTTGCAGTCAGGCTGCTGCAGCTTTGGGTTAGTGAAGCTAGGAAAGTTCCAGAAGCAGGCTGGCACCAGGCTCCTCCAGAACCACAGCCACTGCAGACTCTGCTAGTGGGGAGCAGCTCACCAACCATCTGTGGCAAGAACACAGAGCACACACCGCAGGGAGAGGAACTAGCTCAATGGCCAGACATGTGGGCAGAAGTCCTCACTTTTGACAAAGAGGACAATGCATTTCCTCTACTGTTTTCAAAAGTATTTCTCAGAAAATTACAAAGTATCAGGTAATGTTAACACAAAAATGCCACCTGCAAGAGAAAACCTCCCAATCTAGTCCAAGGTGGGGGTGCTTGGACAAAGACATAAAACATCTCCAAGGCATACCCTCACCTAGGACTGTCAGCTCCAGGCTCATCTGGGAAAACCTTCAGGCACCACGCTGCTCTGGGTCTTGCCTGGGAATTGTCCCTGTAGTGATACTTACAAGAGCAGAATGAACCAGATACCCAAGAGGGCCCAGCAGAGAACTGAAAAAGGATCGTGGGACCCTCATGATGCCCCTGGATGGGGAGGCAGACAACAAGCACGAAGGTGCAGTGCAATCTTCTCTTCACACATAAAAGCAAAGTCACAGTCGAGCTTCCACAGATGCATGGGGCTTCTCTCCCACGTCTCACCATCTGCAAAGTTTGGTGAAATCTAAGACAGCACCTGGTGAGCAGGGGGAGCAGGCGTCCTCCAGTGCCTCAGGAGTGTGAGGACCCAGGCCATGACCCAGGCAGCAGAGGATTGTTTACAGCGAGACTATTTTCATTTCCACAGCAAGGTTACCATGGAGTTTAATTCCTCAAATGCTCCCTTTGGCATCTGCTCTATAAATGGCTTCGGGTTTGTACCGATATACTCACTGGAAAGAGAATTGCCATTTCTATGAAGCGTGACCGCCTCTCCCAAAGTTTCCGCCACCTGTCAGGCTACTCTTGGAGGAGCTGAAAAGGAGGGGGTGGCCTCATCTGCCATGAGCATAGACTGAGCACCTGCTTCATACTGAATGGGTTGTGAACGGCAAGGGACATGCCCCGTGAGGATGCTGAGCTGGGGATCCCCTCTTATGAAGGAATTGCAGGCGAAGACAGGCTGAAACCACCATTCTACAACCAGAGGGTGTTATCTGAGCTAAGGGTCTTAGGAAAAGATAAAGGTCTGCAGGCCCAGTTGCCAACAAGGGGTGAATGTAAGCTCTGCTAGATACTTCTGTTTTCTGACCTGTTGGAGGCTGCCCTCAGTAACTTGTTGCCCAGGCCCTCAATTAGCTCTTCATTTGGCTAGTCTCCCTGATTTAGACAATCCATGTATGGACAGCCTCTCAAGTCTAGGGAGGGTCTGGAAAAAGTTGAGTTGGACTATGAATACCTCCGTGGCCTCCAATCCAGCAGAATAACAGACAGAGAGGACTACAGGGTACCTCATCTTTCCTAAATCTGACACAGCTCACTGCTGTTCCCAATCCCTGCCCTAGGATGCACAGTTCTTGCATCCCAGGCTTCTACAACAGCCAACTGCTGCCACATACGTCTCCCAGGGAGATGAGAAAGAGAGAGGCAAAAGGAGGCGCCAGTACAGACTCTTTATGTCTCTCCAGGAGGGACAGCCCCTTTTGTACACCTTCCAGGGGCTCACCACAGGGCATAGTAACATAGTGGACTATGTTTGGGGCCAGCTTCTCAGGGTGGGCAGGATACATCCACCTAGGACCTTGCAGGACATTTCACCTATTCCTCATCAGCCACAAAGCCATCATCCTCACAATGAACCAGAAGCCAGAGCTGGGCATTCACTAGCAACTCAGATGAGGAGAGGAACCAAGGTGATCTCGCCTTGCCCTGACTCTCCCAGGCCAGGGTACATGTGATGTAGGATTCCCCTCTGTATGCTATGAACAACACTGGTTGATAAAGGAACTGCTTTGGGCCTATAGCAGAGCTATAGGGGAACAGAGCTAGGCTGGGAAAACTAAACTGAATGCTGGGAAAAAGAAGGGCAGGCGGATTCAGAGAGAAGCCATGTAGCCCTGCCAGAGACAGACTCCAGAACTTTAGCAGGTAAGCCACAGCCACGTGACAATACAACAGATTAAAAGAAATGGGTTAAGTTAATATGTAAGAGTTAGCCAATAAGAAGCTAGAGCTAATGGGCCAAGCAGTGTTTTAAATAATATAGTTTCTGTGTGCTTATTTCAGTTCTGGGTGGCCGGGACATACAAGCAGCCTCCTTCAACATACATGGAGATTGGAGGGTCCCCAGATCCACTGGCCCACATACACTTGCTGGTGGCTCAAAGGCATCATATGACATCCCTTCTCTTCTCACTCCATCTGTCAAAACTTCCCCCAATCTCAAAGGAGCAGCTCTGCAGAAATGACCTCCTGGTAGGGGACAAACAGCAGCACCACACAGAGCATGCCTACTGGAGCCCTGCAGAAGAGCAGGGAAGCATCAGAGCAGCTCTGAGATCTGCCTTCCCTGCAGGACGCCCTGAAGCGCCGTATTCTTATCTGAGAAATGGGCCATGACCCAAGGCTGTGGTTGCTCCAGGGACCAGACCCACCCCGGTGCCTCTTTTCATCAATATGCACCCATTTCTAGTGCCACTCAGGTCCTCTGACATATCTGGGGCCCAAGACCTCCAAATATATCCATATCAACCCTAGAGACCAGGCCTGTGCAAGTGCCACAAAAAAGGGGGGACTCCAAGACCAGGTGCTCCCAAATCAAGATGCCTCCAGCACTGCCCCAGCTCTGTGCCACCCAGAGTAAAAGTCAACACCAAAGATAAAATAAAATCCCTCAGCAGTGCCAAAAATACCTCCCCACGGGATGAGACTCAGCGGGCGCCAGCTTCCACAGCAGCAACTGTTGCTATGGAGACCAGGCTCCAGACAGGCCGCAGGGAGGGCCAGAGGGACAGAAAAGGGCTGGTCAGAGCAGTTAGAGAATAGAGGGGGAGGGGAATCAGCAGGCTGACAGGGCTGGGAGAGGCCAGGATCCTATAGCTGAAGGAGTCAGAGAGGAAGTCAATGGGACACTGTATGGAAAGGGAACTGGAGGGCACAGAGGAGGCCTCAGGCAGTCTCCCCAGGTGACAAGCGTTCCAGGTAGAGCCTGAGTGCCAGCTTTGGTCCATCACAGCCATTCGCTTTTCTGACACAGGGCTTCATCATAGCACCACCTCCACCCCAAGCCCCGGAGGGGCCAAAGAGTGAAGTGGCCAGCCTACACAATATGCTGAGAGCCCCTGACCCCGGGAAGAGGAACAGAGCCCTCTCAACCATGACTTGTATCTATCCCCTAAACACTGGTATAAACGATCTGCTAATGAAGCCATGAAGAATTGGCTCTGCACTGAATCTGATGGCCAAGTAGCAGGAGGGAGACAGGATCCGGGGATGGAAGGGTCAGCACGCTTCACTGTAGCCTAGCAGGTCAGGCTTCTCTCAGACAGCCCTGCTCCTTTACCCACCAAGCCTAAGCTGGCCTGACCTGCTCTGATTTGATCTCAGCCCAAGGCAGGATCACAGCTCTGCAGCCCTGCCTGGGAGAGTTGGAGGGAAGGTGGGCTACGCCAGCCAGCTCCTCAGCCCTACAGCCCTACTACACTGGTCAGACATGCCTAACACATGCCGTGCCCTCCTGGTGGCACTCCCTGGGCCCTGACGTGCTGCCACTCCCAGTCCATGTCGCAGAGCATATGCCATCACCCATCATCATCTTCTCTGCTACACTCAGGCCTCAGGCTCGGGGAAGGTACTTCCCTTCCGGGAGGTTGCCTTGCTCTTGCAGCTTCCCTGTGCCAGGCCTCTTGCTGGGCTTTCTGCGCATTTATGTAGAGCCCTGAATCCTCAGGGAGCTAACTTAGCAAAAGCCACTCTAGGCTCCCAATCCGAGTCAGATGGAAGCCTTGTACCCAATCTACTCACCAAGGACACTGCTGCCCATGACCAGGCTGGGAAGACTCAAGCCTCAGCCCCACTTTAGCACTGTGCACCAGGACATGGCCCTGACAGTTGCCATTTGAACACCAGCTTGGACACCTGGCAAATGCCATCAGATATGGTCCTTGGAGACAAGAACATAGTTCCTATAGAAATCCTACAAGAGCAGGGCAGCCAAGAACTGTCCCCACCATAAATCCCAACACTACTCAGTCTGGAGAATTGTAGCACCCCCTCCAACTGTGAGTATCTGCCAAGAATAGCTTGCACATACCTTGATGGTCCCCAAAGCCCGGAAAACCTTCCGGCTGAGCAGGGAGGACATGCCGGCTGGCCATTCACAATCACAGCTTTAACCCTTGTGATTCAGCCTCCACCAGGAAGCCTGCCAAAGCCCCAGACGCAGATGAGAGGAAAGACGCAGAGGCTTTTGTATAAAGACCGTCAGCTGTGTAAATGTTCACCCTCCCATTACAGAGCCCCAGGGCCCCCAAGGAGTTCCAGCTCCTCCCACACACAGTGTTCTCTGGGCCCATGGGACAGGTGGCCCCTCCATAAAGGCTCCTCATTACCATGGAAGCACCCCAAGGCAGGTCTGTTCCCAAGGAAGCTAAGGAGAGGGCAAGCAGCGTGGTCCACACACAGTCACACAGGAGGCCAGGACAGTTCACAGAGCAAGGGCCCCTGTATACTGCCAAGGGCCTGTGCTATGCTCAGGCCACCACTCTCTTCCCTAAACCTAGCCCAGTGGCCAAGGCCAGACAGTCAGGAGAAGGAGACCCCAGCCAGGCCCAGCCCCTCCCCAGGTGGGAAGGTGGCAGCTGCCACTGCTTGCCCTGGCAGGCAAAAGGGCTCTCCTCTGGCCTGGGGTGAACAGACACAAAGAACCTGCCTGAAAACCATCCACAAGCCATCAGGGAAGCAGCCAGTGGGGCTGGAACGTTCCAATGTCACCATCTCACTCCCCTGCAG
Organism: Ondatra zibethicus; assembly: GCA_004026605.1. Classification (NCBI taxonomy): domain Eukaryota; kingdom Metazoa; phylum Chordata; class Mammalia; order Rodentia; family Cricetidae; genus Ondatra; species Ondatra zibethicus. The sequence continues at coordinate 59,511 of PVIU01000265.1, forward strand.
GGAACAGAGCAGGTCTTTGTCTTCTATCACTGCGGTCATCAAATATTTACAGAGGTTGACAGGCCATTTCAGACAGACCAGAAGCAAATCTCGCAGGCTCTTCCTAGGGCAAGGGGAGACAGAGCTGGGGGAGAGGGGAGCAGTAAACACAGATGCAGGCAGCCACTGAGTGGAGAAGGGGGAGACTCCAGCTGGTGCTTTCTCTGGGCCTCAGCCAACATCTCACCTGGGGCTTAGGTCCTAGTTATCAGGGGAAGGTACCCAGCCAGGGCTATCAGCCAGCTGGGCAGGCATCCTGGCCCTGCTCCCATGAGTTCTGCCACAGAGAGGAAGTGGCAAGGGCATAAACCACCTGCAGAGAGTACTCAGAGGGAGCACCTCCCCCAAAGGTTCCTGCAACACTTGTTTCCCAATCTGTTACAGTTGCCTTATCTCTTCTAGGAAGGACCACCCCAGGGACACTTTTTTGGGGGAGGTGGGACAAAGGGTCTTATGTATCTCAAGCTGGCCTCATACTCATCATGTAGCCAAGAATGACCTTGAACTTCTGATCCACCCGCTTCTACCTCTTGAGTGCTAGGATTACAGGCATACATACCACACCTGGTTTACTCCATGCTAGGGAAATGAGCCCAGGACTTCTCCCATGCTAGCCAAGCACTCTATTAACTGGGTTACACCCCCAGCATCTACCATTCTCTTTCACCTTGAACTTCCAAAGATGAACACTCACTTCCAGATGGGATAGTCTATGGGCCACCACTACACTTGTTCCCAACTCCACAAAGATGGGCAAATGAAATAGAAACTCCAGGACAAACTTCAAACCCCTGATGGTGTCCCAGTGAATAATACCTCCCAACATCCACCCAACTACCTTAACTTGTCCACATGAGACTTCCTATAAAAGGCAGTAGCACCTCCTCCTGGGGTGAAGGCCCACACACAGCACCTACCACACCCACTGGGCCAGTATAGCTGGCCAGCAAGTAGAAAGCAGACCCTCTTCCCACCTCCAAGCACAGTATTAGTGGACCTTGGCTTTCTGGAGACAAAGGTGCCCATGCGGGTGCGGCAGGCAGAGTTCTCAGCATGCTTTCTTAGCCCCACAGTCTCTCCATAGAGAAGCAACCTCACTCAGCAATAACCTGTCAGCTCTGGCACTTGGCCAGCCTCTGACACTGTCACAAAGGCTTGGGGATCACAGGGCTTCTGAAACTCTACCCCAAGAGTAAGGGACAGTGACACAGACCCCTGTGCCTCCTCACTCCCCTCCACACCTTATGTTTTCCACACTCCATCCAAAAAGGCCAAACCCTCTCCTCTGCCAAAACTAAACTACTAAAGAGAAGAAACACTCAAGCCTGTCTGAAACGATGCTGGCAGCTCGCTGCTGACTGGCCCAGCAAGATGGTCTCCTGAAGTAAAGATGTAATAGCATCCCACAATACACCCTGACTGCCAGAAGCACAAACCCTGCTGCCAAAAGGGGGTGATGGGGTCCAAGGGTTAGGCCCAGGCAAGAGAACAGGAGCTGCATTGAGACTCTGAAGGCATGAGAACAGCTGGGAGACACCCCAAACTCTAGACATCAGCCATCTTCCCGGAGGCACAGCCAGGCGGAGGCCATACCCCAGAAGATGAGGAAATTCTCCTTGTGTCCAGGCCCAGCCTGGAAGAGTACAGAAGTTTGGGTTACCTGGAAAGGCAGAGGTAGGGGATAAGCACAGTCTCTAATCACCCCTGGCCCCTAGCAAGTGATAACAGGTAAGGCTGGCCCAGGCACAATTTACAATGTAGTGGACCCGTGCCCACATTAGGCGGGAGGTGGGGCTAGGGTGGGTGGAGATGGTCTTGGGTAATTGATGAGCCCTCTGTGTATGTCAGCAAAGATGCAGTAAGCATGACCCGGAAGGACTTTCCAGGAGGATGACATCAGACAATGGTCACATCAGAGCAAGGAAGGAGGTTGTAGGCGCCAACAAAACAATCCTTCCCTAGAGAGAGCCCCTCTTGGTTGTCACTCCTCTGTTAGGGCGTCATCCCAATGAATGTCATCATTCCAGGGATGACAGAAGAGGAACATCTCAGACATATTCTGCCCTGATCAGGTGGGACACGCATCCTGTGAAGTCACAGGGGTGCTACCAGTAGTCAGTGGACCAGGACAGGTAGATCTCTCATCCAGGGCCCCTAACCAGGAGCTCAGAGTGCCAGGAGGCTAGCAGCACCCTAAAGTCAACGCAGAACAGAGTGACCCCAAAACAGCAGCAGCCTGCTACCCAGCAGGCTCCATCACAGTCTTGGGTTCAAGGCAGGTGCCTGAGGTAAGACTGATATCCCTCTGCTTTCTCCTCAGAAGGGAAAATGGAAGCCCTCCCTGATGGGAGCTGCTCAGTCTCCAGGGTACAGGGTGTCCATGGGTGTCAGCACGGCTATTTCTGGGCTAGAAGTGCTCAGGTCTCCACAGGGACAGCAGCTTGGCCAGCCCTGTGACCTGCACGTGCAGCACCCCGTGGCAGTTGCTCCAGAGACATACAGTCCAATTCCACTGAGCAAAATACCAGACAGAACCAGCGGAGTTGCTATACACTGAAAGGCTAACTGGGGGAAAACGGTTGTTCTAGATCAGTGGTTCTCAACCCGTGGGTTGCGACCGTATAAGGGTCAAACGACCCTTTCACAGGGGTCGCATATCAGATATTGTGTATATCAAATATTTACATTACGATTCATAACAGTGACAAAATTAGTTGTCAAGTACAACAAAATAATTTTATGGTTGGGGATCACCACAACATGAGGAACTACATTAAAGGATCGTAGCATTAAGAGGTTAGAGAACCACTGGTCTAGATTAAAACAGATGTGACAAGCAAACACTACCCCAGTTTCTTCACAGATGAGGTTCCAGGAGCAAACAGCGAACCCAAAGAGAACATCATGAGAATCACAAAGCCACACACCAGACAGATCCACCCACCTGGGCCCTGGGCGTGACCCTGCAGAGGCTCAGCGGGGACCTGTCCCTGTTCCTGTCAGGAGATGCTTGCCGAAGTATTCAGGGAGGAACCCAAAGTGGGTCAGATAATACGCACAGAAATGCAGTGATGGAGACTCTAAACACTCCGCTCCTAACTCCACTCTGCCAGTAGCTAGGGATTTTCAGAAATTGAAAGTGAGAGAGAAATGGAAACTAGAGTGTTAGGAGGAGGGAAAATCTGTAATGGGGCCCAGATGGGAATGGAGAACAAGAAGCGGGACGTGCAGGAGAGAGCAGCAGCCTCAGGGCCTGCAGATGCCCATGGTGGCCAGGTGTGCATAAGCCCCCCCCCCCAGACAGGCAAGCTAGCAGGTGCTTCTCTGTTTGGGACCCACCCAGGTAGATGAGGGCTCCTCTGCATACAGCACCAACACTCCCCTAGAGGGGGAAATTACTCACAGCCTGCTACCCCATCCATCCTGGATATCCCGGGTACTCAGTCTCAGGTAACAAACCAAAAACAGTCATGCAAATCAAGCCTTTCCCAGACACCCCGCAGCAGTGCAGTCAGCAAGATCAGAGAAGATACCTATGAAGATTTTCCTGTAAGAATTAAAACACAAGCCAGGTGTTGTGGCGCACACCTTTACTCCCAGCACTTGGGAGGCAGAGGCAGGTAGATCTCTGCGAGTTCTAGGCCAGCCTGGTCTACAGAGTGAGTTCCAGGACAGCCAGGGCTACACAGAGAAACCCTGCCTTGCCAGGCAGTGGTGGCGCACGCCTTTAATCCCAGCACTTGGGAGGCAGAGGCAGGCAGATCTTTGAGTTCGAGGCCAGCCTGGTCTACAAGAGCTAGTTCCAGGACAGGCTCCAAAGCTACAGAGAAACCCTGTCTCAAAAAACCAAAAAAAAAAAAAAAAAAAAGAAAAAGAAAGAAAGAAAGAAGAAGAAGGTCAAATGCCTACGTGGATGAGGAGAGTTAAAAGAGAAAGAAGAAATGTCTTATGCTCCCTACCAACACTGGTGAGCTGCCCTTAATCTGTCTCTTAATCTGGCTATCTCTAGCTTTCAGATTCCAGGCATGGCCTAGGATTAGCATGCAGTAGGCTCACAGGTGAAAATCTCCCCAACCCATTCAAAAGCATATACACTGAGAGTTAGGCACGAAGGACAGTGGAGGGAGGCCCTTCCAGGACATCTGGCCTGAGACACACAGGGGTCACAAGGCCAAGACATGCTATCAACAGCACCACTGACTCATGCAGGAAAGCCCACACTTGCAGAGATGCGGGGGAAATATCACGAGAATACCTCCAACACCAGCCCCCTCCACCAGTGCACACCTCCCCACCCTGGCCAGGAGACACCCTGCAGAGAAATGGAAAACTGTAGGTAAGCTACACTCTCCCAGACAGCCCAGCACTTCACAGCACAGTGGGCATTTTAAAAGCTCTGAGAAGTTCTGCAGCAACCATGCCTGGCTGACCCAGCATTCCCCAGGCCTCTCTCTGCAGCCACACTTTGAATACATGCAAGACATTCAAGCAACAGAGATACTGTGGGCCGTGCCATCTGACACTGCTCTGCCAAATGACCTTTCACAGGATCCTTCCAACTGAGCCTTTCTCATCTCTGAAAGTGGAGTTTTCATGACTGATGAGCGCACAGGTGGATCTCCGCACCCAAGGGAGTTCCCATTGAATCTAAGCCTCTTCCCTTTCCTTCCTGCCTGTGACCATGCTCAGCCTAGCTGGTATATTCAGATCCTATAGGGCTGAGGTCTGGGCCAAGGGCTCCCTACTGAAGCAAACGCTGGAGCCACCCTGAGCAAAGCCTCCAGGACTGCAGGCTCTGATCCTCTCTCTCACCACCTTCCCTCACCCTCCGGTGGGGACCCTGCCCCTGGCCAGAACATCGAGGTCCAGGGACTCTAGGACATAGCTGGCCCTCAAACACTAAGGTGAGGGCCACAGCTGCTTGAGAGAGTTCCTGACTCAGGCAGGGCTGCCTTGCTGGTCCATCTACCTACGCAGAGAAGAGTTGAGCTACACTCTCAGGAAACATCTCCTCAGGACCAGGGCAGCATCCCTGAGCCAGGTGAAAACCATAGAACAGCAGAAGCCCTCGACAACAAATCAAGAGAGACTTGACAGCTGCCAACCCTGCGTGCGTGCAGAGCGCAGGAAGGTAAAACAATCAAGGCAGCTGTGTTTGTTGGACAGTAGGTAGCTTTTTGTGACCTTTTATGGTGGAGAGAGGCTCCTCTCTCTTCATAAACCCCATTTCGTAGAGAAGTGCTGGGTTCTGGAAGGTTGGAGTTCCCTGTGCTGGAAAATTTCCATAGGAATGGCACACTTATTACAAGCAACAAGCCAAAATAGACATGTCATTATTCCCTGGAAACACTGGTCAAGGCTGACAGTTCCCGTACACCCTGTACCCTCAGACAAGTGAAAGCCACCTGCAGCCAACACTGTCACACAGAACGGCCTCACTGTGTTCCGACTGTCCCCACTTATCCCTGCTTTCTATCTTTATTTTACCTCCATGACTTTGCCTTCTTTGTTAAGCTTATTTTTTTTTAATTATATTTATTTATTTACTAGGAGAAGGCACACATAAAGAGGTCAGAGGTCAGGGGTCAGTTTTCTCTGTACATTTGGATGCCTTCACCTGCTGAGTCACCTTGCCAGCCTTGGTTTTGCCTTTTATAGCATGCATGAGGTTGATCCATTGGAGGTCAGTGTCTTCATTACCCATACGCATTTAAGATTCTTCCCTGTCTTTCACGGATTGACAGCTCTGCTCTTTCTAGTGCTGAGGTATACTCCACTTTCTGGACATACCACAAAATATACTCATCTACTGGAAGATATCTTGGGTGCTTCTGTGTTTTAACACTTACAAATGCAACTGTCACCAATATTCATGAACAGGTTTTTAATGTGGGTGTGTAACCTTCAGTGCTTCAAGACAGAGTAAATAAAGAGGAAGATTGCTGGGTCACCACTTTCCATTCCCATCATGATGATGAGGGAGTCCTCCAGTTGCTCCATGTCCTCATTAGCATGTGGTGGTGTCAGCTATTCTGGCTTTGGCCATTCTAATAGGGGTTCGGTGTGTTTTCATTGGGACTTAAGTTCGCATCTCCCTGGCAACACACAATAGTAAGCATAATTTCATGCTTAGTGGCCGTATGAGCATTCCCTCAGGTGTCCATTTAGGCCTTTAGCCTACTTTGTTTTATTTAACAAAATTTGTTTGTGTTTTGGTTTTTTTGAGACAGAGTTTCTCTGTGTAACCTTGACTGTCCTGGAACTCATTCTGTAGACCAGCCTGCCTCTGCCTCCTGACTGCACCACCAACACCCTATTATTTTTTTCAGTCTGGTTATTTTCTTATTGCTGAGTTCTGAAAACTTCTATGTGTGCTTTGGATTCCTTTATTGAGGTATTGGTCATTCTCTTCTAGTCTGTGGCTGCTCTTTTCATCCTCTTGACTGTGTCTGTCACAGACAAGATTTTAATTTTAATGAAGCTCAGCTTATCAATTATTTGGCATGGGCTGTGCCTTAGGTGAGGCATCTAAAAGGTCATGGCCAAAACCAAGATCACCTGGGTTTTTTGCCTAGCTTCTGAGCATTTTAAACTTAGATGTGATCCTTTTTAGGTTGATTCTTCAGAAGGGCATGCGCTCTAGGTCCTGTGTGGTTTGCTGTTGGTCTCAAATGTGTATGTTCTTTCTTTAACTTTTGTTTATTTGTGTCTTTTTGCAGAGTTGAGATGGATCCTAGCGCCTCACTTGGCAAGCACTGTGCTGAGCCACAGCCCTGGGTTTGAAGGTCCACCTGTCCCCAGCGCCATTTGTTGAAAAGCCTCTCACTACTCTGTTAAAAAGAGCTGCCTTATCAGAGCCATCACCTTTCTTTGTGTGGGCCTTCTAGGCTCTCTCTTCTACTCTTCTGATCTGCCTACCCTTCTCTCAATACCACACTTTCTTGACTGCTTCTCTTTTATTCTTTTCCACAGTTCTAATGTATATTTGTTGGGGGATATTTGTACACTGTGTGAAGATGTACGGCTGTGCTGTGATTGGTGTAGTAAAAAGCTGAACAGCCAATAGCTAGGCAGGAGGTATAAGCAGGACTTCCGGGCAGAGAGAGAAACGAGCAAGCATCATCTAAGCATGCAAATTATGTCAGCAAGATGCCAACGAGACATGTAAGTCAGATGTACAGAATGAAAAAAAGGTAAAAAGTCACACGGTAAAACAGATTAATAGAAGGAGGCTAATTTAAGTTATAAGAGCTAGTGGGACAAGTCTAAGCTAAGGCTGGGTGTTCATAATTAATAATAACTCTCCATGTCATTATTTAGGAGCTGGGTGGCAGGACAGAGAAAGACTTGCTACATATATTTAATGAATGCTAACTTGGAAGTAGTAATTCAATATTCTGGGAACCAAGAAACTGGACTTTAAAACACTGGGAAGCAGGGAGTTTACAGCCACCCGCCCCAGCCTGCAGAAGCCTGCAGCCCTGGGGTATCAGGGGCCATATCCAGGTTCTGACTTGCCTTCGGAAACCCCAGCTGTTGTGCTTCATGCCCTGGCCCTTATCTGCAACTTGGATGCTGAGGCTGGTACAGCCCAGTGCCCCAGGCTCTGTTCCCCCACCCCAAGGTGGGAACTGGGGCTCAGCCTTGCCAGGATCAATTTGCTCTCCATAGCTACAAACTGTTGTTTACTACGAAGGTGGGAAAAGAGTCACTGCAGGTCCATCCATATGCTCTATGGGATGCAGTTCTGAGAATTGGCCAGCATCATGCCCCTACCCCAAGGTAAAAAGACTAAAGGCTCTCAGTAGCAGCCCCCCAACACACATACACAGTATCTATGTGTTTAGGGCCAGAATCTTTGGTGGCACATCTTACCTGGCTATACATTCCCAAAGCCCCCTTTCTACCACTGCTCAGGGCAGCACTGGCTGAGGCCCTAGGATCTATCTCAGCTCTGCAAAAAGACGCAAGGGTTTCACCACAGCTGCTGGCCCAGAGCAAACCACAAAGGAGACCAGACAAACAGCCTAAACCTCCGCTGGACCAGGTCAAGTTCTCCTCCATTACTGCAGTAACCTGGGCCCTGTGCACTCACATTGGACACATTGCAGCCTCGGCCCAAAGCCAGGTCCAAGCCACAAGCCCTGAGAGATACCCACAGGGCACAGAAGAACCACAAGTAAGACTGAGCTTTCTGGAAGCTGAGCAGCCAGGGCTGAAAACTCCAAACAGCCCAGCACTGCTCCAGACTGTGAAGTTGTCTTGGACAGCTGGCTAGCAACATAGAAGGCACGAGAATGACAACAGAGGTCACAGTATATATACTTCCTTATTGTGACTTAGCACGCGCAATGAGGAAACCCTTTTCCCTCCTGTATGACAATGGACAGAACTCACACCTGTCCCGGGGTGCCACCAGGACAGGCAGGGGCTCTAAGAACCTCCCTTCGGGCCTGGCCTCCACTAGAGCTCAGATACCCCACACACACCACCACCGCCACCTCCCACCTCATGTTCTATGGCTGCATCTACACCTGAAGCTCCCAAAAGCAAGTTCTGCCAGCAAAACTTGGTCCTGTATTCTGCTGGCCCAAGTCCCCGCCATGTCCTCTGCTCCCACCTTCTCCACCTTCAAATCGCGCTCTAATACAATCAAGTACACCAGAGCTGACCCTCCCTTCCACCCTACTCTCCTGGCTGGCTCCCTGCCATGTACTCTTGCCCTCTCCTCTGCTCAGAAGGGCCCCGACAAAAGTCCTGACCACGCCTCCTGGCCGCCCTTGAGGCCCATCTAACTGCCTCGCTATCTATGCAAGGACTCCTGTTCTGGGCCTTTACACATGTGTCCAGGCCAAATGATTCACTCCTCCCTCTCACAAGTCTTCGAAGTCCCCACCAGAGCATTCTCAGATCTGCATACATTTCTCTGTGTCTCCCGGCTCATGACCTGATCCATTTGCTGGGGTGGTCCCAGGCCTGAAATCGGGCCAAAGTGAACAAAAGCCAACCTGACCAAATAAGCACAGTAGCCTGCACTACTGACCAGGGTCATTCAGATTCTTTAGAACAGTGGCTCTCAACTTTCCCAATGCTGCGACCCTTTAATACAGTTCCTCATGTTGTGGTGAACTCCAACCACAAAGTTATTTTGTTGCTACTTCATAACTGTAATTTTGCTACGGCTATGAATCGTAACATAAATATCTGATATGTGACCCTCCCAAAGGCATCATGTCCCATAGGTTGAGAACCATTGTTCAAGACCATCATCTTCCCTTTCCTTGAGGTTATCTCCTGGGTAGCAACCCATCCGCAGAGCCCTGCCCTACCTGGCACCCTACAACTATAAAGCTTCAAAGCCTGCCCAGTCCTCATGTGGCCAAGTACACAGGAGCCATGCTTGCCTCTCGACCCGCAGTCACCAGCCTGATCCTCACGGCCAGCACGCCCACACCCAGGCTCTGCCCATGCCCAGGCTCTGTGGCTGGTCCCAGTTCAGGGCCCAGCCAATCACACGTCACCTTGAACTCAGTACCCCCTCCCCAAATCCCCATCTGGCCTATCTGCTATTCCAGTAACTACCTTAGGTTGCTTGGGCCTCAGTCTTATGACTGCACACTCTGACCATGTTTAACATGAGGAAAATAATCCAGGGTACAAGTGCTCAGCAAATGTCCTAGAGGGCACACGCAGACAGAACACAGAGAGAGATGTGACTACCTTCACAGAAAGTCCCAGGCCAATGCCACGGGAAGTGGATCTAGCTGCCTCACAGGCATCTGGGTAACCAGAGCTATAGAAACACCAGCTCAAGGACAGCAGGTCAGACAAACGGCACATGATATTTTACCCTCATGAGTGACATGAGTCCTCAATGGGGACTGAGAAGAGAAACAGCCATCGTGCCTGAGTCACACGGAGATCTGGCCTTAAATCAGACTCAGCCGGGCACCTGCAAAGGCCTGAGCCTCTGAGAACACCCATCAGGTTTGCATCCATCTGTCGAAGCACCTGCTCTATGGGTGCCTGGCCTCCTCACACTCCAGGAACAATGGCTGCAGCCTGGACTGCTGTTCACCGTAGCTGACCACATGGCTCGCCGCACACACCTCACATCACCACTCAGGAGTGAGGGTGGGAGAGGGCCCAAGAACAGGTGCCCACATTTCTACACTTGATAGGAAAGCCATACCCACAGGCCATTCAGGCGGCCAGAGCCAACCTTTACCACCAACCAAATCAAGACTGCGGTCAGCATGCATGAAGGAGGTGAGCTCAGCGCTAACACAGACCAGTTGTCAATTATAGCTCTTTGAACAAAATTAGGCACTCAGGGGATTAAAAAACAAAAAGAGAGGAAGAAGGCCAGGTGAGCGCCAGCCAAATCAGGCCATGCTGTCTCAGAGTGTCCTCTCCCTACAAGCGCCATTGCCTGCTGGGACTGTGGCTCATTGCCTCCTGTTCCCACACCATGGGGCCAGGGATGAGAGCAGATAAGTTAGCAGCCAGGCCTCTTGCACAAGGTTATCACAGCACAGCATAACCCTGGGGGCTCTCCCAGCCCTGGGCCTGGGACTTCCATCTCGCCTAGACACCGTGAAGGCAGAGAGAACCCTTTGAAAAGTCTCAAGGGTACTTGAGTTGTCTTCCAAGACATAAGCCAAACAGGATGAGCCCTTGGGTGACACCTGCTCCCAGCACTGGCAGCTGAGGACACTCTGCATCTAGCCAGAGCATGAGGTGGGAGCACTCGTGCCCATAACACACAGCAGGACCCACTTGGGGGCTGGAGGACCCTGAGGCTGCCTTCTCTGTGCTTACCAAGCAAGGCTTAGGCAGGGCTGAGGAGGCAAAGCCTCCCACCCCCACACTTCCTCCTTAGGCCTCATACCATTCTGCTAGGGGCAAGCTGGGCTTTCCAGGGCCAAGGGATGCGCACCTCCACCTCACAGAGCACCTACACCTGGCTCAGACCCCTCTTAGAGACAGTTCCCTCCCTGCAATAGCAGCACGCAGCAGAACCTCTGTGGCAGACCGGGGCACAGAGCAAGGGACACTGAGTTCCCTGAAAGCAGGGAGAAAGGATGAGGAAGGAAGGTTCTGGGCATGTTTTCTGCTTCCTCCGTTGCCACTGTAAGGAGCTCTGCTAGCAGGAGTAAAAGTGTATTCAAACAATAGACAATGGGGTAAAAATATTTTTAAATGCTCCCCCACCCCCAGCTTAAAAAAAAAAATCCAGGCTCCAGCTAGGCATGTCTGCAGTTGAGAAGGTGGGCCATCTTCCTGCCCTTGATGTGGAACAAGCACATACCACTCTCCCTGTCAAACCCTTTCAACACGGAGTCACTAAAGGGAACCCAGTGTCCTCTAAGCTACTCACAAGGCCTGTGACTGTGTTGATTCCACCCCTTGGCAGGGAACCCTGGAAAGAGACTTCAAGCAGTTCGCCACTGTGGAGGCCACGCTAGGCCCACCACTGGGGGGGAGGAAAGGAAGCAGTCACTCAGCAGGCACCTGAGTAAACAACCCAAAGCCCTTTGGGTGTCCAGAGAAGGCAGTGGAGGCTAACCTCCCCTGGAGGAAACAAAGTCCTGGCAGACCCTCCCTTCACCATGCCACCCAAAGTCCAGGAACCCTCCCCAACAGTTGGAAACACTGGAGACTTCAGAGGTTCAGGAAGAACCCAGTACATGTGGATAAACAAGGCTCCCTCTTGGGTCCAACACCAGGAAACCTCTGCATATGATGGATGGGGATCCCACCCGCACCCAGGACAAGGACTCTGGTTCCCCTCTCCTAGCCTGCGCCTTGATCTGGGTATCTGTAGAATCCTGCTGCCCCACTATCTCCTCAGCCCAGGACACCACATAGGGGCATCTGGGCAGGCTTCTCCCATGGCTTAGTCAGGCTTCTGACATCCTCCTGTGACATCCAGCCACCTCCTGGTTGGTATCAAGCAGTCATTCAATGATCCCATCATCAATATGACTTAAGAAGTAGACGCTCTCATCTAGAGGGCTCTAAGTTGGTCCAGGCCCCTGTCATGCGAGCCTTCCCAGGGTGGGTCAGACAGAGGAAGGTAACCCTGTGTCATGCATGGCAGCCTGAGCCGCACATGAACAGCACCACTCACTGAAACAGGTGTGAGGGCGGTTTCCCTCCCTACTGGAGGGTTCCAGTCTCCCCAAGCAAGAGACAGCACTAAGGTCCAAAAGCTACCCCATTTTTACCTAGAGCCAAGTATCCAAAGACCCCAGGCCACCAGTCAGGTCCCACCTTCTGCTGCCCCACCCGCAACAAGGTCAAGACTGACATGTCTTGCCTTAAAGGGAAGGGGAATTAACAAGAGTCCCCCGCCTCTGCAATGCCCCAGTCAGATAGGAAGGCTTGGACTATGGAAGTCTATCTCCTATCCTGCCTGCCTAGCAGCCTAGCACCCCTTCTCTGTCCTCTTCCCTTAGTGACATTCCATAGTAGTGGCACCAGGAGGTGCTCAGAGAGCCACACTGGTCATCTGGCAAGACCAGGAAAATGGGGAGCCAAGAATCATGCCGTTCTCCAGAACAGAGAATCATCTCCCCTGTGCCTCTTCAGATGGCAGGGGCACTGGGCACACTCCCAGATCCTGGGCCATAGGCCATGCTCCCCACCATCCACGCCCATTCTGCACCATCAAGGCTGCCTCTCTGCAAGGTCTAGGACATGCCAGGCAAAAGACAGGGGTGATTCTCATAGGAACCATGAGAGAGAAAGAACCTCAACTCCTGCTGAAAGTCCCCAAAGACACCACTGACTCTCTCATGAAACACTGCATTGTCATGACAGAATCGAAGGGCAGTGAGGAGACAGGTCCTTGAAGGACTGATGGCAGTTCAAACACCTTCGAAATGAGCCCAGCTCGTACACGCATGCCGAGCACCCTGCAGGAGCAAGAACACAGCACCTGAATCCCATTTCTGGGCCCAAAGTGCAGGCATCCTGCAGTGGATGGCCACCCTGGCACCCAGCTCACCCAGGCTTTGCCCAGGATGCACCAGCCCTGGAAGGCCAGCTAACTTTACAGGCCAGAAGGGTAAGCTTACACCGCAAGCCAGCACTCTCCCAGCTGGCCCCTGCCTGACAGCTGCCCCTCCCTCCCAGTAAGGGAGGGCCTGTAAACACCCCTTGTGACAGGAGCTGCCTCCTCTTCCAAGGCTGGCCCCAGGACGGCTAGGGTTGCGGTTTATATAATCTTCAGGGCCGGGCCTGATACAGCTAACATGAGGGCAAGGTTATGAAAAATGCATGCTGAGCCTCTGCTTCCAAAAAGAAAGGGAAAAAGGGGCAGAGACAGAGATAGAGATGGAAGCAATAAAAGGGGGTAGGGGAGAGAGGGGAGGGGAGGGAGAGAGAGGGAGAAAGAGAGAGGAGGGAGAGAGAAGGCAGGCATTTTTCATGGTTTTCACTCACACATCTCATCTGCGAACAAACCAGGCTCTTAGAGCACAAGGAAGCTGCTGACGGGGCTTCTAAGCCTTGGCCAGCAGGGCCCCAAGCCACCAAGCATCACTCCTGAGTCAGAGGAAGCCCTTGCAGGCATCTGCAGCTATCACACCTACATCTTACAGGGCAAAGGAAGATGCTAATTTGAGGACAGTTGGGAGCTTCCAAGCCACCTAGAAAAGGGCCCAGACACTGCCTTCTCTCTCACGACCTCCGTCTCCACTAAGTCAATAAAAATGGGTTCTGAGGACCTCCAAGGGGCAGGGGCTAACCGGACCTACATCCACTGCCCACTACAGTGCCTTTGTCACCGTGGGCACAACTAGGCACAGCACATAGCCAGCCTTGACCTCCAAGATGACAAGCCTCAACCTGTGCACAGCACCAACAGGGTATCCATACACACTACACATGTCCTGCCAGACACCCACACAGAGGATGACAACACCAGTCACCACCATCCCCAGGGCTGCCTAAAGCCCTGCACGCAAGAGCAAGGACACACCCAAGGACGGATTTGCGGACAGCCCACCTGTGGGCACCGACACTCACCTGCAGTTCACACCATGCCACCTCCACCCACGTCTCCGTGTCCAGCCCCTTGTAGACCGTCTTGAAGGAGCCTCGGCCCAGCTCGATGTCAAACTTGAGGAAGCGGCCATCCAGAGAGGTGGCCACGGCCTTGAGGTCGTCCTCGTCGTCCTCCTCCACCTCAGGCTCATCCTTGCGTGCGCGCCCGGGCTCGGGCTTCGCCTCGGTGGCTCCAGCGTCCTCCTGGGTTGGGGCTGGCGCCTCCTCCTGCCGCGGGCCGCCGTCGGGGACCGGCTCGGCGGTGGCTGAGGCGGTGGTGGGATCCGGGCTTGGCTCCTGCGTGCCCGCTCGCTCCGGACCGGGGTCCGAGGGGGCACCCGAAGAGCCAGATGGCGCTGCGGGCGCGGCAGGCGCGGGCGCGGCGGGACGGCCCCGGGCGCGCTCCGCGATGAGGCGGCGCGTCTTGCAGAGTAAAAGCACCCGGCGCTGCAGGGGCTGTGGGGGCTGCGCGCTCGGCGTCTCAGCCGCCTCCAGGCCCGGCGGCTCCTCCTGGTCCGACTCCACCACGCTGCGCCGCAGGAAGCGCTGGGGCCCGAGCCGCGCCGCCCTCGCCCGCGGCTCCGCCATGCCCGCCGACCCCGTGCCGCGCCCGGCCTCCATCAGCGCGCCGGGGGCGTCTCGGCGGCCGCCATCGCCGTCCATCTCTGCGGGCCAAGGACACACGGGCCCCGCGTGAGCGCCAGCCCCGCCGCACCTGCCTGGGCCGCGGGATGAGACAGCGCTGCCCCTGGGCCCGCGCCCTGCCCAGCCCCGCCGCAGAAGTGGCCTGCCGGGCGGTACCCCGCGGGCTCCAGGGAGAGGGACTGCAGACGGGACCCCGAGATGCGGATGGCAAGGGGATGCCCTGCTCTTCTCAATCCCAAGCCACGAACACGGCCTGATTCAGGCTATCCCGGGGACTCCAGGAGGGACGACCTGCTAGGTGTCCCAGAGGGCCCACAGGAGCTACAGAAGGGCTACAGAGACTGGAGAAAGGGGTCAAGGCCAGCCCGGGAGCGACCCTGCCGGGCTGTCCCACGGGCGGCTGCGGAGGGGACAAGTAGGCCCGGGGCAGGGGGAAGCACTGGATAAGAGCCGGTTCCACAAAGGACGCGGGCCCGGGGCGCGCGGGGAGGGGGCTGCGGTGGCGCGGCGCGCACACAAAGGCGGCGGGCGGGAGGGCTCGATACTCACAGGGCGAGCGGGCGCTGTCCATGCCCGCAGCCCAGGGATCCGGGCGAGCGAGGCGGGCGAGGCCGCGCTCCGGGGCCGGAGTCCGCTCTCGAGGCCTCTTTGCGCTGGGGCGGAGTCCTCGCTGGGGCGGGGGTCGCCAGACCGCTCTGCTCCTGCGTGCTGCTCCCTCGGGCCGGGCCGCTGCGGGGCCGCGCTCCCGCGTGCTCCTGCCGACTCCGCGCGCCTCCGCTCCCGCACCGGCTCCGACCAAGAGCGCGGGGAGGGCGGGGCTTCCGTTCGTTCCACCCTCCCAAGGCCTGCGCGCGGGGCGGGGCCAGACACGCCCACCTGGCTGCGCCTGAGCCCTGACACCTGCGGGATGCTCCCCAAGGCTTCCACCTGCGGCTCCGGCCCCAGACAGACGCCTGGCCCTGGAGATCTTTGGAAATCGTCCGCAGGACTGTGGACCCTGAGGGGCCCTATTTTCCCCGGAGGTGTCAGGCTGGGGCAGAGTATGGGTGAGGACCTTTACATCTTCCCTAAGGAGGCTAACGACCCAGCATTGCCTCTCCTAACCTGAGCCTGCAGAATGGACTGGCCAATTCCTCCAGCAAAGGCCCTTTGAGTCCTGGCCTGTGTAGAAAAGGTATATTGAAGGACTATGTAAGAGAAATCACTGTAGAAGGAGCTCAGCTCACGCTGGGGTCAACGCTCACTAGTCTGCCTGTCTCCTGCTTTCGACAGAACACAGCGAAAGCCTGCGGCATATACCTGCTGGGCGACTAGCGATGAAAGCAACCAGCCACTTAACAACACACAGTAAAGGCATGGTTGTGCATGTCTATAACCCTAGCACTCAGAAGGCAGAGGCAGGAAGACCACTGCAAGTTTGAGGCCAGCCTGGGCTACACAGAGAAACCTCGGCCATCTCTACAGCTGCTGCCCCCACACCCTCATAGATGTATGTGAAGAATTAGGACCCTACCCACAAACCTGGGGCACTATCCAGGCTGAGACTGGTCAGGGAGAGCCTGCGTCTGACTGGGCACCATGTGTTGTCTAACTCCTGGGGGTGGTTTTACACAGCCATGTTTATATACCTCCTATGATGAAGAACTCATTCCCTCTGCCAGCCCTTGGTCTTCAGAGTTCACAGCTATGAAACTATTGGATAAAGCCATTGATCTCTTTGTGAGGACTCTCAGACTGGTGTCACTAACAGGCCCTGGAATTCCAACATACAGAATCAAGGGGTCCCTTGTATAGAATTTGGAAGCCAGGGGCTCTCTTTGTGCCCTAATTCAGGTCCCTGAACATCTCTGAGTCTGTCTCCCTGATCCTAAGTACTTCCCACTGCATTGCTGGGTTTCCTAGGGCTCACAAGTCAAGGTCATGAGGACACCCTGCAAAAGTATCAACCTAGGGCCCTAGATACAGCTTCTGCTTTCAGTGCTCAATGAGAACTGTATTCGAGGTTCCCTCCCCTTGGAGATGAGGATTCAGAGGCTGATCCTAGGCAGTCTTCCACCTTTATCACTGCTCAAGACCCAAGAAGGACTATAGTGACTCCTCTCTGTAGTTTTCACCTAAGCCTCCTCAGCCCTCATGACCTCAGTGCCTAAGAGCCCTCCAGGTGACAAGAGCCCCCAAGGCCAGACACCTGAAGATATGTCTGCTCCATGCAGAGGACGTGCCGTCTGCTCACTCATGGGTGAGTGCAATGGTCATATCCTACACTATCAGCACACAGTAAGTACTCAGCAAACTTCAAATAAGGGAAGGAACATAGGAGGATAGGCCAATCCTGCTGTCCTTTTCATACCAGTGTCCATGAAGCCTTAATTAGAGAGAGGAGTAGGTGTTGCCAGTGGGAAGCGGGTCCCCTGGTCTGGGGGGCAATCTCACTTCGCAGACATAGCAGTCTGTCTAGAACTCAGGTCTAGCACAGCCAATTCTCTAAGTCTTCCCTGGGACCATCTCAGAGGACACCCTGGTAGTTGCGACAGTTCTGGAGAACAGATCCCAGAAAGCCAGAGCGAGTGGCCAGGGGTACCAGGAAGTCCTCCCTGAGATCTGAGAAGGGATGAGGCAGGACAGAGAACAACCATTGAACAGTGAGTAGCCCAATATGGGGGCAGGTAGGGGCTTGAGCTTCAGTCCGAGGGATGATAGCAGGGGCATGACCATGCCACAGTGTTGTTCAGTCCTGCATCTCACTCTCCATGATAGGCATTCTTCCTGGGAAAAGCCTTGGGAAGTGGACTGGGTGGCACAGGGTCACCTACCACTTCCGCAATGACCTTACCCTGCTACAGGAAGGAGTGAGAAATCGTGCTTCCTCCCAACAAGGCACCCTTAGAATTCTCTGAACCGTGGGCTGAGTATGTAGCTCTGTTGGTAGAATGCTCACCTAACAGGAAACAAAGCAGTGACGGCTTATTTTGGCAGTCCACAGTGGGCAGTGCCACTCCTGGGCAGGTAGTCCTGGGTTATAGAAGAATACAAGCTGTGCATGCCTTTAAGCTCAGCACTCGAGAGGCACAGGCAGGAGTGCGAGGCCAGCCTGGAATACAGAGCAAGTTCCAGGACAGATTCCAAAACTACACAGAGAAACCCTGCCTTGAAACAACAAACAAACAAAAAGAACGCCGGCTGAGCAAACAAGAAGTGTTCCTTTGTGGCTTCTGTTTTGGTTCCAACCTTCAGGTTTCTACCTTAAACTCCTGCCTTGCTTCCCTCCGTGTTGGCCTGTAACCTATAAACCAGATTAAGCCATTTCTTCCCCAAATTGCTTTTGGTCGGTGTTTGATGACAGCCACAGAAAGCAAACTAGAATTGCACTAACCAGATATAGTGATGCCTGCCTGTAATCCTAACACTCAGGAGATGGAGGTATAGATCAGAAGTTCAAGGCTATCCTTAACTAACATAGCAAATGGAGAGCAGCCTGGGCTATGTGAGGCCCCGTCTCAAAAAATCAAAAGAAGAAAGAAAATAAAAAAAGAAATAAAGAAAAGAAAGGAAGAAATGAGACAAGAAAAAATAAAGTTCTAGAATAAGGCATATTAATCAGAAAATGGCCCAAAAGTCTTCTGAGTAAATACTAATTACCAGGTAGGGCTGGCTCTCTTTGTGATCCTAGGGGCAAATGAGTTTCAGGTGACAGTTCTGATGGGCAGATGATAGAGTTTAAAGCGTAACTGTCAGGCATGGGGTGGAGCTCAATGGTAGTAGAATGCTTGGTTAATAAGCACAGAGACCAGGACTTGCTCTCTAGCACTGCAAAAAATAAATAATTATGTATATTGAACACGCTGAGAAAGAAATAGAAAAAGAATCCCACTCACAGTAGTCCCAAAGAAACAAAATACCTAGAAATGAACCCAACCAAGGAGATGAAAGAATTCTCTAATGAAAGCTTTAAAACACTGAAAATGGCTGTGCAGTGGTGGTGCATGCCTTTAATCCCAGCACTCGGGAGGCAGAAGCAGGCGGATCTCTGTGAGTTCGAGATCAGCCTGGTCTACAGAGCAAGTTCCAGGACAGGCTCCAAAGCCACAGAGAAACCTTGTCTTGAAAAACCAAAAATAAATAAATAAATAAATAGAATAAAGAAAGTCAACTCAAAATGGATCAAAGACCTTACTCTGAGATGCCAAACTCTGAAACTACTGCTGGAAAGTATATGGAAAGCACCTAAAGATAACATGCATAAGCCAAGCACAGTATACACGCCTACAATCCCAGCACTCCAGAGGCTGAGGCAGAAGAGCTAGTCTGAGCCCAGAGCAAAGAGTGAGCCCAGAAAAGAGGAAGCTCCAGGTGCATTGTAATGGAAAAGGATCTGAACCTGGCTTGGA
Source organism: Ondatra zibethicus (assembly GCA_004026605.1). NCBI lineage: Eukaryota > Metazoa > Chordata > Mammalia > Rodentia > Cricetidae > Ondatra > Ondatra zibethicus. The sequence goes on from PVIU01000265.1 coordinate 78,635, forward strand.
CTGGTTCTTGTGGCTAGGGCAACCTGTGGGTGGAGCCAGTGACTGGAGTCTAGAGGGAGAGAGAAGATTCTAGAACAGGGGCTTATTTTTCTCTTTTTAATTTAAAAAGAAAACGGAAGGGCAGGCAGAGTGCTTGTCTCATATATACAAGTCTGATCCTCAGCAATGCATGGACTAGGTCCAGTGGGATTCCACACCTGGAATCCCAGCATTCAGGAAGATCAGTAGTTCAAGGTCATCCTCTGCTATGTAATGAGTTGGGGGCTACCTTGGCTGCTGAAGACTCTGCCATCCCCCCCCACCCATTAAATGTCTTGAGAGCTGGGAAAATGACCCAGCGGCCAGAGCGTTGGTTCTTCTTGCGGAGGACCCGGGCTCAGTTCTCAGCACTCACATGGCGGCTCACAGCCCTCTGGAACTCTAGTTCTAGGGGATCTGATGCCCTCTTCTGGATCTCGGTGGGCACCAGGTGTGCACATGCTACATATACAGACATTCAGGCAAAAGACTCACACACATAAACAAATCTAAAAAAATAATTTCCTCTTAACACATTAATTTTTTAAAGTAATATTTTATTCAGAGAAAAAGAGAGAATGGGGGAGGGAGGAGGGGTGGGGGGTAACGGGAGGGGACCGGGAGAAGGGGAGGAAAGGTAAAAATTTTATTTCTTTAATTATGTTTTTGAATGGAAAAAATAAAACAAAACAATGTAAAAAGAAAAAGAAAAAGAAATTTACTTTTTATATTTAAAAAAAAGAAAAAGAGAGAATGTGAAGGGGGAGGAGATGTGTTAGGGGTGCTCGAGAAGAGTGGGAGGGAGGTTTGGGGGTTCTAGGGGAGTTGGAAGGGGCTTTAGGGTCAAGATGCATTGTTTACATGTGTGAAATTATAAAAACATAAAAGATTCTATTAAGAAAATAGCATCATTGACACACATGTGGTGCATATACATACATGCAGGCAAACACACATAAAATAAGTAAAAACAAATATGCAGAATTTAAAAATGGCATTATTGAGATATCAATCAGATACTGTCATTCATTTTTCATGCTCATACTTTAGGGGTTTTTAGTACATTTACAACGTGGTGTAACCAACACCTCTGATTCCAGAAAATGTCATTGCTCCACAAAGAAGGCACATCCTGTTAGTAGTACCCTGCCCTATGCTGCCCCCAGCCCTCAGCAATCTCAGCAAAGGCTGTCTCAAGGGATTGCTCTCCTCTGGATGCTTTAAGTGGAATCACAGCATTTGGCCACTTGTTCTTCCTTCACTGAGCACAATGTCACCAGGGTCATTAGTGCTGCAGTACTCATAGGCACCTCCTTCCTTCCTGGTTGAACAATATCTGGGTGAGTATTATATAGGGACATATTGATTTTTAGTGTTTTATTTATTATTATTGTGTGTGTGTATGCAGACACACATAGTGTGTGTGGTGGAGGCTCAAGTGCCAAAGCACATGTGTGGGTCAGGGGACCACTCTGTGGTCTGTTCTCTCCATCCATCTTGATGTGGGTTCCAGAGATGGAGTTCAGTTGTCAGGTTTGGTGGCCATGTCTTACCCACTGACCCATCCCAGTGGCCCTCTGTTGTTTTCCTTAAACATTTATTATGCTTATTTGTGTATGCACCCTGTAAGGGTCAGGGAACAATTTGTGGAAGCCACGTCTCTTCTACTATATGAGTTCCAGAGATGGAACTCAGGATCTCAGGATTGTTCCACAGGTGTCTGCTGAGCCATCTCACCGGCTTCCTGTGTGGATTTTTTTAAATTCAAAGTATGTGTTTTTGATATTTTTAATATATATGTGTATGCCCTTGTGGGAGTAAATACACATGAGTGAATGTTCCCTCAGAGGCCAGAAGAGGATGTCAGAGCCACTGGAGCTGGCGAGCAAGCCCATGAGGATGCTGGGAAGATCAGCGAGCACTCTTAACCACTGAGACATCCTTCCAGTCCTGGTCTAGAGGTTTTTTTTAACAGCACATGCTTATTTATAGTAAATCAATAAAATAAAAATGTTTTGGGGGCTGGGGATGAGGCACAAGGGCAGACTATTAGCCTATGTGATGTTCCAGTGTCCATCCCCAGCACTTCTAAAATAAAAGAAAAAAAAATTAAGCTGTGCACAGTGTCACTACCCAAACTGATTCCCACACTGCATGGGCTCTGGTGGCCACACTCTATCCGCAGACAGCTTGCCCCCATGGGCGATGCCCAGCAAGTGCCTATCAAACAAGCAAATGTAATTGATATCTTTTCCCCCAAGCACAGAGGTATTTAATTTGAGCTGATGAGGCACACATTAAATCTAGAACCATACATGTGTCCAGCCTCACCCTCAGTATAGAGTGAAAGACCTTAACCCCTAAATGACATAGGATGAACAAATGCTTCAGGTTCCTACCTACAACTCTTGCTGAAAGGGCACCTGAGGTATGGAAGGTACCGTGCTCCCATCCTCCACTTACTATTCCCAGGATGCACCAGGCAGCTTCTTTTCCCAAGAACTGAATCCAGAGATCTTGAGCCCAGGGGGAGTACTGAGAACCCAGCGAGTCTTGCTGCAGGGAATGAACAGTTATAATCCATACAGCCAACACTCCCCGGACACTCAGACGTGCCAGGTGATGAGCTAGTTTCTTCTTCTTTTCTTTTTTCCGGAAAGCCCCTGAGGGTCACTTAGAGATGACACAGGTATAAGGAGGGAGCAAGGCACTGAGTAAGTACCCACCTACAAAGCACACCACCCAGCAGGTGTATACCTGAAGGACTGAGGACTTGCCACACCACCCTGAAGCTGCCAAAGGGCCATCCCCAGGCTTCTGAGAGAAACCCTTAGCTCCCTGGAGGCTTTGTTTTCGGTGCTCTGCCCTGGAGACCTGCAAGTAAACCTTCAGTCCCACCCTGACCCCAGGGCGACTCCACCTGCTCACTACCCTTGAGAGCAAAGCCCGGCTTTCTGGTGAGTTACCCTTAGCTCTGCCGCCTGACACAGCCCTAGCTTGTCATGTGGCCTCTGTCTTGTCCCACTGCCCTTAAATGGAGGCAGCCGTGCAGACTGGCACAGGCCTTCTGGAAAACAGTTTATAGCTGGGGCAGCAGTCCATCCGAATACAGTTCTTACCGTTTAAGTCAGTAATTCCGTTTGCAGAATTTGCTCCAGTGATGCACAGTGATGGACGAAGGCATTCACAGGCTTATTATTATTTATAATAAGCCCTGGAAATCATCAGGAGCCACAGTTGGAAAATGGTTCACACGATCAAGTATGTCCAAGCCCTATAAGTGCTATCTGTGGAGGTTTGCGATGAGAAACTGGGAGGTGACCAGCATGGGATGAGGAGCTAGGAGGGATTACAACAGCGTATTGCCCTCCAATGCTTCCAATCGCTGTACTTTGGGCCAAAGCAGTACTAGTCTGTGTCTTAAGAAAAGGAGAATTCGGCCTCTCGTCGGATGTGAAATGAAGCAGAATGGTCTATAACAAGCAGCAGATACACTGAAGACTGGAGTGGAGGCTTGTGGATCAGATCCTGGCACCACTGGTTGTGACTCTGGATCTATTCATCAGTTCTCTGAACTTCTGCTTTCTCATTAATCAACAGGGACAACTGAGGTTGTGAGTGATCTGACCCTCACCCCCCTGGAATTCTGAGCACCCCCTAAAGTGGTCAGAACATGAGAGAAGGACTGGCTGGGGTGTGTGGCTCTGATGGTAAATGCTCACCTTGCAAGTGCAAGGACCTGAGTTCAGTTCCCCAGCACCCCCATGAAATAGCAGACATGTGGTTTATTATCCCAGTGCCGGGAAGGTGGAAAGAAGAGGATCCCTGGAACTCACTGACCAGCCAGTCCAATCTAATTGGTGAGCTCCAGGCCAATAAGAGACCCTTCCTCAAAGAGGCAGGCAGTGTTTCTTCAGTGTTGTATATCTGATCTCCACATGTAAACACACACACACATACACACATGTGCACTCATCCCCAACCCTCTACATACATAATAAAACAAAGAAGTAATGGTTTTGTCTGCTGCTGAGATGGCATTCTGTGTGATGGGGACAGCGTGGAGGGCCACTGGAGCAGGCTTTCTTTTGGACTCCAACCAACTCCCAAATCATGACATGGAGACTTGTTATTAGTTATGAACACTCAGCCTTGTCTTAGCCCTTTGTCAATCTGTTTCTCTTTGTCTACATTTTGCCTCGGGGCTTTTTACCTTTCATTCTATACAACTTACTTTCCTGTTTCCTCTGTGGTTAGCTTGCTGGCGGCTGCTTGCTGCTTGACTTCTGGCCCAGGACAAATGTCTTCCTTTCTTTCTCCTTCATTCTCTCCTTTCTTTCTTTCTCTCTCTCTCTCTCTCTCTCTCTCTCTCTCTCTCTCTCTCTCTCATTCTCTTCCAAGTCTAGCTTGCTCCTTCTATTTATTCTCTCTGCCAACCAGCCCCGCCTAACCCTCTACTGCCTAGCTACTGGCCATTCAGCTTTTTATTAGACCAATCAGATACCTTGGGCAGGCAAGGTAAAACAGAAACACATCTTTACATAATTAAACAAATGCAGCATAAACAAATATAACACAGCTTTACGTAGTTAAAGTAATTTCCCACAATAGGCCATGCTTAGTGAGTTGAACTCCTTTGCTCTGCAAACTCCAACCTCATCTTGCTGGCCAGGTCTACTCACAAACTGTCCACTATACCAGGGATAAACCTTTATCTCCCTGTTTCTGGAAGACATGGAGGTCCATGGAGACTCTGGTAGGCATGGTCACCACAAAGCCAGCAGAGTATATGTACAAAGCAGGAAAAGCCAGCAGAGTATATATACAAAGCAGGAAAAGCCAGGCAGCATCAAGTCTCAGCGCCTGCTAGGACGCGGTCTCTTAATCCCACTGGGCGAGAATAAGACCACTACCACAAGTTTTGAGTCAAATTTGAAACAAGCTTTATTAAATACTGGCCAGGACGATGGACACTGGCCAGGTCCATAGCCAGGATTCCCAGAGAATGGCCTCGGATTACATTAGTCTGGGGCTTATAAGGGTAAAACCCACAAGGCTATGTACTTCCTGCCCTCATCCAATCAGGGCAAGCACACATCCTGATGTACTTCCTGCCTATGCATCTTCCTCCTATAAGTGATCAAGCACATCCTGTGCAGCTGGAACAACCGACCTTGTTTACAGAAGTGAAGACACTGGGTTTGTTATCTTACGTGAGCATCAGCCCCCAATACTGCAGGAAGTTGTCTGTCCTTGGGCAAGCGGGGCTCACAGGTTAGAGGCGTTTTTTGTTTTATACATCTCTTAAGCACAGTAATTAAAACTTAAAACATAACTTTAGCCATAATCCAGACTGGCCTGAAACTACCTTCTTGATCCTTCTGCCTCCATCTTCCAAAGGCTGTCTGTATGATAGGTGTGCACTATCTCCATTTACCCCATGCATTTCCCCAGGGATCGAACTCAGGGCTTCACATTTGTTTGTAAAACTCTCTACGGAATGAATCGCCTCCTCCACTCAATTTGTCTGTTTTTTTAAATTATTCTCTATTTTTTTAGTGTTTGCCTGCATGCATGCCTGTGCACACGTGCAGTGCCCTTGGAGGCCAGAAAAGAGTAATGAGACCCCTAGAACTGGAGTTACAAATGGCTGTGAGCTGCCATGCAGGCGCCAGGTCCTCTGGAAGAGCAGCAGCCAGTGCTCTTAACTGCTGAGCCATTTCTTCTATCCTCCTACTTGGATTATTTAGAAAAGGACAACTCTTTATATCTTCGCTGTCTCCCATTCTGGGGCCCCAATGTCTTCTCTGGGCAGCATCCCTGCTGCCCCAGGCAAAGGATGCCCACCAAGTGATCGGTCATATAACCCATTCATTTACCTTTGTGAGCCCTGGGTCAGGTGCATAGGAGACCTGTTGGTGTCTGACAAAGGCCTCATGTTCACAAATCTTTAGCTGAGTGAGCTGGGGGCTTCCAGAGACAGACACAGGCACTTGGGACTGAACCTGCTGGAAAAATACCAGAAGCCAGGCAAACCACACACATGCTAAGTGGAAAAAAACCCCTCTGCTTTCTTAAGGAGGAGGATGCAGCCCTTGGAGGTGGCTGGATTCAAATTGGAAACTTGGGCTGAGAGACCCCTGCTGGCCCAGGTCTGAGTCAGCCTCTCTCAGCTGGAGTGACAGCTTGTCTGTGGCCCTGGACAGTAAGCAGAGGCCATGTATGCTTAGAGGACCTGTGAGGGTCAAAGTTATGTTTAAAGTTTTAATTACTGTGCTTCAGAGAGCTATAAAACAAAAACGCCTCTAACCTGTGAGCACCACTTGCCCACGGACAGATAACTTCCCACAGTGTTGGGGGCTGATGCTCACGTAAGATAACAAACCCAGTGTCTTCACGTCTGTAAACAAGGCCGGTTGTCCCAACTGCACAGGATGTGCTTGATCACAGGAGGGAGGTACATAGGCAGGAAGTACATCAGGATGTATGCTTGCCTCTGATTGGACAAAGGCAGAAAATCATAGCCTTGTAGGTTTTACCGTTATAAGCCTCTGACTAATGTAATTCAAGGCCATTCTCTGGGAATCCCGGGAATGGACCTGGCCAGTGTCCATCATCCTGGACAGTATTTTAATAAAGCTTGCTTCAAATTTGACTCAAAACTTGTGGTAGTGGTCTTATTCTCATCCAATAGATTAACACTGTCTCGGAGAAATAGAGAGGATGGAGAGAGAAATTGGCAGGATAAGAGAGGCTCCTAAGCATGGACGTTTTAAAAAGTACAACTTTAACCATGGAAGGAAAGTTACTGAATCTATAGTGGGTGTCGCCGTGATGCTGTGTTCTACACTGCAGTGTTGAGCAGAGAGAGCACACTGGGAGAAGGCTAGGATACGCCCATCTTTTCCTGGGAGTGGGGAGGGGCAGTAGTCACCCATGAGCATTGAAAGTCACAAATGCCCCTGGTCTTCAAGGCTCCCATCATTTAAAAGTGTGTTCTGGAACCTGCATATCTGAGCTCAGTGGAGGATTCCACTCCAAACCTTTCCCTGCCTCATCTTGTCTCAGGGTTCACCTTGTTCTCTGAGTTCTACATTTGGGGCTTCCGTGTCTCCATAGCTCACTTCCCAGGCTCTGCTCCATTTCCAGTGGCTGTAACAAAATACCCAAGTTGAGGTATTTTAAAAAGTATAGGGCTGGAGAGATGGCTCAGTGGTTAAGAGCACTGGCTGCTCTTCCAGAGGTCCTGAGTTCGATTCCCAGCAACCACATGATGGCTCACAACCATCTCTAATGAGATCTGGTGCCCTCCTCTGGCCTGCAGGCATACACACACACACACACACACACACACACACACACACATATACTGTATACACAATAAATAAATAAATATTTAAAAAAAAGAAGTATATTTGCCTCATAGTTTTTTGGGTTTTTTGTTTATTTGTTTAAATATTTTTTATGGTTTATTTAACTTTATCTTATGTGCATTGGGTGAAGGTGTCAGATCCCTTGCAACTGGATCTTTAGACAGTTGTGAGCTGCCATGTGGGTGCTGGGAATTGAACCCAGGTCCTCTGCAAAAGCAGTCAATGCTCTTAACCACTGAGCCATCTCTCCAGTCCCGGTTTTGTTGTTGTTGTTGTTGTTGTTTTTAAGCAGAGATATTAGAGGGCATGGCATCCACAGATGCTGACCTTGCTGTGTCATAACATGTGGCAAAACTGAGCAAGCTGGCAAAAGGCAGTGTTTTTTTTTTTATCAAAGCCACACCTCTGGCAACCCAGTCTCCATTAATCCCTGAGTGATTAAACCTTGTGTAAACCAGAGCCCTCAGGAGCCATTCCATCCAGAAAGCCCCATGCTTCCTGTTGCACACAGACTTTGGGGACATACACTAACTTTGGTGTCTGGGCAGCCAGGTCCCCAGCATTTGACTTGTGGGGTGGAGCCAACACATTACCCTCAAGCAGCCTTAACCCACCCACCTAGGAGTCTCAGTGGAGAGTGGGGTCCAGTGGCCCAGAGGGAACCACAGGTGTGCAGCAGGGGAAGGGACTGGTTCCAGAAAGAGGCTTTTTCATGATGAGCTCATTGCCCTGAGGCCAGGGTAGGGTGTACTTTCTTCCACCCAAATGCAAAGTGATAGGATTCAACTCCTCCCACCTAGCTCTGCCTGTAGATCAAGGAGAGTTCGCCCAGGTGCTCTGCCATCCAACCTGGAGGTCCCAGTCAGATGCCAGGTCCTAGGGGGTATTCTTCTAATGTCCAGCAGGTCCTGACCAGCACTGTCTGGCCCAGGGCTGCCCAGATCTGGTCCCTGCACTGACCTAAAGTCCCACAAAAGCCCAAGAAGTAGAACTTCATGTTTGCCTTCTAGATGTGACAACAAGGCCAGATTATGTGACAAGCCATCACCACCCAGGTCACATGCTGGCACCCAGAGAGCAGACAAAAGCTGAGGGCATGGCTCTGGGCCAGGCTCTACAGGTCACCAAGCTCCCTGGGCCTCACAGGTTAGGGAAGAACTGAGCTCTGACAAGTAAAGGCTACTCAAGGGTGGCTGTCATTGTGGGGCAGGGCTCCTGAAATAGCAGCCCCAGCCCCGCAACAAGATTCTGTAGGGTTAGCGAAAATGAAACGGAGCCACGGTATTGATGCTTTGCTTCTGTTTTCCTCAACCTTCCTTTTGAAGAGTTTCAAACTCTCAAGAAAAGTTGCAGGTTGGGAGAGACTGCTCGGTGCTTAAGAGTAGGAACTGCTCATTTCCCAGCACCTACTTGGGTCGTTCAGACTGTCTGCAACTCCAGCTCTATGGGGATCCGATGCCCTCTTCTGGCCCCTGCAGTCACTTGCAACACACACACACACACAGAGTAATAATAGTTAATAATAATAATTGTCGTGAAATATTACTTTAACTAGGCAAAGACGTGTGTTACATTTGTTTATGCTGCATTTGTTTAACCACGGAAAGGTGCATTGCTTTGCCTGCCTAAGGCACCTGATTGGTCTAATAAAAAGCTGAATGGCCAATAGTGAGGCAGTAGAGGGATAGATGGACTTGCAGGCAGGAAGAATAAGTAGGATGAAGAATCTAGGTTCGGGAAGATAGAACAAGAGGCAGAGGGAGAGGAGACACCAGGGAGATGCCAGGCAGATGCCAAGGAGATGCCAGGAAGACACCAGGGGCCAGTCAGACAAACTCAGAGGAAGCAAGAAAGCAGGATATACAGAATGAAAGAAAGGTAAAAAGCCCCAAGGCAAAACATAGATGAAGAAAAACAGGTTAAATTAAGTTATAAGAGCTAGTGGGACCATCAGACAGAGGATTGGTCTCCAAAATATACAAAGAACTCAAGAAATTGGACACCAAAAAATCATGTAATCCAATAAAAAAAATGGAGTACAGACCTAAACAGAAAACTCTCAACAGAGGTATCTAAAATGGCTGAAAGACACTTAAGGAAATGTTCAACATCCTTAGTCATCAGAGAAATGCAAATCAAAACAACTCTGAGATTCCATCTTACACCTGTAAGAATGGCCAAGATCAAAAACACTGACGACAACTTATGCTGGAGAGGCTGTGGAGAAAAGGGAACACTTCTGCATTGCTGGTGGGAATGCAAGATGGTACAACCCCTATGGATGTCAGTGTGGTGATTTCTCAGAAAATTAGGAAACAACCTTCCTCAAGACCCAGTAATACCACTTTTGGGTATATATATCCAAAGGATGCTCAATCGTGCCACAAGGACATGTGCTCAACTGTGTTCATAGCAGCTTTGTTTGTCATAGCCAGAAACTGGAAACAACCTAAATGCCCCTTGATCGAAGAATGGATAAAAAAAATGTGGTACATTTACACAATGGAGTACTACACAGCAGAAAAAAATAACGACAGCTTGAATTTTGCAGGAAAATGGATGGAACTAGAAAGCATTATTTTGAGTGAGGTAACCTAGACACAGAAAGACAATTATCACATGTACTCACTCATAGGTGGTTTATAAACATAAAGCAAAGAAAAGCAGGCTACAAACCACAATCCCAGAGATCTTAGACAACAATACGGACACTAAGAGAGACTTACATAGATCTAATCTACATGGGAAGTAGAAAGTATAAAAAGACACTATCTCCTGAGTAAATTGGGAGCATGGGGACCTTGGGGGAGGGTTGAAGGGGGGAGGAGAGAGGCAGGGAGTGGAGCAGAGAAAAATGTAGAGCTCAATAAATATCATGGAAAATAAATAAATATATATATTACTTGGGTACTTATATATATTATATATATAAGTTACTTGGGTATGAATGTGTATGGGTTCTTGGGATAATTTTATTTTCATCTATATTTCATGGGATCTTCAGTTATGTAAGGGAAATGGGAAACATTTTTTTTACCTGTATTCATTATAATCATTCACTTGAAAACAGAAAAGTAACCACACTGTAAAAAAAAAAAAAAAAAGAGCTAGTGGAACAAGCATAAGAGAAGACCAAACATTCATAACTAATAATAAGTTTCTATGTCATGATTTGGAAGCTGGTTGGTGGCCCAAGAGAAAGCCTGCTACAAATAATAATGATGCTAAATTTTTAAAGAGATATTGCAAGATATTTAGCCCTTTTGCTCTCTTTTTCCAAGTTACTCCCATATCCTGCAATATTGTAGTAGGCTACTGAACTATAGTTATGCCATCTCAAGAAAGTATTCCTAAGAATACTTTAAGTACTAAAACTATCTTGGGTAAAGCTGGTTTCTGGTAACTTAGATCAGCCCTAAATTCTTAAGGTAAACTGATGTAACTCCTATACAATGTAACCCTGAACTAAAGGTTAACTGCCTGATCACGTAAGTACTAACTCTCAGCTTAGTAAATAACACTTGCCTGCTGCAGATGTCCAGAGATGCCTTTCTCTATCCATCACAATTACTGGTTTGTTTGTTTTTTTCCCGTAAGAACTAGAGCTGGAGGTCCAGGCTACTTCTCGCCAATCGGCTTGGGACAGTCCCTCCACTGACGGTTAATAAAGACTCCATTCAACTTATTCAGACCTCTTGGAAGTTGTTCTCTTCAGGAATTCCATAACAATATCATGACTATCTTGGTATATCCCTGCCTCTGTCCACTTGTGTCTCCAGCTGGACTCGGTTGTTCCTCCAATGGAGACAGGACTGAGTCAATATTGTGCCCTTCTTCCAAGAGCAGGCATCTTGGGATACTCACTTGCATATGACAAAATACTGGCTTAAACCAGCTGAAGCTAAAAGGGGGACTTTCTGATTCAGAGAGACGCTAGGAAGCTGCACTTTAAAGAACAGCTGGATCCAGGCACCTAAGCGTAGCTCCTACAGCTCCCGGACTCTGCATTTCCTTCTCTCTGCTCCAGTTTCTTTTGCAAAAGGGCGTTGTTCCAGTGACTCCTCCTAGACACAAGTCTCACAAATGCCCCTCCATCGGTCATGCAGCAGAGTAGCCGCGACAGAGAATTTCACTTACTGACTTAGATGAAGTGACCATCCCTGAGCCAATCACCATAAGCAAGTCTCAGCCGCTTTGATTGGAAGAGTGTGGCTCATGTGCCCTGAGGTGGCTCAGGACTTCAGAGTGGATACAGAGGACCAGTTACAGTTCTTAGAACCCACACTGCTGGTCTCACAACTGCGTGTAACATCAGTTCCAGAGGGATCTGATGCTCCTTTCCGGCCTCTGCAGGCAAAGGAAGGGTGGGAAAGGGAGCTATCACAATCTACAGGCCTGTAGTTCGTGTGACTCCACAGTGGAAAACGGAACGCCTGATGAAGGACATGCACACACAAGCTCCACAGTCACCGTGCCCTGGAGACAGCGCTGAGATCTCACAGCCCTATGGTCTCACCAGGTGCCGTTCCGAGGCCAGGCGGCACCTCAGTGTCTTCACCTATGAACTCAGCATCTTGTTCTAACAGGGCTGGGAGCTACCTAGGCATGTAAGTTCATTAGGAGAGCCATTTGGTAAAAGCGCCTGCTCTTTTCACCATCTCTAGAGATTTACCTCAGAGGAGGCAAAGATGTAATCATAAGGAAGTGAAACCTAAGTTATTCAAAGGACTGGAAGGTGGGGAAAGGAGGAGTTACCACATCCCACGTCAGATGGAACACAGGACCTCTGAGTTCTCAAGGCCAGGGAAATGGTTGAGCACAGAAGGCTTGTGATTTAAAGAGCAGTGGACTTTCTGCTCACTGAGGTAGGTCACGGAGTGGCTGACTGCCCTGCCTCCAGGGGGGTGTTTATTCTATCTTGTCATCTACCCATAAGCTGCCCCTCTCTGAGGCAGATGCTCCTCAACTCAGCAAAAGAGACCATTGAAGACCCTCGCTGTTCCCTGCAATCTGAGTGTTGGAGGCTGTGCACCCAGTTCTATAAGAGCTGATGACATCATCGGCATTTATCTCAGCCACTATACTCAGACTGGGCTCTGGGATGGGAAGGTACGGGAACAGACAGTGGCTATCATATGGCCCTTCAGTAAAGTGTACCAGAAGTAAACTGTTCCTGCCCTAAGTCACAGGTGTGCGTGTGTGTGACATTTGTTACACAGCAAGCACTAACTGATACACTTTGAGTTAGGCTCTTTGCACTACAAGAAAAGCTCCATGAGGGGGGAAATGTCAAAGGGGCAGATGAAAAATGATCTCAGGCCAGGAGTAGTGGTGCACACCTTTCATCCTGGAACTCAAGAAGCAGAGGCAGGTGGATCTCTGAGTTCAAGACCAGTCTGGTCTACAAAGTGAGTTTCAGAACAGCCAGAACTACATAGTGAGACCCTGTCTTGAAAAAGAAAAGAAAAAAAAAAGAAATAATCTCAGGGCTGAAAAGATGGCTCAGCTGTTAAGGGTGCTTACTGCTCTTTCAGTGGACAGGAGTTCAGACCACAGCACTCACATCAGGTTTACAGATGCGAACCTGGGATCTGACACTCTCTTCTGGCTTCCATGAGTAACTGCACACATGCATGGCATACACACACAGAAATAAAACAAAGTTAATATTAAAAAAAGAATGATCTCAGAGAGAAGAGCTATAGGACAATGCACTGAATGTCAGCAAGGCTTGTTTCTGTGGGGGGGGGGTTCTATTTTCTTCCTGTGTGCTATTCTGGTGTTTACAGACAGACTGCCACAGCTGCACCTTGTTCTATGTGCTCATAAACAGCACTGAACATCTGCTGTAAAATTTTCCCAGAGTCCAAGAGAAGCTGGGAGAAATCTTCCACTTATTACTGTCACTGGTGTTAAATTTCTAATAGACATTGCACATGACTCAAAGACAAAATACAAAAAAGTGTAATAGAGATTTCTTTCTGGCAGCCCCCACCCAGTTTGCCACTATATATCCATTGACAGACAGCACCAATTCTGGTTGTTGTTTTGTTTTGTTTGTTTGTTTAAAACTTTTTTTTGTCTTTATTGGGACTCACTTAGTAGGCTGCCTGTCCTAAAATTCTTTATGTAGACCAGGCTGGCCTCAAACTCACAGAGCTCTGCCTGCCTCTGTCTCCCGAGTGCTGGGATTAAAGGCGTGCGCCACCACCGCCCCAGCTCCACCTCTAGTTAGTTCATTAATTGCCTCGTTTTGTTTACCTGAGAGAACAGGCAGAGTTCTCTGCTTGTCCTTATGTTGTGTTTTCCGCTGTAAATTCCAGTTCTTTGGATGGCTGAGAACATTCTGCTGTCCAGAAAGACAATGGTTTAAGTCACGCGCCTGTCTGCAGTGTGTCTGTGGCTTGCGGGTGCTGAGCTCATGTGAAGAATTCTCAGAAGCAGGGTTATCGAGCTGAAAGCTTGATACATCTGTATTTTGATAGATTTTTCCCAAATTGCCCTTTGGGAGAGGTTATACCAATTGGCACTTGTGCCAGCAAGGCAGGGAGTATCCGTCCCCACAGCACTGCCCACAGAATGCGATAATTGAATTTGGGATTGGGAGAAGAGTGGCAATTTCCATGTCAGGGTACACGGCAGGCAATTTCCAGGTCAGGGGCTGTGCTTACATCCCTTCCCAGCCAACCGCTCATGCAAACTGTCCTGCCTCCACCCCGCCCTGAGCTCTGGATTCCAGCCATGTCAGGGGAGGGAAACAACCAGAACACAGAAGTTCACACCAGACACAGCACCTTCCCACAGGACAGGTGACGGCCATAAACTGAATGTAAGGCCCCTTCCTCATGTGCTGAGGATGCAATCTATGGTCACTCCTGATTGGGGGAGGAGAGAGAAGGGAGGCTTGAGGGTACATGTGGCTAGTCCTGGCCCCTCATCTTGCCACACTGGATGGGCCCCTTTCCTACCCATTGTGTAGCTATTGCAGATGTACAGGGAAGCTGACACCGAGGGTGTTGCTGGAACCTTGAATCTATCCCTCTCTCTTCTCTCGATGCCCTCCCTGCTCATTGCCTCAAAAGCTACCCCCCCCCCACACGCACAGAAGTTCCCTCTGTGATTCCTGTAACCTCTTTGGCCAAAGCCTTGATCCCATAACCTCACCACTACCACAGAATCATTACAATACCCCAGGCCACGCCAGGTCAGACAGAGCATCTAAACTCAGGTACTTGAGCCAACTAGAGGCAAATCACTTTGGCTCCACCTTCCTGGGTCTCAGATATGTGGAGACCTATCTGGCTTTTCAGATGACCTCTGAGCCTAAGTCAGGGTCAAGTAGTGGCCTTCCATCATGTGCCCTCCCTCTGGGCCCAATGGCCCTATCTAAGTCCTAACTCGGGGTCAGGCCAAGCTATCTACACCTACCTAAGGAAGAGATGCCATGGAGCCTCAGTTTACCCTCTGTATACAGAACTTGGGCTCTGCTCACACACAAAGAACAAAGCAATGTCTGTAGAACTTGGGACCAATGTCTCAGGTCAGATTGTAGCCTTAGCCATTGCATCTCCATGGAGCCAGGACCTCAGTTCCCCTGAGCCTTCCCTTTCTGTACCCAGACAGCTGAGCACATGAGCTAACCACTCTTTCCTTCCTTGTCTCCTGGACCATAGTGATGGAAGAAGGCTAGATGGCCTCTTAAGTCCCCACTGGTCACTGCCCTGCTCTACTGGCCACCAGGCACTTTCTAAGGGGCCCAACAGCAAGCAGCAGGCAGCAGGGGGCCCAAGCCTGCCTGCATCCAGCTCCATGTTCGTCAAGGCCAGCACTAGTGGCAGAGACCACAGGTTCTCCCATCTCATGAACCAATGCCAATGGAGAGCACATCTGGGTGCAGGTATCCAGGTCTAGGTATTCTCAGGGTATCTCAAGGCTCCCATGGGTGCTGGGGGCCAGCCTGGTGTCATGGTGCAATAATACCACAGTTCCCAGAACACATGGGCTGCGACTGTCCTCTCATGGTGGCCTTTAAAGCAGGGCAGGGGAGGGCAAGAGAGGCAGGCATTATTGTCCCATAGGAGATGAGCAGCTAGCTATCATAGACAATACACCGGAGACTGGTTTTGTGTGTGTGTGTGTGTGTCAACTTTACACAAGCTAGAGTAATCAGAGAGGAAGGAGCCTCAGTTGAGGAAATGCCTCCATGATTTCTCCCTGTAAAGCATTTTCTCAACTAATGATCAATGTGGGAGGACCCAGTCCATGGTGGGTGGTGCTATCCCTGGGCTGGTGGTCCTGGGTTCTATAAGAATGGACTGAGCAGGCGGTGGTGGCACACACCTTTAATCCCAGCACTCGGGAAGCAGAAGCAGGCGGATCTCTGTGAGTTCAAGGCCAGCCTGGTCTACAAGAGCTAGTTCCAGGACAGGCTCCAAAGCTACAGAGAAACCCTGTCTCGGAAAAAAAAAAAAACAAAAACAAAAAAAAAACAAAAAAAGAATGAATACTGAGAAAGTCCTGTAAAGCCAGTAAGCAACTCCCCTCCATGGCCTCTGCATCAGCTCCTGCCTCCAGGATCCTGCACCATTGAGTTCCTGGGTCCTTTGGTGATGAACAGCAATGTGGAAGTGTAAGCCAAGTTAACCCTTTCCTCCCCAACATGGTGTTTAGTCGCAGCATCAGAAACCCTAACTAAACAGTCGGTCTTAGCCAGGCTAAAGTGTGAGCTCAGGGGCTGGGGAGCTGGGTGAGGCTGCTGTCCTGAAGGAGGCACAGGGGCACTCATGGTTCAGTTACGTCTGGTCATGCAGCCCAGGCTATCTCATGGTTGTGTTCCCAACCTGCTGATTGACTGCTCTAGAACAAAACGGGAGAGCTGAGCCAGCCCTGAACTCACACCTCCTACCAGTGGGAAGGCCTCGCCCACCACTGTGGGGAGAACCCCTCCTCATCTGCAGGGCAGGATCCCAGAGAATAAAAGGAGCAGCAGTGTGCTGAGAGACAGAAGAGAGAGAGAGGAGAGGTGGGGAGGGGAGGGGCCAGAGCAGCATGAGTGACCTACTGAGATACGCTGGGGGTCAAGCCCAGATGCCAGCAGCTTCTCTCGTCTCCCGCCATCACCTGTGAGGCTCCAGCCCTGGCACACTACTATGACATACTCTCTTCATGGCCTCGGTCTCCAGGACTAGTCTTCACAGGCTTCCCTTTGCCCTAGAGAGGGTCATGCCAGCAATGAGGCAAAACCCATCAAAACTGCTGAAAGCTGGTATCTTGGGTGGGCCTGCAGGAAGGCAGGCTGCAACATGGGGCTTCATTCCTTTCAGGGATTTGTTTTTTCCGGCAGCACTCATGCATGCATATGCACTCTGCCTCTGAGCCCCCGCCCTAGGCTCAGAGGAATATATTCATACTCCAAGGCACACTCTCAAACTTTGGAGTTCTAAGAGCCTGCCTATGTCAGCCTGAGGAGATGGCTCAGTGGGTAAAAAAAGGACTTTCTGTGAGAGTGCGAGGGCCTGAGCTCAAATCCCCAGAAGCACGTAAAAGCTGGTTACTGAAGCGTGTATCCGATCCAAGCACCCATGCATGAAAAGGTTGGGCAAAAACAAGAGAATCCCGAAGTGCCAGGGCCACCTAGCCTGAAGTCCGCAGCATAGCAGCAAAACAGCCAAAAGACCCTGCTTCAAACAAAGCAGAAGGGGAAGACCACCATCCAAGGTTGACATCTGACCTCCACAAGCATGTCATGGCACACACACCTACCCCCAACACATACACACACACACACAAATACACACAGAATGTGCCTGTGTCACGTGAGCATGAAGGGAAGTTTAGACTCTAGCACAGCGGTTCTCGATGAATCCATTTGGGGGTCGAACAACCCTTTCACAGGGGTCACCTAAAACCATCAGAAAGCACAGATATTTATATTACGATTTGTAACAGTAGCAAAATTACAGTTATGAGGTAGCAATAAAATAATTTTATGGTTGGGGGTTCCCACAACATGGGGAACTGTATTAAAGGGTCACAACATTAGGAAGGTTGAGAACCACGGGTCTAGCAGGTGTGTGAAACCCCTCCCAGACCCCAACACACAGCTGTGTGTGTTACTACCCTACATCACAGCCCTAAGACAGGGAACGGCCCTGTCCCAGATGCCCTGTCAGTCCCTGGCTGCAGCCTTGTACACTACAGAGAGCAGGCTTCGGCTGGGAAGAGGAACATGCCTGGGAATTGGACAGAAATGCTGACCACCGTACTGGGGTTTGCCAGAAGTCCTGTGTGGCTAGGAAATGAGCCAACATGCTCTCACGTTAAACAAGTCTTTTTAGGATTGTGACGTAATTCAGACATCATAAAATATACCTGACAGGGAGGCCTTGCTATGTAGGCCAGGCTGGTCTCTAAATCAAAATCCTCTTGTCTTACCCTCCCAATCCCAGGGATTACAGACAAGCAACCACCACACCTGGCAGCCTGTGTCTTTTCAAAGAAAGTAATTCACTGGGTTATACGACATTCACAAGGCTGAGCGACTATCACCACTGTTTAAGACCAAAGCATGTCATCACCCCAAAAGAAGACCCTGTAATCAGTAGGTATCCCGCCCCTCTCCGGGCTCTGACAGCCACTATCCTACTTCCTCAATGGAACTCCCAGCTCTGAACATCTGTGTAAACAGACCACACAACATAATTTTTGTGTCTGGTTTCTGTTAGGTCTCAGACTGGGGACAAATGGGTAACTGAGGTGTCTATTAACATATCCAAGCAGACACTGGCCACCAGGTTCTCCCAGCATCCCTCAGCCCCTACCTGCTACAGGGTATAGCTGGCACACCTTGCCCCCTACCCTAAACTTCTCCAATCCAGGGGCTGGACTGCCCTCCCTGAAGCTGCTCTTCCCTATAGAATCCAGCCATTTTTGTTTCTTGGCCTTTTTTCTCTGGTCTACCCTTCCTTAGCTCCTCTGTCTCTCTCCTCCCCACGCTTCTCGCATGGCCCAGCTCAGGGTCATGTCCACTCTGGACACCCCAGCTGTCTTCTCCTCTGGCTGTGCTCTCCCTTCTACCGACAATAGACGTTCTCCTCCACCACACCTAGGAGCAGTCATGTCCTTTCTTTTTTATTTCTTTTTTTTCATTCAGTTTCTTTCAGCTCATATGATTTCAAGACCTCCATATTCATCCACCAATAAAACATCAGAATGTCAGTGCTTCTCATGGTTGAATAATATAACGCTGGCTACGCCACATTTTATGCACCCGTGCACCGGATGATGGAGATTTTGAGTTGTTTCTATTCCGTTTTTGATGCCTTATGAATAAATCTGCAATAATTTTTTGTTGTTGTTTTTGGTTTTCAAGACAGGGTTTCTCTGTATAGTCCCAGTTGTCCTGGAACTTGCTCTGTAGACCAGGCTGGCCTCAAACTCACAGAGATCTCCCTGGCTCTGCCTCCCAGGTGCTGGGATCAAAGGCGTGTGCCACCACTGCCTGGCTTTATTTACATTTGTATTCCTGCCATCTGTGAAGTGGTAGCATTGTGCTTTTGTGTTGTTTGTTCTGTGACTAATGATCCCCAGCTTCTTCTCCCCACCACACCCCAAGCTGATTCAATTTGCAAATCTTTATCGGAGCCATTTTTATTTGGAGCCATTTTTATTTGGATCCTCTGTCCACAAGTGGATTTGGTGTGCACATGAGTGTGTGTGTATGCATATGTGCCCATGCACGAATGCATGTTTCATTAGTTTAGATACCATCGGTTTATTATAAGAGGAAGGCATGAAAATTATTTACATGATGAAAGATTTCAGAATGTCAGCAGAATGAGCAGCTTCCCATGATGCCATTTCAACAGTGAATTCTGTCTACATATTGTCCAACAATGTCTCCAGCTCCAGAGACAATCCTTGTAGGAACGGCCAGATGGCTCAGCAGAGGATGGTGCTTGCTGCCAAACCTAAAGCCTTGAGTTTGATCCCCAGGACCCACATGGCAGAAGGAGTGAACTGGCTCCGCAAACTGTCTTCTGACAACCACATGTACACCAAGTGGCATGCAATGTGCCTCCATCCTCCACAAAAAAGAAATGTCATTTTAGCTGGACAGTGATGGCGCATACCTGTAATCCCAGCACTCCAGAGGCAGAGGCAGGCAGATCTCTGTGAGTTCGAGACCAGCCTGGTCTACAAGAGCTAGCTCCAGGACAGGCTCCAAAGCCACACAGAGAAATCTTGTCTCGAAAAAAAAAGAAAAGAAGAAAGAAATGTTATTTTAAATTGTTAATTTCTGAGTTCCTTGTAAACCCTGCTATGAATCCCTTATCAGATATTAGATTTGCAAATACTGCTACCCTTCTTTTTCAAAGGTTGTGAATTTTTATGGAGTCCAGTTTATTTCCCCCAACCCATCCCTTTGATTGTTTGTGCTTCATAAGCCTTTGGCTTAATTTCTCCACCCCTGCGGAGTCCTCTGTCCTCCCAAGCTGAGACCGCCTGCAAGGACTCAGAGCCCGATGCGCCGCGACCCCTGCCGGCAGCCACGGGTATCGCAGACCCTGCCGTCCCATCCTTGGAGGTGGGGCCTGGCTTCCTGCCCCAGCACTGCTGTAATAGGGCTGCCTAGCCAAGGCCATTCAGGTTAGGACTTGACAACGTGGCCTCTGTTGCTCCCTGATGGGAAAGAAAAGCAGTGTGAACTCTATATGACGCCCCCACGCCACCCCAGGCCATTTCACATAGCATGTTCCCATTCTACAGAGGAAGCTAAGGCTCAGGAAAATTAAATGCCTAAGGTCCCAGAAGTACTAAACGGGACTGAGGGGTTCATTCATCTATCCACTCAACAACATTTGTGAGGATGCACACAGACAGACCTCTGCTTAGGAAAGAAAGACAGAGACACTGCCCTAGCGGACTCCTGGGCTCCTAGAACCAGGTCAGCTGAGTCAGGCAGGGTCCAGGTCAGTGCCTGAGGCCTTCACCCTGACATGTAGGTCAGGAGTTTGAAGGAGCAAAGGAAGGAAAATGGCAGTCACCCTTCTACAGCAGCCAGCTGGGAAGCTGAAGGCTAAGGAAACTAGGAGAGGGGACTGTGAGCTGCCTGGTCCCATCCCAGTGAGCAGGACCTGGAGCAGGCATCCAGGTAGCCATGTAACCAGGCAGAGGCACTCAGGAAGGATTCAGAAGTCAGGAGTGTGAGAGAGGCCTTCCCTTCATCCACGCACATGGAAAGAATTTCTCTGTGTGTTTGTTTCACACATTTGCACAGACAGACTCTGGGAAGAAGCAGACCTGAATACAAAAATAAGAGTGCTTGCCTGGGGGAGGTGGGGGCTGAGCAGGTGGAGTCCTTTTAGAATCTGAAGTCACTTGACATGGCTATTCCAAAAATGAAATTGAACTGGAGGATGCTGAGCACATCCTGCGACTGGTGACAGACGCAGCTCAGTGTGAACACTGAGAGCCATTCAAACGGACGCTCTGCGTGGGTGGACTCTAGGCCATGGGAGCTCTACTGCAACCTGGCTATTCGAGAAAAAGGAAGGGGTGGGAGCCTGGCTCAGTGGGACAGCACCTACTTAAGAGCCCCTGGTGAGGGGCTGGGTGTGCCTTGGCAATAGGGCATCTGCCCAAAACATCCCCCAGAGAGAAATTGGGGTATAGTTCAGAGGTAGAGCACCTGTCTGGAATCACCCAGTGAGGGCTTAGGGTGTGGTTCAGCAGTGGAGTGTGTGTCTAGTATGCAGTTCTGGGTCCCCAATACTGCAAGCAGAAAAAAGAAGGAAGGAAAAGAGATAAGGAAGGGAGGGGGAGGGGAACTCCTTCCGGCTGAGTGTTGTTTAAAGGGACAACTGAGGCAGATGGCATGAGCAATGGGTCTCCATGGTATGATGGGGACCTGGAGAAGGATAGGTCAGGTTGGCCCTGGGCAGACCAGGGTTCTCAAGCGTCAGTCAGTGCTGGAGACTATTGCTGAGCACACACTGAGCTTTCCACATGCAAATTTCTGGGGCAAAACACATTTTGAACACACTCCCAGTGATGGTGTCCCCAGGCCCACTTTGTGACTCACTGCCCTCCACAGTCTCTGATAGCACTGGGGACATCAGGAGCAAGATGAGAGTTTCACAACATACCACCAAATTCCATGCTGTATAATTACACTATAATAATATGTACGTACAATGTAAGCTTCAGAAGTTTCTAGAACTTGTTTAAAAAATCTATGTTATAGAGATAACACAACGGTTTTCCCTCACCTTGATTCTTCCAAAGACATAGAAAACTAGACTTTAGGGGTTGGAGAGATGGCTCCTCAGTGGTTAAGAGCACTGGCTGCTCTTCCAGAGGTCCTGAGTTCAATTCCCAACAACCACATGGTGGCTCACAACTATCTGTGATGAGATCTGGCGCCCTCTTCTGGTGTGCAGGGATACATGGAGGCAGAATGTTGTATACATAATAAATAAATAAATAAATAAATCTAAAAAAAAAGAAAAGAAAACTAGACCTCAGTTTAAAAAAAAATGGCTGTAATAGAAACTGCATCTCCCAAATTATCCCGTAGCTAGGTAGAGCCACCAGGGGACACTGGCCATTGGATATAAGTAAAGTCATCTAGAAAGTTCCAAGAAGCTCCGAGGGTAGGAGTGTCCTTCTTTCTCTCATTCTTTTCTTGATGGCTGGAACAGAAGCAGCTATGTGGGGGCAGGAGGTGGGGCTATTTATTGAGACTAGCCAAGCAGGAAGAAAAGAGGAAAGTAGGGTTGTGAGGATGTGGCATTCCCACCCCAGGCCTGTTCTGAACCTAAGCACGGTTTTTATGCTGGGGAAGAAATGTTTGTCATATTAAGAACGGCCCATGCTTTGGTTCTGTGGGGCCTACAGTCGCACTTGACCCTGATTGGCAAAATGTATGCAGTACAATGTATTCCTGGGCTGGGCAAAGCTTGTGTACTGTACCAGCTGAGCATCTGGCCACGTCACACAGCTATGACCAGGGCTTGGGAGGGTTGAATCTAGGCTGCATCTCTGGGAATCCTGGGAGCCAAGGAAACAAAGTAACAAGGAAACATAAAATCCTGCATGGCCCCAGTTACCTTGTGAGGTCATGGGCTATTGACCTTCAAAGATCATGCTGCCCATACAATGACTATCCCAGCTGGCACAGGGCATCACGTAGCAAGATGCCATGTGTCAGCCACACGCCTTTCTGACCACAAACTCTGCCAATTGCATTCGTTTTTCCTCTGGGTGATGTGAGCACCAGAGCTCTTTTCCTGGCCATCTGCTGTTTGGGTGGCAGGCAAGCCCTCTGGGTGCCAACAGAATGGCAGCCAGTGGCGGGAACAGCTCCACAGGAAAATGGGCTGTGTGTGGGAGGCCCAATATTGGACTGCAGCCTCTGGGGTAGACAGGGTGCCAGGTGTGGGGACAAGAGCCCCCTGTTTCCCAGTCCAGGGTCTGAGGCTCTTGTCTTGGGCTCTCAGAGTGAATTCTTTGTTAAAACAGGTTTATGCCAAGCAGTAAAGGAGAGACATTTGAAAGGGAGGAAGATGGGAGTCAGGAGCACAGAATCACAGCCCGATGCTACCCCAGGCTAGCACCAGCAACTTTCATAGCAAAGTCCATGGCTTCCAAGTATGTGTGCAGGCTCTGGAAAGTTCCATCCCCAGTCACTCCAAGCTTTACTCTGTCTTAACGCTGGGTAGGTGCCAGGGAGTAACACCCTCGCTGTCACCTCTGCATTCACTGAAATAGCATGTCTTGTCCACCCAGTGTTCATGACAGAGTCAGGAAATGCATACAACTCATGTGTCCATCAGCGGATGGCCAGGTGAGCAAGGTGAAAGGGTCTAGAGATAGGCTTCACAAAAAAAAATGGTTAAAATGGTAAAATAAAATA
Source organism: Ondatra zibethicus (assembly GCA_004026605.1). Lineage (NCBI taxonomy): Eukaryota > Metazoa > Chordata > Mammalia > Rodentia > Cricetidae > Ondatra > Ondatra zibethicus. The sequence goes on from PVIU01000265.1 coordinate 101,942, forward strand.
AAATACTTGGTAAGTGGTAAGCGCACCCGACACGGAGCCTCATAGAGAGGCCACTCAGAGGGGCAGGCAGACTGGGGAGGAGTCCACTGTGGTTCCCTGCCAGAGGAGGCTGCAGCTAGCCAGGACGGCTCTGAGCACCGCTGAGCATGGAAGCCCTGGGAAAGGTCCCAGCCTGGCGTCCCGCAGCACCCCAGCGCTCCCTGCTGGTCGAGCCTGGTGAACCGCTCAGCGGGAAGCAACTGTAGTACCCTGGAACCTCCAGGAGGACTTGGGCCAACTGGCCTGGAACTGAGCCGCCTGCAGGAGAAAGAGGCCTCCGGAAAGGGCAACTATGAAATGTGGTTAACTGAACTTCATGAAATTCAAGCCTCAAGTTATCAAAAAGCCACCATTAAGAAAACGAGAGAAGGGAGGCAAGCAAGCTGCCAGTCTCAGCCTCTGATGCAGAGTGTGGGATGGAAGGATACAGGACTGGAAAGAGGCTTGTCAGTAAAGTCTTGAAGAAACCACTAGCACAGAATAGATGGAAAACAAAGATTTTAGACTTAGGCGCCACAGAGAGATGTGGAAGTTAGGCCTGAGAAAAACACCTGTAATCCCAGGTACTCCAATGAAGGCAGGAAGCTCATGGGAGACCTGGACAAGTTGGTAAGAACTACCTCAAAATAGGGGTGGGGGGCCTGGGGATGTAGCTCAATGGTACAGCCTCGCCTAACATGTACGAGGCCCTGGGTTCAACACCTAGTAACAAAAAGGAGGTGGGGGGGAGGAAAAGGAAGAGGAGGAGAAAGAAAAGGAGAAAAATGAGGAGGAGGAGGAAGAGGAGGAGGATGAAGAAGAAGAGAAGGATGAGGAGGAGCAGGAGGAGGAGGAAAGAAAGAAGAGGAATAGGAGATGCGGCAGCTGTAAGAACAGCTAATGGGCTGAAAGATGACTCAGGGCTGCTCTTCCAGAGGACCCAATTTCAATTCCCAGCACCCACATGTCAGCTCACAACCATCTATAGCTCCAGTTCCAGGGGGTCCTCCATGGGCACTAGCAATGTACATGTTGGAAAGACCTGCACACAGACAAAACACCCAAACATGCTAAAACAAACAGATGAACAACAACAGAAAAACAAGATCTAATGACAAAGGCTTGGTGTCGTCTGTCATCAGGGAAGTGCTAACTGAAGCTCATCTCTTCATGCCAACCACACTCTGAGGAGATGTGATGCCATGCAGAGCCATGGGGACTCTCCTTTCTTGAGGCTTTACAGAGGTATAGCCATTTGGAAAGTGGCCTGGCATTTTTTTATGAAACTAAAGACAGGTTTCCTATTTAAGAAATGTCACTCCATTTACCCAGGAGAAATGGAAACCTATGCAGTGTGACTGTGAAATGCCCTTCCCCCCACCCGGGACATGGAACCTTTAGGCAGTGGGGGAAGTGTCACTAGGGACAGGCCTTAAGGTGTGATAGCCAGGCCTCACTTCCTGCCCATTCTCTGCATGTGGCCATGCTGTCCAGCCATGACAGACTATGTACTTAGGTTGTAAGCATAAATTAACCTTCCCTCTCTTGAGTTGCTTTTCAGGTACTAATACATGTTTGCACATGAACTTACACATAGGTGTCTTAAAACATGCTGTTGTGACTGGGAAGGTGGCTCTGTTGGCTAAGTGCTTGCCTTACATGCATGATGAACTGAGTTTGGTTCCCAGCATGCATGTAAAAAGTTGAGCGTGTTGGCACACTCTTGCTCACATGGAGGTCTGAGCAAGAATGGCAGCCATCTCCCAGGAAGTTACTGGAGCCCAGGTTCTTTCCACCTTGTTGCTCTGCCTCCTAACACACAGCTTCTATCTCATTGTCCAAAATGGCTGCCTCTGATCCTGCCACTGCATCTTCCTAGCAGTCAAAGGAAGAGGGAAGGGCAATGAAGGCCATGCATCATTTCTGTTCACATCTATTAGCAGAATTTAGTCACATGGACATGTCTGGCTGAAAAAGAGGCAAAGAAATGTATAAATTTGGGGCAACCATCAACACACATAAAATTTTAGAATTCAGCTACTAAAATCAAGAGGGGAAGATGAGCAAGGAGGTGTAGGAAAATCCACCTCCTCAAGAATGTCTGCAGGAGCCATCCCCAGCCCTTCCCTGCGAAGGGCAATTGACCAGTCCAGGAGACCTCACTTGCGTAGAAGTTTGTGGCCATCAGGAAGGAGGTGAGCCCTATTCTACAGAGCAATGGGGGGTCCTTGCCTGAGAAGGAGGTGACCTAAACCCTCCTGTCCTTTCCCCCTTCCTATTCCCCTCCCCTACTCCACATTTTCTTGTTTTCATTCTCCTCCACAAAAACTTTACCTATCTTTTTTTCTTGAACCAACAAGATGGCTCAATGGGTAGAGATGCTTGTCATCAAACCTGATGACCTAAGCTCAATCTCTGGCCCTTACACAGTGGACGGGGAAACCTGACTCCACAAAGAGGTCTCTGATCTCCACACCCATTCTGTGTATGAGCATACTCACGCAGGTGTGCATACACATATAAATAAATCACACAAACATACATACATGGAACATCTCAGGGTTTTATTGCTGCAAAGAGACACTATAACCATAGCAACTCTTATAAAGGAAAACACTGGGGCTGGCTTACAGTTCCAGAGGTTTCGTCCATTATCATCATGGCAGGAAGCATGGCTGCATGCAGGCAGACATGGTGATGCTGGAGAAGGGGCTGAGAATGCTGCATCCTGATCAGCAGTCAGCAGGAAGATGCCGTAAGCCCCATGCTGAGGGCCATTTGCCATGTCCTGAGTCCAGGTGTCAACTACCAGGTCCCACCCGGCTTATTCGTCCATGCTTGGAGGGAGGCGTGAGGATTAAGAAAGAAACAGACAAGAGACAACTGACAGAGTCAGGAGGGCGTCCAGTAAATACCTAGATTCGCTCTGTGTTTATTTCTGATAGACTTTATATACCCCAATCCAATGGGGGGGAAGGCAAGAGGCTTCTTTTCCACGATGCAAGGAACAAAGTAATTACCTGCTTAGTACCCAAAACACCAAGTAACCACACCCTAGGAAAAAACGTCCTGGTAGCAGGCACACCTTGGGTCAAACCTCTTGTCAGAGAACCTTGAAGGAGCAAGAATAGGTCTGAACTCTCTGACCTTTCGCCAAGGTGGAACAGATCTACCTCTGTGGGCGCCACAGGAAGAGGCTGAGACACACTGGCTGGGCTTGAGCATCTGAGACCTCAAAGGCCACTGCCAGTGACACACTTCCTCTAACCAGGCCACACCTCCTAATAGTGCCCCTCCCTATGGGCCTATGGGGGCCGTTTTCTTTCAAACCACCAAATGGGACAAATTAAAGATTTAGTTTCTTAGTGTCCTTGACAGCAAATGCAGGTAGTAGCAGAGGTGGTAACAACAGTTTGTTTTTTTTTGTGTGTGTGTGTGTGTGTGTATGTGTGTGTGTGTGTGTGTGTGTGCGCGTGCGCGTGCATACTCCTATGCACATACATATATACCTGCCTATGCAGTGAGCAGGTTACAGACACAGCCCAGCAGGAAAAGGATCCAGCCAGTGGAAGAAGCCCTGAGCAGGAGGTCCCTCTGCTGCCAGCTTCCACTGGGGGTGGGGGCAAATTCAGAGAGCTGCTGCACAGCCATCCGTCTGCACCTGCTCCCACCCCTCAGCCACCTGGACCCCGCTGCTAGCTAGCAGAGACAGCCCATCAGCCCAGCCTGACTCTTTGAGGCCTTCACAGGATGCTGCAGTGGCCGGAGTCCCACCACCTCCTGTAGCCATAGGGCAGCAGCAAGTACTTGGGCTCCAGAATACCGAAGGAGCGTACATATCCAGGTTGAAGTCTTAAGGATGAACAAGGAAGCTCTCTTACCCATGCTGTGACCCACGGGTCACATGGTCCTGGCTGTTTCACTCACAAAGAGTCTAGATTTGCTGGCACTACAGCTGGCTTGGCTTCCTTCCATGCCAACACCCACTGCTTTCATTATCTCTTGCTGCACACTCTAAAACCATAATCAATTACCACCTCTAACCCTTCCTGTGGGTTGGGAGTTTTAGAGAGACTCAGTCCAATGGCTTTGGCTAGAGTCCCACGGAGGCCACAGTCAGATAGCGTTGGGCTGAGCATCCAGGAGTTCATAGGAACTCTTCCTCAGGATAAGTTAGTGCTGCTGCTGGCCCCAGCTCGTGCTCTGCCCACATGGATACCTCCGCAGGGCTGCCTGAGTCTCTTCCCAATATGGCAACTCATCCTGCCAGCACAGGTGACTCAGGAACAGAAAGCAGATACTGTAGCGCACTTCACAGTCCAGCCTCATGGGCCACTCATTGTCACCTCTGCCGTAATGTGTTGGCCACACAGATCAACCCCAAGTTATCCCAAGGGGAGATGCCCCTGAGTGTGAACACAGGGATAAGGGCCACCAGGAACCCATTCAAAAATCCACTTTTAGAAATTAATTCTTAAAACAGTCAAGGATGTGTACAAAGAATTAGCTACCAGAAGATGGCCACTACGTCATTTTCAGAAGACAAACAAAATACAAAGAGATGCTAACAATGACAATCAGGTTGGATAAGCCAGGAAATGACCATAAAATGGAGTTGTCTGTGGTTGTATGTCACAAACGAAGTTTTCTGACATGTGAAACCACCATGGTATTCCCAGCATCCCTCTGAGAGGATGAGGCCGGGGGTTGGATCCTGAGTTTTGAGTCCATTTCGGCTACACAGTGAGATCCTGTCTCAAAAAATAAATGTTATGGCTTGGAACGATGCAGGCATATGACGTGGTTTAGGGAGAGAGTGGCAGCTATGGAGGGACTCTGGTGTTACAACGGATCCTCATAGACAGGCATAGGAATTGGGCAGGAAAACGTGTTTCTGGGTCTGCTGGCAGAACAGCAGGTATCCTGCCTCTTGCCCTTTGGGGAAGGGCTTTCTCAGCTCACTGGTCTTTCTGTGTCAGCTGAGAGTGGGCATCTGGTTCCCAGTTGTGACCACACTCATGCTCCGCTTGTGTTTCTATGAGCTTCTGTTACTCACTGTGGGAGGAACATGTCTAGGATGCTGTGGTCCCAGAAGCAGGAGGAGCCACCTGAAGAACAGCAGCCAAATGAACAAGCACCATGGGGCCTGGTGCACCAAGAACAGTGCCATGCTGGCCAAGCCACAGGGCAAGAGTCAGACATAAACATTGCTGAGGATGCCTCCCAGGCCCAGGTGGTGGTTACTGAATGAGAACATTTGTTATTTCTGGGCAGGAGTAGTCTTTTTCCCTCATTCACTTTTGTTTTCTAAATATAAATCAAGCTCTGGGGAAGTTTATAAAGAAGAGAAGGTGGGCGGTTGAGGAGAGATAGCTCAAGTGGATGAAGCACCAGCCTCACAAGTGTCAGGATCTGAGTTTTGATCCCCAGGACCCATGTAAGGTCGGTGGGCTGTAGCTCACATCTATGATCCTAGTGCTTCTATGGCAAGACAGAGGCAGAGGTAAGAATCCCAGGGAGGTCAAGAGCCAGCTAGTCTAATGTATGAAGCAATACACATGCAACAGACCACATTGCAAGCAAGTTAGATGGTGAGGACCAACAAAAACTCAAAGCTTTTCTCTCACCTCCACTAATGCTCTGTGGTATACATAAGCCCCCTGAACACACACACACACACACACACACACACACACACACACACATTATACACATATATACTAATAAAAACACAGAAAACTTGGCCAGGTTTGATGGCAAGAGACTGAGGCAGGAGGATGGTGAGTTTGAGGCTAACCTAGGCTACATAATGAGATCCCATCTGAAAAAAAGATAGATGGATAGTTGATTGATAGGTAGATGATGGATGGATGGAATATATAGATAGATAATACATAGACAAATAGATGATAGATAAATAGATACATGATAGATTAATAGATGGAATAGATGGATGGATAGACAGATAGACAGATATATAAATATATATATAGATATATAGATAGATATAGATAGATAGATAGATAGATGGTGGATTGATGATAGATGGATAGAGAGATAGATGCTAGGTAGATGGATAGGTAGACAGACAGACGGATGGATGACATTGAAAACAAACCCTTGTCCTATCCATTCTCAGCTTCCTACAGACATGTAAGGCAGCAGTAACCACAGGAGTTTGGATAGCCTGTCTTTTCCCTGGAGTCTTCTGTAAACAGTCATCTACACTGTTGCCTGTCCTCAATGGCCAGCATTTACAGTAACTGTCACAACATCCCACCGAGAGAATATAATATATAATTGAGTGTTCTTATGTCACTCCCACTCTTAAGAACCTAAATTATTCCCTGGTTGTTATGCCTAAGGCTACTTTCACGGCAGAAGTTAAACTCTACAAAAGCAGAGAGAAGAGCCCAGATCTGGGGAGAAGCTTATCACAAACCTCTATTTGTACTGAAGAAAAAGAAATTCTGTACCAGCTAAGCCTTTAAGTTTTCAGTCTCTGTTTCTGAGAACTAGAGGACTTATTCATCTCTTGGGACACTGTATCAGGACACACACTATATCAGGACACACACTATACCAGGACACATGCTGTATCAGGACACACACTGTACCAGGACACACACTATACCAGGACACACGCTGTATCAGGATACACACTATACCAGGACACACACTGTATTGGGATACACACTATATCAGGACACACACTGTATTGGGATACACACTATATCAGGATACACACTGTACCAGGACACACACTCTATCATGATATACACTGTATCAGGGCACACACTGTATCATCAGGACACACACTCTATCAGGACACACACTCTATCCGGACACACACTGTATCCGAACACACACTGTATCAGGACACACACTGTATCAGGACACACACTCTATCCGGACACACACTCTATCAGGACACACACTCTATCAGGACACACACTCTATCCGGACACACACTCTATCAGGACACACACTCTATCAGGACCTGTATCATTACATAGATGCTATAAAATCCCTACAGATAGACTGTGGTTTGGCTGTGGTTGGGATGTTTCTGGGTTGCGTGTGTTGAAATCTAATTGTCATTGTGTGGTACTGTTAAGGGTGGAAAGGAGCCTGGGGACATGGCTCAGTTGGTAAAGTTGGTAAAGTGCTTGCCTTGTGAGAACCAGGATCTGAGTTTGGTCCCCAGAGCCCAAGTAAAAAAAGCCATTGGTGGTGTTGGTAAAGTGCTTGCCTTGTGAGAACCAGGATCTGAGTTTGGTCCCCAGAGCCCAATTAAAAAAAGCCATTGGTGGTGGTATGGATTTATAACCCCAGCATTGGGGAGGCAGAGACAGGTGGATCCCTGGCTCAATGTCGGCCAGCCTAGCATACTCAGCATGGTCCAGGGATGGGGGGGATATGTCTCAAAATAACAATAATAATAATAACAAAAATAGATGTAGAGAGCTCCTGAGAAATAACACATGAATTTGACCTCTGGCCTCCATAAGCATGTGCACACATATATGCACCTGCACATACATACATCCACATAAATATGCACACAGAGGGTGGAAGCTCAATCCAACCCTAGTGGCTAGGGGCATGGCCTTTGAGAACTGATCATTCTGGAAGCCCATCAGAGTGGAGTCCCCCTCCCCCACCAAATAATCTAGGCAGTTTTTTAAAAATATTTTTATGGTTTATTTAACTTTATTTTATGTGCATTAGTGTGAAGGTGTCAGATACCCTGCTACTGGATCTTCAGACAGTTGTGAGCTGCCATGTGGGTGCTGGGAGTTGAACCCGGGTCCTCTGGAAGAGCAGTCAGTGCTCTTAACCACTGAGCCATCTCTCCAGCCCCCTCTAGGCAGTTTTTAAGAAGGACAGAGGACAGAATACACACATACATGTGTGCACACACACACGCACATACACAAACACGCACACACACACACACACACACACACACACACACACACACACACACACCTGATTCCTTCCTCTACTGGGATGCCCTGGCCACCTCAGAACTCTACTAGCAAGAAAGCCACCACCAGAGGCTTCCCTATGACTCTGAATCAGAACCCTGAACCCCTCTTCTGAACCCCATTTCTTCTCAGCTTTCCAAGTCTGTAGCATTGTTACCAATAGATGGCATCAAAGGGGATGTCATTCTTTTTGGACGTACTCAGAGGAACAATAAATGTAGAAGAAATAACACAGCCCAAGTTGGACATCTAGGGAAGCTGACACTATTAGGGATTCAGACATCACATCCAGAGTGTGAGACACCGCTCTCAGTTTAGAGAGAGGAGGTGACTTAAGGGCCAGACCTAAGTGATTTGTGTCATGAGGAATCACTGAAGCACAGTGTCTCAGCAGAGATGTGACCTGGGCCTCTGTTGCTTTCCCCTCCCCTTCTCTTATGTGTTTCCTCCACTCCCCCCTCCCGTCCTATCTCTGCACCCTGCCCGATATCAGTAGATGCTATTCTGGAGTCTCCTGCCCAGGGCCAGATATCTCGCGAGTGACCCCAGACAAGCTGTTCAGCCTGAAGAAGGAACTGGAGACCTGCCCCTGTCCAGGGCTGGCGAGCCCAGCCCTGCTGGTGCTCTGTGAAAGGCTATTTCTGTCTTCCCTGTACTCTCATGGAGACATGCCATCCCTACCCATAAATGCCCCTTTGTGCTAGAAGGTTCTTATCCACTCAGGAGATGCCCAGCAACAGGCCTGCTGGGCCAGGCTCTCTGCCAGCCGACGCCATCTGAGCCAAGGACAGGAAACACAGTCTTTGGGAAGCCGCCCAGAGGCAGCGGGCTTTGCAGAGAGAGGCAACACCCACAGGCTGGATGTGTGGCACACTCAGGACTGCTCTGTACCATCCTGAGTTGCAGGGGTACACCTGGCCTTCCCTCTGGGAGCTCTTTATTAAGGCCTGAGGCCCCAAAGCCTCTGTATTCATGTCTGAGCTTGTCAACTCCCAAGTCTTCTACTAGCCTTGGGGTGGGGAGAAGAAATGAGACAGGGGCCACTAAGCTATGAGCATTCAGACGAGAGTGAGCAGCCCAGTTGTGACACCAAGGTTAGAGAGCAAAGGGCACACTGAAGACCAAGCCCCCTGCTCCTCACCTGGCAGTCATGTCCTCAATCCATACAGTATCCTATGATGGCTCCCCCAGCCCATGACAAAGCAGTCACTGCCTGTTGACTAGACTGCATGTCCCATCAGTTGGAGACTTAACAGCACCCCAGACCTGTCCCGGTTACACCAACTTATATTCAAGGGTGACAGCCAACCTGTGTAGCTTAGGATGGGAGCCTCTCCTTAGCTTTTCTCCTTCTCAAGTCAAACATAGTAAGGGAATCAATGATGGCACTTTCATGGCTATTCATCTCGAGCAGGTCACACCCATGAATCCTGACTGTCCACCACGGAGGGACACCTGCTTCCTCTAAAGCATCAGACAGGGACAGTCTGCTTCATGGAGCACAGCCCCGCCTTCAGTGGTAGACCCAGAGATAGCCCTTCCCTGACTCAGCCCCAGGCCGGCCTCCACTTTGGGACTGCTAAGGCGCTGCACTTTGCTCACAGTGGTTACTCCAACCTGGACTGAGTACGATTGCTGGGCTGGGCCTGGTGTGCAACCCCCACCCCTGGTGGTGGTGGGGTCGCCTGCCTCTGATGTACGGCCGAGCTTAAAAAACCACAGACCAAATCAAAGACAGGTTAAGAAAGACATGCCCTGCGGGTAAAGGGCTGATGGTGTTCCCATGGTGCATAAAGCACACAGCTGATCTTGTCAGCTGATCCTTGCCACAGCACAGGGGCAGAGGGTGGCAGTAGGTGTCAAACAGCCTTGGATCAAAGCCCTGTCTTACTGGGGGCTCTGTGGGAGCACAAACTGGACATTCTCAGGGCTGAGGTGGGTATCAGGCCATCAGGGGAGGCAGAAAGAACTGTGAGGTGGATCCAAGCAACTGAATGTGGCAGGCAGGGGATGACCAGAATAGGCCAAAGAAACTGATCTCAGCCTCAGTATCAAGTCTCAGTTTCCCCCTTCTAAAGGTACAACCATCCCAAGCAAAGAACATAGCCTAAATGTGACCTTGTGTCCATCCCAACCCCTCCATGATGAGGCCTGGACCTCTCACCTCTCATTCATTTCTCAGTGGGAAGCACTGTTTCCTTTTAACTCTTTGCAGGGAAAGCCATTTATAGTATAGACACTCCACAGCTGCAGTCAGGCAAGAACGTATCCCTTTCTCCTTCTGCATCATCTGTGGAAGGGGTCTCAGTGATACAGGATTGATGAGAAAATAGGTGCTTTGAGTCCTGAAGGACCTGAGTTTGGGGGAGGACCATGTGCAAAGAGGCAAGCCCAGGTACCCAGGCTTCTCTGGGAATGTTTTTGGGGGCAGCCAGATAAGGGCTCCCTATTGGTGTCTGACATAGTTCCTGTGAGTCCCTGAGCACTTAGACCGTGTTTACTAGTGAGACACAACCTCCTCATGGCCCAGCTGGACCCCCCCAGCCTGGCCAGCTCCCAGGCAGGCCGAGACCAATGGCTAATGCCCAGCTCTATCTGTACCATCAGAAGAGAAGCAGGAGGTACAGGGAGAGATGACCTGCCTGCAGAGATTCTTTGCCAAGCCACAGGCCACCTACCCCTGCCACCCTCACTCCCACACTCTGACCAGTGGCTTGGTGACCCAAGTGCAGTTCATGTCAGGGCCAAGAATAAAGAGCCTAGGGGACAGCCCCTGTCATTAGTGGTTTGCTAATCACAGCCTGGGCCAAGGGACACCTGGCGCCATGCCTAGGGGCTGGATGGAGGATGTAGCCAGGCCACGCCCTAGGCAGATACCAGACAGTGGAGAGTCAACATCTGAGCTCTCAGGTGCCTCCCCTTCCAGGCTGTGGCCAGGCACTGGTCAGGACGGGGCACACAACACTTGCACAAACACTTGCACAAAAACTTTTTTGTAAAAAGTTACAGTGTTTTCAGGCCCATACCCAGGTGCAGGGAGGTCCCCAGGGAGCAGGTGCATGGCCATCAGGTGACAACCAGACATTGGAGACTGGACAGGAACCCAATGGCATTCGGGTTTAAAGGTCTCAAAGGAACAAAAGAAAGAGCAGAACAGAGGAGGGTGTATTCAGAGGCATGGAAGGCTTTCCCAGCAAGCCTTCAGAAGGTTTTGACTTGTCATTCTGTTTTGTTTTGTTTGCTTTTTTTATACAAGATCTCATGTATCCCAGACTGGCTTTTATAATCCTCCTGCCTACACGTTCCAGGCACCGGAATTACAGGCATGCGCTACTGGTTTTAACAATGCTAGGGTCGGCCTGGAGGGATGGCTCAGCTGTTAAAGGCTAGGCTCACAACCAAAAACATAACAATGCTAGGGTCAAACCTAAGGCCTCATGCGTGTATGTTAAGGAAATACTCTACCATCTCCAGCTAGCTTTTAGATTTTAAGACTATAGCTGAGTTCAGCCAATGAGTGTCAAAAGAAGACTAAATTACAGCAGCTTCAAAACAAGAGAATGTGTTTCCATACAGTAAGAAGCCTAGGGAGGGAAGCTGGGCGAAGCCTGTGCTCCAAGTTTTGAGAACACAGGTGGCTGCCTTCCTTTTTGTTTGCTTGTTTTTGGTTTTGTTTTTTTGTTTTCTTTTGTTTTTAGAGACAGGGTTTCTCTGTGTAGCCTTGGCTGTCCTGGAACTCACTTTGTAGACCAGGCTGGCTGTGAACTCAAAGATCTGCCTGCCTCTGCCTCCTGAGTGCTGGGATTAAAGTGTGCACCTCACTGCTTGTAGTGATATTTTGTTTGTGTTTTAACAAATAAAACTTGCCTAAAGATCAGAGTGCAGAGTTAAGCCACTAGAGGCCAGGCAGTGGTGGCACACACCTTTAATCCCAGTATTTAGAAGTCACATGCCTTTAATCCCAGCACTAGGGAGGTGGAGACAGGAGTGATGTGGCTGGGTAGAGGGAGGAGTATAAGGTGAGAGGAGACAGGCGCTCAGGGTAGTCTGAGGTTTGGTGGAGACAGATGAGATGCAGTTGAGAGATGCAGTCTGAGGACAGGAGCATTGGTAGAGGTAAAAGAACTCTCTAGTGGCTGGCCGCTCTGCTTCTCTGATTTTCAGCATTAGCCCCTACATCTGACTCTGAGTTTCTATTATTAATACCAATTAGAATTTGCGCTACAACTGCCAGGTGCTGCTTCCATCTTTGGCTCTGCTATCCAAGGCTCCCATGCTCAAGATATCCTCAAGGTCCAATATGGCTGCTATTACATCCATTTCCCAGACAGCAGGAAGGAAGCTAAACTCAGGAGTGTGGGGCTGAGGACCAAGCAATACTCCCCTGCCTCTCTGCCCTGATGACCTTAGAAGGGGCAGAAACAGTGCCACTAGGGCATGTCACACCTGCTCTTTGACCTCATTCTCTCCCTCTATGAGATGGAACAGCGCTCCTGCCTCAAGCCTTCTTGGAGACAGGAGCATGGGGTGCTTCCCAAGTCTCCCTGCTACAAAGACACAGTCTGTTCCACAGATGTCTAACCACTTAGGGTCTTCGCTGTACCCTCATTAGTCAAGGCACACCTCTGTACACGGGGGCCTAGAACACAGTATTTAATCCAGGTATCTGAGGCACATGGATAAGATGGAAGGGCTCAGCTTTCCTGCAAAGGCCTCTGTGGCACAGTGCAGTGACTTGTAAGGCCTGCATGTGTGGGACACCTATCTCCCCCAAAGCTAGCATGGTTAGACCTTGGTCTCTAGCCACCCTATTTCCACACTGAAGTGTCACCTTGCATTTGTTCACTGTGAAAATGCCTGTGCCTATCCTCAGCCCTCTAAGGCCTCAGGTGCCAGTAAACTTTATGTTGAGCTGGGATTTATCACTTGCCTAGAGCTCAGCAGGTAGGCTAGGCTGACAGGCTATCTAGCAAGCCCCAGGAATCCATTCGTCACCACGTCTCCGCTGCTGGGATTACACATCTCTAGTGCTGGGATTACAAGACAACTGTGCCCAGCTTTGGATTCTGAGCTAGGCAGTGGTGGCGCACAAAAAAAAAAAAAAGTGGATTCCAGGGATTGAACTCAGGTTCTCATGTTGGCAAGAAGAGCATTTACTGAGTGAGCCATCACCCCAGCCCTGAGGCCCCTTTTTCAGCTAGGAGGATAGAGCTGCTTGCTGGAAGTAGCACCATTGGGAAGGCTGAACACAAAACCTTCAGGACCCACACATGGCCTCTTCAGAGCTGTTCTGCTTTGTAGACTAGGATGCAACCGCAAATCCCACAGTTCAGAGTAGGGGTGTCTGAACTGGACTCAACACGGGCCCTCCTGCTTCTATCAGCCCTGAATGACACATGAGAGTCTCCCAGCATTAGGGATATAGCCTGAGATACTGGCCTTGAGCTACTTGGCAAAGACTCAGTGCCCTTGTGCAAACAAATGCAGACATGTTTCTGTGTGGGGCTTGTGTGTACACAGAGCTCAGAGACACTTCTCTAGGGTCCCTTTCCTGTTTGGATTCTCTCCTGAGGACACTTCCAATTGTCACTTCCAGAGAATCCATTACCTCAGGACCAGCATCTAGGAGATGATGGCTCTGTTTTCTCAGGCCACTGTTTTTATCCACTCAGCCTTTCCAGCAGACCTTGAAAGCAGATGAGGAGCAAGGTCACAGTGGGTGCTGTCCCTTTAAGACAGATCCAGCAGAGAAAAGTATGGTAAACATCCCTGAGCCCAGAGGGAAGGGCAACAGGTCCTAGGCAAGAAAGGATCACACAGCAGACAAGGGAACCCCTCTGCCGACTTACTTAGAAGGGCAGCCGGCTAACAAAGCTCTACGTGTCTTAGCCTTTTCTCTGTCCCACTGATAAATGGGGAAACTGAGGCGGGGGGGGGGGGGAAAGAAGCACTGCCCGAGGCTGTGGGTGGAACACTGAGTGATTGCACAAACACAAGTGCCAATGAATGCTGGATTGCTCCACTAGAGTCCTCCTGTATTCCTTTGAAACAGGACTAGGGACCTCGGCTGGAGTTGCCCAGGGGCTCTAAGGACAAAATAGCTTCCAGTGGTGCCTGGGGCACTTGCCTGCCTGCCTACCACCTGCATCCTGCCAGAACACATACCCCACCCCACCCTGCGTCCTGGAGCACCACAAGGGTAAGAAGCGGCTGGTCCTGCACACTGACTACAGATAGCTGCTCATATAGCTGGTGTCCACATCATAGATTTGGCTTTCCAGCAGGGCTGGCAATACATTCCAATGGCAGAGTACTTGCCTAACATGCGCAAGGCTGTGGGTTTGATCCAGTGTGTGCACACGCACACAGACACACACTGCAGACTTTCAGTACTAGTGGACAGTGAGGTGTCAGTGACCTCAGCGGTGAACAGAGTGACCCAAGAGAACACTCCAGGCAATACTGACACTGGAACAATCTCTCCAGGCCTTAGTATCTTCAGCTACAAAGTGGGTACTATGATTTGGTATGAACTGTCCCTCGGGAATTCCACTGTTGAAGTACTGGTACCTAGCTGGTGGATCTAAGCACTGAGAGGTGACTGGATCCCCGGGGTTCTGATCTAATTGATGGATTCATAATACGAGGGCATTACTTGGAGGTGGTAGAAAGTATATGAGTTAGGGGAGGTGGCTCTCTGACGCGCGCCTCTGAAGGTTATACCTTACACTGGACCCTGCCTTTGTCTGTCTGTCTGCTTCCTGGCCACTATATGGTGAGCAGCTTTCCCCTGCCATACCCTTCTGCCATAACGTTTTAGCCTCACCTCAGGCCTACCATGATGGAGCCAAATGAAGCCAGCTGGCCATAGACGCAATCCTCTGAAACAGTGAGCTTAAATGATCTCTCCTTTAAGTTGCTTTGCTTGGTTATTCTGTCATAGACACAAACTAACATAATGGGCCAAGAGAGCCGCCATGGTTCTGCCCCATGAGATATGCCAGGCCCCTGGCTAGGGTATCATAGGCAAGCACTGTCACGGCTGCCTGTCCATGCTTCCCTTCCCACCTCCTGATGCAATGCTGGGTCCAGTCCAATAGGGGCTTGGTAGGCTGACCTGGGGGCTGAAGGATTTACAAATTGTAAGTAGTGCAAGACTCCCTCGCCTCCCAGGGCAGGTGCCTGTAGTGCGAAATCTAATCGGTCTTAATAATAAAAACCCAGAGTTAGATATTAGGGGGAGAAAGTGGAAAGGTCAGAGAAGAGCAGCAGCCACTAGCTCTTACCTCTACGAAACCCTCAGAACCACGCGGGCAAGATCCTGTCTCTACAAATCCTCAGACTGAATGCCTTGAACTCCTGTCTCCTCCTACCTTATATTCCTCTCTGCGTCCAGTCACATCCCTTCCTGTCTCTGCCTCCCTAGTGCTGGGATTAAATGTGTGTGACTCCCAAGTCCTGGTACTGGGATTAAAGGTGCGAGCCACCACTGCCTGACTCTGTTTCCCTTTTAGACTAGATCAATTTCACATAGTCCAGGGTGGCCTTGAACTCAGAGATCTGTCTGCTTCTGTCTCCTGAGGGCTGGGATTAAAGGCATGCGCCACCACTGCCCAGCTTCTATAATTAATTAGTGGCTAGCTCTGCCCTCTAATCTTCAGGCTTTTTCTGTTATAGCACAAACAAAATATCACCACAGGCACCTGTGCTGTTAGCCTCCAGGACTCCCAAATGGGCAAAGCATTGAGGAGGGAACCTTTCGGAGAGCCAGAAGCCAAGCAATCAGTCTCAGTCATGGAACCAGAGAGTGTCGCGTTAGAATTTGGTCCCTTGTTGCCCTAGTCTCTGCCCTCAGCCCCCTGTGACCTCGGGTGACATAAAGGTACAGAGCAGGGCCTGAAGCTGCTGGTGACTGGGAAATCCCATTTTCAAATAAACACTTTAGGCTGACTCGCACTTTCTGTGCCTTTAGCTTCCCTTCTAAAACTAATCTAAGAGCTGGGCATTCCGGCTCACGCGTGTGGAGCAACCACTGGTCTCCAGTGCCCTTGGGAAGACCACCTGTCCAGCTAGGAAATAATCGCTGAGGCAGGGGACCGGGCAGACAGGCCACTACATTTGTGCCTCCAGGAGCTCCCAGTATGGCCTGCTGGCCTGAGAGCTCTTGACTGAACCTTTCCCAGGTGTGGAGGAAGTGTGCCTACTTCCCAGGGCTGTTCTTGTGTGAGGGCAGACACACATGTGTGAAGAGGCCAGGAGACAAGCTTGGGCGTCTGTCATTCCTCAGGCACTGTGCACTTTTTGTGGAGACAGGGTCTCTCATTGGCCTGGAAATCCATCAAGAAGTTAGGTTAGCTAGCCATGAGCTCCAGGGATACACTTGTTTCTCTGTTCTTATCTTGCCATCACTAGAATTACAAGCATACATCAGAGTGCCAGGTGCTTTAGGTGGATTCTGGGGATCAAAATCAGGTCCTCACACCCGAAGTAATCACCTCCTCAACTGAGTTGTCTCTGCATCCTTTGTATGTATGTATGTATAAAATTGTGCTGGCTACGGTGGCTCATTCCTTTAAGTCCAGCACTCAGGGGACAGGGGGATCTCTATGAGTTTGATGCCAATCTGATGTACATAGTAAATTCCAGGATTGACAGAGCTACATAGTAAGACCCTGTGTCAAAAAAAAGTAAATAAATTGTTAAATAATTGCTAGTTGTTAAATAAATAAATAAATTGCACATCGATGCATGTGCAAAAGAAGGTGTTGGACCCCATGGAGTTGGAACTGTAGGTGCTTGTGAGCCATCCGATGTGGTGCTGGAAACCACACTCGTCTTCCGCAGGAACAACAAGGGTTCTTAACTACCGAGTCATCTATCTAGCTCCTCACCCCTCAGTCCTGTTCTTAAGAAGTAATGGCACCAGCTTCACAAAGCGCTGTCCTCTATATGTCTTACTTAGTGCCTGACTGTCCATCTACTCCATAGGGTAGGTTTCCACTGTACCTGCAACAGGACCTGACATACTGGCAACCTTGGACACCATTTCTTTCTTTCTTCTTCTTAAATAATTTTTATTTTATTTCATGTGGATGGGTGTTTTGCCTGCATGTATATCTGTGTATCACATGTGTGTCTGGTACCCACAGAAGCCAGAAGAGAATGTTGGATCCCTTGGAACAGGAGCTAGAAATGGCTCTGAGCTGCCATGTGGGTGCTGGGCATCAAACTCTGGTCCTCTGGAAGAGCAGTCAGTGTTTTTAACTACTGACCCATCTCTTCAGCATAAACACCATTTCTTTTTATCTTTTATTTTTTCTTTTTCAGTTTATCGAGACATGGTTTCTCTATGTAGCCCTGGTGGTCCTGGAACTCTGTGGACCAGGCTGGTCTCAAACTCAGCAGTGATCTGTCTGTCCCCGCTGCCTCCCAGGTGCTGGAATTTTTTTTTTTTTTGGTCTGAATATGGTTTTTGTTTGTTTGTTTGTTTTGAGACAGGGTTTCTCTGTAGCTTTGGAGCCTGTCCTGGAACTAGCTCTTTTTTTTTTTTCTTTTGGTGCTGGGATTAAAGGCCTGTACCACCACCACAGGCCAGGCACCTTCTGGTGGTGCGTGCGTGCGTGCGTGTGTGTGTGTGTGTGCGTGTGTGTGCGTGCGTGTGCGTGTGTGTGTGCGTGCGTGTGTGCGTGTGTATGTGTGTGTGTGTGCGTGCGTGTGTGTGTGTGCGTGCGTGCGCGCGTGTGTGTGTGTGCGTGTGTGTGTGTATCTCTGTCTCTGTGTGTGTGTGTGTGCGTGCGTGTGTGTGTGTGTGTGTGTCGGGGTGGGGGGTAGGATGCCAACACAACAATGACAAACAGGATTACTTGGCCTTGAGCAAACGCCAGCCTTATGCTACAACACAAGCTGGGAAGATGCTGCATAGAGAGAGGATGAGCCACTCGGCCACAGAATGCGTTCTGGGCCCACCTAATCTTCCCAAGAGTCCACGGTCTGCCTACTCCTTCTAGGATGCTAGGGAAGGGAGGTATCAGCAAACACCAGGAGAGAATGCAAAGTGGGGCCTGAGAGCGAGGTCAAAGGCAGGAGGAAGAAGAAACAGCAGCAGGCCAATACCCTCAATTCCCCCCATCTGGTGGTTCCTTGGAAGACAACGTTCTCTCACCTCCGTGCTCCACCTGGCTTCTAGGCTAGGGGAACTCTCAGGACATGCTACTAGGACACAAGGATCCACTGAGCCAAAGCCTGCAGTAGTCAAACAGCTCCTTCTACCCTTGGAGTACACAGTGCCAGGTCCAGGCAGGGCCATGATGCCAGCTCATGTACGCTGGTACATTACCGATCCTCTCTGCTTCCCTCAGGCCTCTAGAATGCGCAGGAGGCCCTCATTCATATCTCCATGCTCCAGGCAAAAAAGCTGAGGCCCCTAGAGTGGAAAGCCACGTGCCAAGGTGTCCCAGTGTGACTGTTGACACCCTTTTCCTGGGTTGAGTGCTTAGCAAATACTGAGACTTTACAGCCTCAGGGTGCGCCCTGCCCAGAGGAAAACCTCACCAGGGGGCAGCAACGGGCACACCCTTGGCCTCACTTTTTAAAGATTAAGTGCTCACTTTCGAAGCTCGGAGAGGGGCCCGCTTGATCAGCTACGTTGAGTCGGGGTCCCTGGGGACTATTCGATGCCATCGCGAAGACAGGCGCCGGGCTACCTGCCCCAGTCATCCAGGAGGAACCTGAGAATTGGGGCCATCATAACGCGAGCGAGGTTATCCTGGACCAACGCGATTCCAGCATCCGGCCTCTAGGCCAGGCCCGCCCCGAGTGGAGGCGGAGTCTGGGGGCGGTCGCATGCGGGGGGGGGCGTGTCGGGGCGGGCCTGGGACCAGCCGGGGGCGGGCGCACAACCGTAGCCCGCGGCGGAGGCGCGGGCGCGCTTAGGCCGAGTGCTAGGCGGCCCGGGCGGCCGCACCATGGAGCCAGGCACCGAGGAGTACGAGCTCAACGGCGACCTGCGCCCGGGCTCCCCCGGCTCCCCCGACGCCTCGGTAAGACCCCAGCACTCCCTGCCCCGGCCGCTGTGTGACCTTGGCTGGCGCCGCCCTCTTTGGGCCCGGCTCAGCTGCGGGCACCTGTGGGTGTCGGGCCCGGTGCGCGCGGCGTCCGCACTGCGGGGTGGTGGTGGTGGCCGCTGCCCCGGGGCAAAGTCGTGCTTGATCTGTCCGGAGCACTAGTGGTGGGGTCTGGGGCCAGCACAGCAGGTGGGCAGAGGCGCCAGGAGGTCTAGCGTGCTGCGGTTGCCGTGCCGCGCCGCGCTGTGCAGAGCCCGCGTCTGACTGGCTGCACTCCTCGGGTGGAGGAGGCTGGCATCCCGCTCTCCCGGACTTTCCTTCCTCCCACACGGCCCTCCAACTTCCAGCGCCTAGGAGCTGTCTCCTCCTGCGTGCCCTGGGGTGGGCGGGAGAAGGAGTCACCGCCTCCTGGTTGGAAGCCAGCACCAGGCAGACAGCTACGTCACCACACGGTGACCACACAGTTGCATGCAGCGGTGGTAGGGGAAACCCGAGGCTGTGCCCTGCTGCGGTCACCTGCCTATGAAAAACAGAACGTCACCCTCTCAGCCTTCAGGGTGTCCACTCTAGGACTGAAAGGACCTGCCCAGAGTTTGCTCTGCCAAGGCTACAGCAGTGGTCGGATGCCCCATGTTGAGGGAATCATCCTCACCCCTCACCTCATAGTCTACCTCATGCCAGGGCCCAGCCTTCACTAGTATCACCCAGCATGGCCCTCTGGCCCTCTGTGACTTGTTGACTTTGGACATTCCTTCTTTTTCCGACACCCCACCCCGGGCTGGGGGTGGGGAATTGCACCAGGCTGGGATTTTCCACAAATCCCCGTGGGGCAAAATAAACTTGAACAGGGACCTTCTGCCCCGGTTCAGGCCCATACTGTGGGAACTGGGTTGTTCAGGGAGGAGGGACCAGAGGAGCAAGAGGTGGAAGCCTAGCCGTCTGTCCCTGGATGAGAGGAGAAAACAGGACTAGAAGAGCCTTGGGACTCTGTGACAGCTGAGACCTGCTAGCACTCCAGGAGCAGTGGGCAAGGGACACCCTGGCTGTTCTTGGAGAGGGCCCTCCATCTCTCTGGGCCTTTTTTAATGTCGTCTAACCGGAAGAACCAATGATATCTCTCTGCCTTTAAGGACAGGGGATGCAAATCAGGAGCGGGTGGACAGGTGGTTTAGAAGCTGGTCTGAAGGGGACCCTGCCTGTCTCAGCCCCGGGCCTTGCCTTGCTGTGCCTTCCCTGCAGTGCTATGTCTGTTGAATTCTGCAGACAGCTGGATGAGCTGTGCCTCCTAAGGGAAGTCTGGGCTTATGCACAGGAGAGATGGGTTGTGTGCTTGGGAGTCCCTGTCTTGGCTCTGGGAACGAGAGAGAGAGAGAGAGAGAGAGAGAGAGAGAGAGATCCATCCCCCACTGCTTCATTGAAGAGCACAGGTGGGGGAATAAAGCTACTGCCTGACACGGGGTTTGGTAGGGAGCAGAGGCCAGAGAAGGCTCCTGTGTGATGGAGTCGTCGTCTGCATTGGCTTGCTGGAGGGACACAGATCTGGCCCTCTGGTTGAGTGGAGTCCGGAGGCTGGATTACTGAGAACATACAGGGCTGGGTGGGGGGTTTTGTCTAGGGTCATTAGGGGCAGCATGCTTCCCTGGGGTGTGGCCAGCCTTAAAGGCTGCCCCGCTCATTGCCCTGTCCCCCTTCCCAAATATCTACAGCATGGCGTGTCGGCACTCTGTGCCTCAGTTTATCATCTATGAGATGCCGCGGTAGCAGGGCTTCTGCTAAGTACGAACTGTATGGCTGATGCAGAGGAAATGCTTGCAACAGAGCACAGTACACAGTGGTGTTAGCTTTGGAAGCATTCTCATGGTGACACCGCAGAGGTTTGGGAAGGACAGTGCTGTCCCCAGGGTGGAACCCCAAGGGAAATTCAGTTTTGCCTCTGGAAAAAGGAGCGCCATAACCTCCCAGGTGGTGGAGGCTCAGCAGCGCTGCCCTGGTGGGTCCTCTGAAGTACAGCACTAGGGAAGCTCTGCCCATGCCCCTCCAGATGCTAGGTGCCTCAGAGCCAGGCGCCTAAAGGCCTCATTCATGTCCAGACCGAGGCAGTTTTTGTGAGTTAGCTCACTTTTACCTGGCAGCTGTGAAACAGTAAGCACCAGTTCAGTGTGGAAATACCATGGCCATGTGATGATGCTGGGGGTAGCTTCATGTTAAGACACTGCAGGGGGAGGTGACTGAGATGGAGCTGGGCCATAGCCCTGTGGTGCCCACCCTGCTCTCTTGGCCCTCACTGAACCCAGGCTGAGGTATCAATGGCCATATCTTAGGTCCCCAGGCCATGTCATTGTACCGTACCCACTGCCATTCCCTCCGCCTGGCTTTGGCTGCCAGGAGAAGTTTTCTATTTCCCTTATTTCTGCTTGCCTGGCAGATCCTGGGACAGTCGGATCTTAGCCAAGTTCTAAAGGCCACCCTAGTGGGCCTCAGGGTAACTCCTGGTCAGTTCTGAGCCACAGGAAGTGAGTCGGCTGTGGGGACCCTGCCTCCTATCCTTCCTGCTCCCTCACTGGGGTTTCCTGACTAGAATGCATATGTGGAACCAGGAAATTCTTAGGCTCCCTGGGCATGGGCAGTGCAGCCTGGGGCACCGAAGTCTGGGCTTTAGATTCGGACAGGGACAGGTGGCTTCCTGCTGGATCTGGCCTAAGAGTGGGTCCGCAGCTCCTGCCCCTGTGCCACAGTAACCCCCACCATCTGCTGGTGTGTAACAGGGTCTCTGAGCAGTCCAGGGTGGGGTCATCAAGGATCTATCTAGACTTAGACCTCTGGGTCACCTAGGACATTTTGGCCTCATGGAGGGCCTGTGTGGCCTGGCCTTTCTTTGCCTTGTTTCTCTTTTTGTTCATATGCTGGTATTGCTCCTTGACTGCAGTCAAGTCTGTCACTGGGGAGAGCCAGGCATTGAGTAAGGGTACATCCTGGCCCTGCCATTTGATGCAGCATGCCCCAGCAGGTCATGAACCTCTGAAATCATGGTATAAAATCCCCTGAATTTTCCCGTCTGTTTTACTGATAAGCAATCAACCTGCTGGCCATTGGTGTGGCAAGATTGGGAAGGGCAGGGTGTGTATATAAAGGACAATACCCTGCTTTATGGATCAAGTTGATGGGCACAGATCCCCAGGGGGGCCCAAAGCACCCATTGTGCTATGACTAAGCCAGCCCTTAGGTGCCCACCCTCCTCCCACCTCATCCATGAGACAGGCCCTCTCAAGTGCAGCTCCCTATATATGCTGACTACTGCACAATGTTCCTTCTTGGTGTTTAGAGGAAAACAGCCTACTTGATGTCAGTTCCCAGCTGCCACTGAGGTTTCAGGGAACTCCTGCCAGCCCTGGGACATATTAACCAGTATATTTTCTCCCTCATCTGCCCAGGTCACTGGCACAGGCATGGCAGGGTTTTCTAGAATGCTTGGGTAACTAGTTAGGCTCGCAGGGCTCCCTGATCTATGGTGGGGTGGCTCAGCCACCCTTGGATCCATCCTGGGAGAGGCCATCAGCACGACTCAGGATCAGACCCCAGGAGTGGGCCCCTTCCCAGCTGCATGAAGCCCCAGAGGCCTCTACAGGGTGGAAACCAATGGTGTGTGTGCAGGTGCAGCCCTATCCTGGGTTTGAATTTGGATCTTCCTCTCCCTGGAGGTATCCTACAAGGCTCCCAGAGACTCCCATCTTCTGATCCCCAGAGGAGAGTGGTGTGTCCTAGTACTCAGTGGCAGACGGGTTTCCCAGAGGAAATCCCCAGATATGAAGGTGGGGAGACCTACAGTATGTGGGGGGCACAGAGCCAGGCTGTGGGAGGTGGAGTTTAACACCATGCAAAGGCCTGCTTTGCCTTCGGGCCTGTGCCTCAGCCTGAGGCCCTTATCATCATCTTACAGGGTGAGAGGGAAGCAGATGGCTGATGGATTGTAGCCTCTGAGCCATCCCAGGGTATTAGGTCCATAAGCCCTGTAGCATATGTGAGACACAGACTGGGCAAGACTAGCTGTCCTGAACTAGACACAGAGCCCCTTGAGAACTGTCCTCTTAGAGTCTCAGCTGCCAGGGCTCTGAGCCCCAAAGCACGAGTTCAGATTGTAGCCTGGCCCCCAACTGCTGTGTGGCTTTGAAAAAGAACTTCCAGTGCAGAGCCTCAGTTTACCCCTTGAGTGAAAACAGCAGGGACATAGGAATTTGTGACTAAGAGTCCTGAGAGCAGAGGGTGAGGCTAGGGACATGAAGCAGCTCCTTCATGTATCTGTTCCTTGTGACCATGTGATCACCAAGCATTTAAATGGTTCAGAATCAAAAGGAATTCTTCCAGCTGCCCAGCGGCCAGCAGGCTTAGCCTGCGGCTGTTATTGCTCCATTCATCCATTCTCTGGAGTTGGAGTTCTCTGCTCCACCAACTAAGCTATCAAAAGTTCTTTCTGTATTTATGTATGTATGCATACATGTGTAGGCACATTTATCTGTGTGTATTTGTGTGAAGATATTTATATGTATATGTTATGTGATATATGGGCTTGCACATGCACACACACACAGTACTTGAGCACATATGCATACCTATGTATATCCATGCATTTGTAAGTTTCTATAATACATACAACTGCATATGCATGTAAAATTATACACACATACCTATACACACAAGGAATGTGCCCTTGAGTAAGAATTGTGACCAAAAGGAGCTTGCTATTCAAAGTGCAGCTTACATTGAAAGCAGGGGTTGGTTTGTTCCAGCCCAGGTTCAGGCAACAGAGCCCACCTGTTCCTCCCACTGCCCATACAGCTTTCCTTCTTGAATGCATGACTTCAGAAGAAATTTCAGGTGCGCACACTGTCCAAGTGAAGGCCTGCTCTCTGCCGGTGCAGTGGCATCTGCTTTGGGCTTCCCAGCCTGCAAGAAAATAGTCACCTGAGTGCACCCCACAGCACCGCCTCCATGTCCTGCATCTTTCATGAGTCTAGAAACAGGATCTTTCAGGTGGCCCCAGGTGGCTGACTGCCAGCAGCGGGTCCTGGCTACCTCTTTCAGCTCCATGCCCACTCCCTGGAGGCTGTGATGCGGGCCTTGATGGCTCAGGGGCACCAGTGGACAAAAGGCTGAGCCTAGGTCTGGTGAGAAGGGGCCCAGGGCAGCTTGAGAGAGCCGACTGGCTCAGTGGAAAGAGAAAACTAGCCACTTAAAGGTGCCTTAGAATGCAGCAAGCCAGCCAGAAAGGTGACCTGTTGGTACAGGAGAGGGACGGGTCCTACCAGGGGGATCCGGGAGGTATACTTGGAAGCAGGGACCTCCAGAGAGAACCTCAGAGCATGGGAGTATCTGCAAGGGGAAGCCCTATGGGTAGAGAGAGACTACAGGGTCCCTTGTGACTAGCAATGTGAGAGAGGTGGGAGGTGACCTGGGAAGTGGCCTCCAGGGAGGAACAGGGGCTGAGAGTAGCCATAAGAGAAGAGAGAAGGCCACCAAGGGTTACCCACCCTGAAAGGAGCTCAGAACTATATCTCTGTCATTACTCTGAAAATTCAGGAGACAGACATCCTGTTCTACTGCATGCAGGTTGGTAGGGCATCTATTGAACACCTACTGTGTACTCTGGGTGCCACATATCCATGAGTAGCTTTAGCTACACTGGGTGGCCAGACCGTCCTGTAGGTTGACGCTGAAGCTGGGGCTATTGTCTATATGTGAAGCTGCACTGAGGGTGGTAAGGCTGGGGCTGGGAGGTGAGCCAAGGCACGGTTGACCAGACCTTTGAACTCATCCCAGGTTAGTTCAAGCCCGGGCCAGCATGCAGGAGCCTGCCTACTCCCACCTCATTTCTCTTCCTGATACCAGTCAGGAACGTAGACCCTGGGGGAGAGGAGGCCCAGGGTTCCCAGGGAAGGAGGACTACCTGCTCTTGCACAGGATAGAGAGGGCCATGGTATTTCTCAGCTGGAGGCCAGTGTTTGTGCTGAGGATGGTGTTCTGGCTTCCTTCTCTCCAGAATGTTATTCCAGGGAATTTCCTTAGAGTAGTGGGCACTTGGCAACTCCCCGCAGCACCGGGGAGATCCAGAACCCCTTCCTGATCTCTCCTTGTAGCTCTCCTCAGATCCCCAAGTTGACCCTGCCCTGCTGACCACCTTGCTTCCCACAGCCACCCCGCTGGGGTTGGAGGAACCGGCCCATCAATGTAAACCATTATGCCAACAAGAAGAGCGCTGCGGAGAGCATGCTAGACATCGCACTGCTTATGGCCAACGCATCGCAGCTGAAAGCCGTGGTGGAGCAGGGCCATGACTTTGCCTTCTTCGTGCCCCTCGTGGTCCTCATCTCCATCTCCCTCGTGCTGCAGATCGGAGTGGGCGTATTGCTCATCTTTTTGGGTAGGGTCCATGGCTACTCACATAGCTCCAGGGATGGGTAGGGAGATGCATGGGGGTATGTGGGGTAGTGGTTTCTCCTCAAATACTTGGCTCTCAGGTAGCCAGGTTTTTGGTCCAGGCTATGGCTCCTCCCCTCTGACCCTGCCCTTTGAAAGGAGAGTAAACTTTAGGGTCCTCGGGGTCTGGAAGGTGGGATAGTGCAGGGGAAGGGGAATGGGTTCCCTGCCATGATAGCTTCTGCCAGCTAGTCCTCCCTGCCCAGACCAGCTCAGGCCTGACTCTGCTGTCTGTGTCCAGTAACAAAGAGCAGCCAAGTTCCACAGGAGACAAAGAGACCCTTACCTAGGAAGCAGGGATGAGACTTTGGGTCAAGATGTGATAAGGGGACTCTGGTTTGGGAGGTAAAGAGGGGATGCTGGAGAGAAGATGATTCTGGGCCCAGAAGGTGACCTTGGACCTGTACTACTGTCTCTGTGGACAGGATGCCCAAGTAAAAATCCAAAATGTAGAGTATAACCACTAGTTCCCAAACTTTATCACTGAATGTCCCCTCAGCAGGCGACCCACTTCCGTTGGTAGGCACAGATGGATAGCAGATAGGAAAGTGCCTGGGGTTGCCAGGATTAGAGTGGAAGATGTCATCAGAAACAAGCAGGGCCCCAGATTTGCTTTCTGGCAGTGTGACCTTGGGCTAATGAGGGGACCTTCCGGGACTTCATGGTCTGTACCCCTACAATAGGTATAATAGCACAGCCTAGGTTAGATCGGAGGCTTCATAAACTAAGGCTCTTGAGTTCAGCGCTTTTGCCTTTGAAGCAAAACCTGGCCTGGTGGTAGCTTAGCACATAACCTGCCTGGGCTTCTTTTCCTCATGGAGAAAGTGGGGATATAGAAGGTAAGGACACCCATGCCTAATTTTAGCAAAGCAGACAATTTTTGAATGGGGAAAAAAACACTAAATATGGCCAAGGACCCTATACTGTCCGCTCAACACACTCCCGAGACACTTTGATCTGGTCCAGGCTTCCTTGGGCAGCATCTACTCCCTCTCACCCACAGTCAAGTATGACCTTAACAACCCAGCCAAGCACGCCAAGCTGGACTTCCTTAACAACCTGGCCACGGGACTGGTATTCATCATCGTGGTGGTCAACATCTTCATTACGGCCTTTGGGGTCCAGAAGCCTGTAATGGACGTGGCACCCCGGCAGTAGGGCACCCAGGTGAGTCACTACCACCACCATGGGAGACT
Source organism: Ondatra zibethicus (assembly GCA_004026605.1). NCBI lineage: Eukaryota > Metazoa > Chordata > Mammalia > Rodentia > Cricetidae > Ondatra > Ondatra zibethicus. The sequence goes on from PVIU01000265.1 coordinate 128,681, forward strand.
TGCAGGGTGTGGCGGGTTCTAGGCTGGCTGTCCCCTCATGCGGCATGGCCAGGCTGCTTACTAATCTCCTGAATGTAGTCCTTGATACTTTCTGAGTGTATAGGTCATCTGGCCAGGAGGGTAGTACCAGGGCCTGTGGGAACATAGCCCCAGTCCTCCTGGCCTCTACTCTTCATGGGTATCTCCAGAGCTGACTCCAGAGGCTTCAAATATTTGGTGACAGCATGATCTGCTGCTGCCAACAGCTGGAGTAGTGGCTTCTGCTAGGTGGGCAGCCATGGTCACCGTGATGGGCCTGGCCTTTCAGTCCCGACAGAGATCCAGGAACATTGTATTCGCTGTGAAAGAGCTGCCGCACCTTTCCCGTGGTAGATAGATCCTTACACCCAAGACCGAGTAGCCCTGACGCCCACAAGATGGTCACTGGCATGGACTCAGCACCCTGTCCAGCCAGGGGGTTAGTTGGCCCTTGCAGCACTTACACCTCTCTTCGTCTTTCCAGAGTCTTTAAAGTTATCTGACCTGTAGCCCAGCTGTCCAGACCCCTGCAGCTGCCGTGCCCTCCAGGCATCTCTCTTCTTGTGTACAGCACTCCCTTAAACCACCAGAGCCCAAGCTGGCCACCGCTGGACCATGGCCAGGGATGGACTTCCATCCGACTGTGACTGCTGTGTGGGCAGCCACCCAAGGCATGTGGGAACTGGATGCACAGCCATGAAGATTAGAACTGGACAGCCCCACAGAAACCCATGCCTGGAGAATGGTCGTTGCCCACCCAAGGACATGCAGCAAGTCCACGATTGGGCTCGACGAGGGGCCAGCACTGGCCTCTGTCTCAGGACATTCCAGAAGGACCAGGATATGCCCCTCCCTCTGCTGATGCATCACTGTCCCCATTTCCCATGGAGCCTGCACAGGTCACCCTGGAGACTGCTGCCTCTGCTGTTTCCTAACCCACGGACCTTGGACAGCCAACAGTATCGTCAGCTCCAGTAGTGGCCAGTGGTTCTAGCCTCAGTGCCTGGGCTTGGCAGCCTTTAAGAAGCAGCCATGCCAATGGGGACTACAGGTCATGCTGGAACCTTCTGCCAGCAGTGACCTGGGAAGAACCCTAGCACCCTACTCAAGGGTTTAGGCCCCACTTTTCTAATCAGGAACGACAATAAAGCTTATGTGCTTCCCTGCTGGGTTCCATGTGCCACCCTCCACTCCTGGGGCACCCACCACTCCCAGACAGCCCCTCCCTGCAGGGGCATCAGCACATTCTAGCCAGGGTCTTTATCCTCTTTGGAATACCTGATTGAACTCTCAGCCTTCCCTCTATCTAGGGGTAGGTTTTGAGGCAGAAGTTGGGATGTGAGGCTCAACAGCCTTCATGCACAGAGCAGTTTCAGGAGAGACTGGGGAGATAGCTCAGTGGTATAGTGCCTACTGCACAAGCATGAGGACCCAGGTTCAAATCCCCAGCACCCATGTACAACTCCAGGTACAGTGGCTTGTGCTGGGATTATCAGTGCTGGGCTGGCAGGAGGAGCCCTGTTGTCCACTGGCCAGCCAGCTAGAAGTAACACCTGGTTTTGACATCTGGGCTCTACACACGCATGCTGCACAATGTCATATGTATATATTGCATGCGCCCCCCCCACACAAGTTGTAAGAATAGTTCATAGAATACTCTGACACACTGAACGTCTTACTAGGCATATTCTCTGTTGTTCTGGAGCCTGCTCTACTGGCCTCCTCAGGATTTGGGAGGAATACAGGTGCCTGGTCCCCAGCTGCTATATGATCAGAGATTGGAGTGCGCCAGCCTCCAACAACGCTGGAAGGACGCGGCAACTCTCTGTACTTTGACTGCCCAGTGTTGGCATGCCAAGTACTAGAAACTGCTGCTCTTCCCAGAATGCACATCAGTCTGATGCACCCAGTGACTGCCCTGTAAACCTCAGTCCCATGCCCAGGGCCTGTATCATTTGTAACAAAACAAGACAAAACCTTACTTAGGACACCACATGCCCCTTACTACCTCTCCGGGTTCAGGAGGTGTCCCTCAGGCCTGCTCAAGTGAAGGAGCTCAAGGATGGGTCACCTAGGTACCTGGGGTTTGCAGGGCTGGGAGGCGTCATGCACCATGGCTGCCCAAGCGTTTGTCAGCTGGAATCTTTGAGGCTGTCTCTGGCCGCGCTGTACTGGGAAGCAGCCATGATCTTGTCTCTAGTTGCGAACCCTGGCCTCAGTGGGGTCACATGTGCTCTACCCACTCTAGCGCTCACTGATGCTGGCCCCTCTTGTGCTGACACTTAGACACATCTCTGTACCGACTGTTGGACACCTCCAAAGTGGCATCCAGCACTGCCCATGGTCAGCAGGGACCCTCTCCTCTGCTCTGTTATTCTCGCTGTCCCTCCCAGCCTCAACCCTCCATCTGTCCCATTTCCTTCACACTGGCCCTGTGCTCTGAGGCATAAGACCCATCCATACCTGATCCCCTCCAACCAGCCTCTGCCCTCTCTAAGCATCCTTCCCAATTCAGAGAGTGAGGGACCAGGGCTTCCCTCAAAACCCCCACTTCCTATCTGTCCCTCACTTACATGAACAATAAGCCCATTTAGAAACCAGGGCTCTAGGACATCCCAGAAACCCCTGAAGTATTGGGTGCAGCTGACCAGTCAGGTACCTAAAGTAATGGACAAGAGAAAGCACCTCTGGGGGAAATGGTCAGATCCCTTTTACATACTCCAGGGGAAACAGTACTATGATGCATGCTCGTAATTCCACTCAGGAAGTGGAAGCAGGAAGATCAGAAGTTCAAAGTTAGTAAGTTTGAGGTTAGCTTGGGCTACAGGAAACCCTGTCTTTAAAAAAAAGTTCCAGGGGAAATCTGGGTGCAGGGTACATATCTGTAGTCAGTCGAGAAGCTGAGGCAAGAGGATTGATTGAGTTCAGAACTTAAACTCGAAACTACGGGCACACAAAGCAGAGGGCTGCCGAGTGTAGTCAGCAGAGTCCTGTGCGATGGCCTGGGTCTCACCAGACCCGGCTTAGGGCCATACCTCCTGGTGTTGTCCCTAGTGTGCCCTCCACCACGTGGACTGGCCAGCAGACTCCTGCGTGCCTGGACTCAGCAGCGGATGTTGACCAACACATGGTTTAGTTCCTTCTTCATCAAAAGAGGAAAGCCCCAGATAGGACTAAGGGGCTCTGAAGTGGTATCACCGAGGTTAGGCTGTAACCCAAGCCAGAGTCCCTGGTCAGGGCGGCTCAGAGTGAGCACGTAGCTCTCTCGACCATGGATCTGTGCTCAGAGCTGACCTTTGACCACCTTGATGCCCATGGTGAGAAGAGGACCCCTCACAGCCTGATCTCCTGATGTGTGTGTCCCTGTCCCCCAACACCCACCACGTGGTGGGTGTGTCCATGTTCCACCATTTCCATGCCTTGGTTTGTGCTTCCTCCCATTCCCCACGGCTCTGTTCTAGATGACTCCCTCACACTCGGACACCTATGCCAACTGTCCCCCACCAGCATTTAATCTGATGCAAGGCCAACACTGGCACCCAGGAAATAAGAGTTCTGCCAGGGAGCTCTGCTGGAGCTGGAAGAAATGGGTATATCCCGTTCTGTGCTTTTTACTCTATGTGACTGTGTGTGTGTGTGTGTGTGTGTGTGTTCACATGTGTGCATACATGCGTATGTGCATGTGGAGGTCAGAGGTCAACATTAGGTGTCTTCCTCAACCACTCTCCTTTTTTGAAGCAGGGTTCCTCAATAATCCTGGAAATCACTGATTCCACTAGACCGGCTGACCAGCAAGCTCCAGGGATCCTGTCTCTACCTCCTCGGCACTGGGATCCTAGGCACACACAGCCATGCCAAGCTTTGTATGGGGTGCTGGGAATTGGGTCCTCGTACTTGCCCAGTTGAGCATCTCCCCAGCTCCCTTGCTTCTCTTGATGAAACCTTGGCCTGGGCCAGCCCTCCACCCACCGTTGCCCCCCAGAGTCAGTGGCAAACGCTGGCAGTGTCTAAGCATTAGGTTCACACACTGTTGCAGTGGCATTTCTGTCCTTACCACGTGTCCTTTAAGAAGCACTGTGTGCAGTGGGACTGGGCTGGGAGGAGTGCCTGCTCGTAATGTGAGCTGGTCCTGTACAAGCGGACTGCAGGTGTCTCCTCCCACACCTGTCACACTCAGCCTACCCCCTGTCCAACTACCCAGGTATCTTTCCTCCCCCCTGATTTCTTTAGGGGCTTAATTCTATTTCCTACCTCTCTGCTTTCATGGCTTTCTGTTGTTCCTTCCAAAATACTTAATTTTGGGAAAACACTGACTCCAGTGCCACTAATCTGGGAGGGGCTCCAGGAAAGACCCGAATGGCTGTCTTCTGCACCCTAACCCACTGTCTTCTGCCAGTGGGTGCCACCACCCACTCTCAGGCCTGGGTAACCCTCCATCGCACCCATGTTACCTGACAGGTCAACTGCAAAATTGGACTTGAGGATCCTTCCAATACAGCCTCACTCATTGTTGCCTTCACAAACCCCCGTTGCTGCCCTGGGTCATCAGCAAGATAGGACCAGAATCTTGACTTGTCAGATTAAAGCCAGGCAGTGGTGGCGCACACCTTTGATCCCAATACTTGGGAGGCAGAGGCAGGCAGATCTCTGAGTTCAAGGCCAACCTGGTCTACATGGCAAATTCCAGACCTACACACTGAATCCCTGTCTCAAAACACAAAAAAAGAAAAAAAAAACCCAAACAACAACAGGAGAAAACAAAAAGAAAAACACAACAAAAAATAAAAACTTTGGGAGGGTGCCCTACAGTGATTTAATCCATACCTCCTTGAGCTAGGCCATGTCATGCATACCCTCCTGTGTCTAAGTGGCCCCATCCTCTCACCCACCATATAGGTGAGAGACAGAGAATGGAGCAATGATGGGACAGAACAGTGTCCCTCAGCTTTCCACTGCCCTGAGGGCCCTTCAGCTGCTAAAGTCAGCGGGAAGAACAACAGGTCTACCTGTCCCAGCTCCTCATCTGGTCTAGAGGAGGCTAAGTGCCCAGGACCCCCTCAAGCAAGTCATGGTCTGTGGCTGATTGGACTTGTGGCTAGGGGACCTTGGCAGGGCCTCCAAGCCATCTGCAAAGGGGAGATGGCCTAGCCCACAGGGGCTGACCCAGCAGGAACTAGAAATAATGACACCACACAAAAGCAGAGTCAGCGCACCCCCAAATCGTCAGCTTGGGTTGTGTAAGATGCAGATGCATTTCTGGGCTCCGCCCTCATGTGTCCCTGTGTCCCCACTGACCTGTGCGCAGCTTGCTCAGCACTCTATCCCATTCCATCCACTCCACTCCAGAACCACCACCACCCCAAACACTGGTTCTTTCACCACAGACTCCTCCATTCTCCGCTACCCTCACTAGCCCCTTCCCTTCTGGGAACAGCGCCCAAGGAGAAGACCCTGTTTTCGCTTGAGTATCCAAGACAACCTAGAGGAGTCAGTGGCATCCTACCTAGGATACAGAGGATGTATCAGAGGATAGACGACAAGGGATGCCCATGGAGAGAACAGCTTATTCCTTACAGGAACCCATAACAATGTAGTGTGCTGGCACCTGACCCCAACTGTCCTGTGTTTCAAGGGGCATCAGTGAGCAAGTGGCCAGTTGTGGCCCTTGCTCCTTGTGGACTTAATTCATTCCAGGTCACAAGGTAACAGGGAGGAAGGACAGGGTCCAATCAGGATGCTGAGGTCCAGGTAGGACTCTCTCCTCCATGGGATACAGCTTTAGGGAGAAGTCCTGTGGAGAACCAGCCTATCAGAAGGCAGCAGCTAAAGTCCAGGATGTTGAAAACCTCAGCCACAGGCTTTGAGTCCAGCTACAGGATGGTGCTCAGGTGGCTGAGACACTCTTGGAGGGGCATTCAGGGACAGCTTGTATCCAGGGGTTCTCAGGCTATGGGCCTCAAGGTAGGCCCTTAGAAGGTCATGGGCAGAAGAAAATCAACAATCCTGGGAAGCTAAGCAGGCCTACATTAGGGTATTGGCCTCCTGTACAGCCAGGGGACCAGGGATCACAGGTCTTCAAGGTGTCTCTAAGGAAGGACAATCAGCAGTGGAGTCAAATAGAGACCAGGCCCAGGACCTTCCCAGACGCCATTCCCAGCCTTTGGCTGACAGGAGCTAGGATTTCAGTGCCCCGAAAGACCCCTCTTCACTTTCCAGGCCTGGTCTCACAATTGACACAAGGGTCTGCCGGTTCTACCCAGGTATCTGTGACCTTTACTGGGTCATATATTGGGCAGCCCTCCAATAGAGTGGTCAGCTCACCCAGCGCTCTCTGTGGCCATGGTTCTTTAGTAGGGGATTCGTCCCATGGAGCTGGGCTCATAAGTAGGAGCCCAGAGTAGGGTTCCTGTGTTACAGGGGTGCAAACTGTAGTTTGAATGCTGGTAAATACATTCCCTGCCCCTGCAGCTCTGAGGTGGGGCAGCGAGATGGTAACTGAGCACTGTCCCCAAAGCCACATGTTCTCACTGGGCACAGTGTGTCCTGGACGACAGAAAGGCACTGAAGAAACAGCCTTCCTTCACCTTTGCCGGCAGTTCTCCAACGGAGCATGCGCACTATGCCAGCAAAGCACCAGCTTTTAGGGCCCGGGGTCAGCCAGTCAGCAGGATGGCGACCAGAGCCCTCACGTGCTCTATGAGCCTGAGACTTGAATGGAACCTCTCCCTGGAGACCATGCCCCATTCATCCCATGTTTGGGTCATCTCAGTCTGCACCTGCCTGGAGAACTTCCACAACCTAGCACGTGTAACTCCGGAAACTCAGTGACTCCTGAAAACACAGACTCATGATGACTCTGTGAGTTGACAATGTTGTTTCCTCAAAAAGCCTGATTGGGAGGAACTGGCTGGGAGACACTCAGTAAGAAACCCTTCAGGCACCCGGCCCCAGGCGTAGTAAGTGTCCTGACTCATATCCCGTGTCTGGTGCCTCGCATGTGTAGAGTATGCATGCAAATGGACCTGTGTATCTGTGCATATGGCACATATGTGAGTGAACATGTACACAGCATGAGTATGTATGTATGCTCAGAGTGCTGTATGTAAGTTTGTACATATGTTGCTGAACAGGACTGTCTTCTGCCAAACTGCCACCATCTTCAGTAGTTTGGTTGAGCCTGCTCACAAAAGATCAGCTGGATTTGTTGACTGTTGGCTTCCCTCATAGAAGGAAGGGCTGGGAAGAGTCATGGTACCTGCCCGAGTATACAGCCACCCCTCCCAACCAGACATATGCATTTCTGCCTAATGATACGTGGTCTTAGATGGGCTGGCTGTGGCTGGAGGTCGGTGCTGAGGACCTCAAATGTACCATGCCTTTTCTTCATCTCTAAAGGATCTAGAAGGTTCTATGAGCTGGATGTCCTCCTCTCCAGTTGGTCAGTGACAAAGAATGTGCTTCCTATAGTGTCACACACAGCTGAGGCCGGGTCTCCAGCCACACCCAGCCCATCTGTGGCAGTACTGACCCCATCCCCACACTTGATATTGGACAGGATCTGGGCTCAAGGGCTCCGCTCCATTAGGACTTTACTTTCCAGGCCATGGTGGCTGAACAGGGTGGGGAAAGCTGAGACTAGGTGGCTGGACAGTGACCGCCAGGCAGAGGACACGGGCTCTGAGGACGGTAAGACCATGAGGCTTCCTTAGACACAGGACTGATCTCAGACCTGACCTAATGCCCATCTCCCTTTATCCTGGCCGGGCTGCAACAGCCAATGGTTCACCTCCTTAGGGGAAAAGTGAGGAGAAAGGTCCACACTTTCTGAGGCTTTCGAAGGAAACGGTGTTTCTGAGTGCTGACACTCATGGCCTCTTGACACTACCGCTATCCCAGGGATTCAGTCGGCAACAGAGAGGGACTGCCATTCTCCCCATCCCCTGTGCGAAAACCAGTGATGGGGTCACCAAGGGTA